>OY294070.1:29517638-30117638 GCA_958510875.1 Endomychus coccineus | reverse complement strand
GCGGAAGGAATTGTTGGATATTATCGACATTTCTGTCGGTGTCCTCAAATTATACGAACCACGTAGTTATAAAGCGGCGACGACGACGACGACGACTACTACTACACCGAAAGATCGTAATGGTGCATCACGAGATGATTTTACGTTGAGTGCGATGAAGCAGCACGTCCGGCCCAAAATACACAATTTATGGAATAAAATAACCACCATAGTTGAATCGAACGAATCTTTACGAAAAGTAACGAACGCCATTTTAATAGATAACGTGGACAGTATCGAGAACACGTTAAATTACATATACTCGTGTGTGATTTTACAAAAAATATGCGCTGGTGAGGCGAACGACGAGAACGATGCCAATAAAATTAACACGCCAGCGCCGTCGTCTCCCAGCTCACTGAAATGTGACGAATTCTACGATTTGATATCGCACGAAAGTTATAATAACGATAACGTGTTGGCGACGACCATGGAACACCTGTGGACGCTTTTAGACGATATTCTCTTCTTCAAACCGATATATTCCATTCTACAAAATTTATTAGTATTTTACATACAAATATACATCTTGAGTAACAACTCTATATCGTTCGAAGAAGGAACGCCATCGGTCACGAAGGATATTACCACCGCGGACGCGTTGGGCAATCGAATGGGTTGTTTCATAAAACAATGGCTGTTACAGGGTAAAGACACGAGCGTTCGCAATATTTATACGTGCGTTTTGAACGACGACATATTCCACGACTTGGCGAAGCAACTACGAAAATACATATTGCACAATCGCGATCGATATAACGTGCTCATCAGCCGAGACAATTTCGTAAGCGAAGAGGTGTTCACCAATACCTTGCTGAACGACAAAAAGGGCCTGTATCGGAATATGGACGATCTGTCGATTTTCGTGAGAAATCACTTGAATTCCGTTATCAGTAGAAAAATTAACGACGACAACAACGACAACGGTAGCGATAGCAGCAGCAGCGGCGGCAGCAACACCACTACCACCAGGCTCGTAGAGGACATTCAGACGGACGTCCTTATACCGTGGCTATTATTCGAGGGTTTTTGTGGAGCACCATCGTCTTCGTCATCGTTTTACGATAGACACCTGAGTGTATTGAAATCGCATTCGTTACTTCATCTCAAGAACATTTCGGACAAAGATAACGGCAATTTGGTGAACAAATGCTTCGAAATTATAATGGCCGATTCGTTGGTCGTTAATGATACGATCAAAAGTTGGATCGAAAATAAGTATATACTGGCGTTACAAGAAGTATACGAAATGAAGAAATATATCACCAAAGTATTGGAAACTGACAAAACGTGTACGATGAAAAATAAAAAATTTTCGAAATAAATTTTAAATATTTTTATTCATAACTCAACAAATTATTACAAAAAATCGAAACATCTCGCATTTTTTGTGGTAGTTCGCCTCACTTGTTGGATTTTTGGACGGCAAATTTTCTGGCAGACCAATTCAGCGATTTCATCGTTCGTGCGAACCACATAAGGTTCACTGGAAAGATTTATCAATAACACGGATATTTGTCCGCGATAATCTTCATCTATTATTTCGGCTCCTACTGTAACACGACGATTTACAGAAAGATCCGATCGGGGAACCAACCTGCCACAGTAACCGCGCGGTAGTTGTATACGTATACCTACATCGACGAGCCTCTGACCTTTCGCTGGAATAATGCAGTCTTCGACGCTACGCAGACACATTCCCGACGCTCGACTTGAGGTTCGATCAGGTAGACGAGCCTCCTCGGAACACAATTGGACACGTAATGTCTGACCCATTTTTCGATGTCCTATCCAAATAGAACGTCAGCTAGTCGTGCGAAAAGAAATACAGCTTCGTCAATGTAATATTGGAGGACGTGATGATAAAACATCCAATTGGTGGTGGTTGTGTTCATTGTCGACACACGATATCACGTATAAAGTGTACGATATTTCATTCGTTTCGGCGAAGATATAGTCTGACGCATCCCCACTATCTGCATTGCACTATATAAATTCCAACGACCTATTGTAACAATCAGAAAATGTTCTCCCGCTATCGCCATCGCTAACGGAGAATAACTCACGCTCGTGCGACAGTATTAATTCGCGAAGCATGGAAACAGTGCGCGTATTACGACGAGCCATAGCAACAAAATATTCTGCACCAAACGGCGAACATGTGGCCATTTTTGTATTATCTCGTTTCGATAACCTTTTCCACGTGTATAATACGATATCGCTGAAGGTGGACGCAGCTGTAGAAAAATTCACGCTTTATCACCTGCTGGACCTATTTGCCCGGCTAACGAACCAATTCTATCATAATTTTGATTTGCTATCGAACTATTTTCCATACACCGTCAAGAATCACAACGATTTTCTATGGGGTAATCCAATATTTATCGTTGCGTCGCTGTCGAGTACGCCCCACAAAATGTGTCGCTGGGTAGATGAAAAGATTCTCCTTGGTCCATTGTTACGCGCCGTAAGAAAACCAATCGGATATGTGCAATTGTTCACATCCACCAACACCAGATATTTTACGTTTGGAGTCAAACGCAATAATAATTCATCGGCGCAGCCGGAGGAAGAATGTGAATATAGACTGTTGTTGATCACGCCATATCGAATAGTTTCGAATACCCTGTACTGTCGCGTACAATGTGTAATATTCGTTTGATGAAATAAATAAATACCAAAGTGACATAGTCTTTTTTTGGGGGTGATGGTGGTGGTGGTGGTAAAGAAACAACAGAAAAATAAAAATTATAAAATCAATTTATTCATATCGACCGAAACGTTATATGTATCGTCGATGGCACTATAATATCGAGTGAATTCCTCGTGAAATGCATCGGTCAATTGTTTAGCTGCACCGAAAGGTTGTCCGTACCTATTTAAGGAATCTATTATCAAATCGGCCGGTACTCGAGCGTAACATCCATCTTGCGCTTCGATCTGAACGGTATCTTTCCATTTGTAATAGGGATTCGTTTGGATTAGCCATTGCTTCCGCCATGCCGCCGGTAAACTGGGTAATTTTTTTACGTCAATATTCACTGGTTTGTTGATGTCCTCCACGTATCGAAACCAAGAATAGAACATACTGATACTTAGCAAACCTTGTTTTATGGCGTCGTCGTGTAAGCCTGATGACACGTAAATTTTCGTTTCTCGATTGAAGAACACGAACGGTAAGGATCCTTCGTTGTTGATAACGCTATTGGTCACCAGTTTGGATTTGTTGTGGAAACAATATTTATAGATGGCTTCTCGTTCTTTACTGTTGAAATATCGGAACTGAGCAACTTCGGGTTCGGTGATGTTGTCGTGCCAAAAATCGACTTTGATGTGAAGAATACGCTCGACCACGGCCGAATCGTACGGACACGATGGTGGATCGTTACACGTGTACCACAACTTCGATAGGGCGTAGATGGCCGCGAACACGTTGCCCACGTTATTTCTATACTCGATTTTACTTTCCGATATGACTTTCTTGAAGCCGCTCGTGAACGTCGCAATCTCGTCCTGAACCAACATCATGTTCGTCACGTACATCAGCATGGCCGGTTGGTTTTCCTTGTTCGTGTCCGTCGGTTCTTTTGCCGAAGCCGAAGTACGGCCGTACTCTCGCAATATGTCGAGCAATTTAGTTTTACCTCCGTGCCTATGACCGCAAACTATGGTACACAACTTGGACCATTGTCCGGGAAATTCGATGCTTAGAATCAACTTTAGCATTAAATCTAACGTACCGAAATCGAACGAACATAAATAGAATAGGTACGTTAACGTGAGTAATACATAGTCGTATTTCACTTCTTCGGAATTTTGTTGTAAATAGTAATTGGCTCGTTTGTATCGATTCGGATGCGATAGGACGTAACGTTTCAATATGTCGTCACGGCGTTCGTTTCGTGATCCCACGTAAAAAGCGTACGGTAAAAGAATTTCCGCTTGCTCGTACAACCACCGTATCACGTCGTATCGCCCGTTTTCTATCCAACTCAGTATACTGGCCGGTAGGACGGATCGACGGTTCGAGCGACGCCGACGGCGACCTAATCCCCAGATGAACGACGACGACGACTCTTCCTCTCCGGTGTTTCCACTTTTATCGTTATCGCGTTCGTCCCCGTTATCGTCGTTGTTGTCGTCGTCACTATTCACAGCCTGTATCAAATCGGCGAACGATGGAATATCGAACACCGTCCATTTCGGTAAACGTTTATACATGTGAACCGTCACTATGAAACATATCAACTTTAATCGGAACGGTAACGATTTTTTGTTTCGTACCGCGCATTCGGCGATATTAGTCATCATACGCGAATCGAATTCTTTCATGATCTTGGCGAAAGTCGTACGTAAACTTGACAATATCGCTAAAGATTTCACTTTGGATTGCATCATATGTTTATTGGACGAGAGTTTCTTCTGATTGGTATTATTATTATTATTATCGTCGTCGGTATATTGCGGGTGGAGAGTAGTCGACGATCCTTTTCGTACGGCATAATCACGATATAAATAGTCTTCTTTGCTATCTACGTTATCGTTATCGTTTTCTTCGTTGTCGCGTAACGCTGAAGACATACGCCGGCAAAAGTCCGAGCCGAGCGTATCTATCCCGGTAGCTGTCGTATGTTTCGACCGAGACGAATCGTGACCAACGGTAGTGCTAGCAGCAGCAGCAGCAGCAGTAGTAGTAGTAGTAGTAGTAGTAGTAGACGCGGAAAATTGTCTTTTCTTCGTAAGCCATTTTAATCGGGTGCGAACGTCTACGATTCCCCGGATGGCTGCGATGTCACGACACAAGTCACCTTTGGTATATATCTGATTGGAGTAATTACGTTCGACGTTATTGAGCAGAGGTAAAATCGTAGTGGATGTGGTTTGACGAGAAAGAAGATATTCGTTTCTTCGTATCGGTGGAACGTAAGTGGGATGACTCGATCGTTTCTCGAAAGTCGTCCATCCCAATTGTATCGATGATCGCCTATCGAAAATCGCGTGCACCACTTGACTAACGTCCAGTTCTTCGCTAGTCACTATTTTAGCGTTGATCGCTTTGACGACGATACTTTGTACGATGCAATTGATTCTGGCGAAATTTCTTATATGTTCGTTCTGTCTGGAGTTCGACGATGACAATGATGATGATGATGATGATGATGATTCGGTGAAGATCCCGTCTAGGAATACTTCGATATCTTTGTGCGGTTTCTTACCGAGCAGATCTACACACATCCTGTAATCTTTGATATTCAACGAAATATGACCGGCTGTTTTCGAATCGAAAAAATCTCGTACGTCGTTGTTCTCTTCGATAACCAACGGTACTACCGGCTGCGTCATGACGAATCGCAAAGACGACCGATCGATGTCCGCTTCCATGTCTATCAGAGCACGCATTCCGTCCACCACGGTATCGTAGATCGACACGTCCGCCCGTCCCACTTCTTTTATCGGATATTCTCGCATCAACAACGATTGCGAACCGCCACAAGTGATCTCTCTGAGTTTCAGCACCACGTTAAAGTAAGCCGGAGTTTTTATTTCGTCGTATACGTGATTGGTCCTATACAAGTAATTTCTACCGTGTTTCTGGTCGAACGGTTTGGCATTGAAGATATCTTGCAAAGCGGATTGACTACAACCGATTTTGTCGGTAATAGTTTTGTATGCCGTGTGCACGTTAACGAATTCTGTGCCGTTATACATGTACGGTATGCCGTTCAACGTAAACGGACGCCAATAGTATTTTTTGAACATCGTCAACAGATCTCTATTGACCGTCGTCATTTTTTTGGATTTTTTTGCGTTCTTTTTCTTATCGTTCTGTGGTGGACATTTTCGTTTTCTGCTACTGCTATCGGTCACATTCGAATTCAGTTCTTCGGTCCTGTTTCCGCTAAAACTGTTGAAATTTCCGAAGGTGTCGTTAGCATCGCCGGCCGAATTATTCGATGTCGTCGTAGCACCATCCTTGTCGACGTACAAATAACGAGGAAAATGTGTTTTGAACAATTCGGCCGGTGCCCACAGCGACAACGGATCTCTAGAACTCGCCGTGAATTTGACACAGGCAAATTGGATCACGAACGATATCATAGCGGTGCTGTCGCTAAATTCTGACATCAATTTGTTCATCGTATCTTCCGGTATATAATTATAGTAATATAGGTAGGCTTGCAACTGTGTCGGATGTATGGATGTTTCGTGATGATACATTAAGGACGCACAAAACGAAAACACGTTGTAATTGGTATGTTTCAATTTCGCCAATCCGCTGTTCGTTTCATCGTAACCGATGTCGAATTGGAAAGTCGGGAGATCGTTCGCTCGGTCGCGCACCCTCCATCTGTTCTGTCTTTTATCTTTTTTACGACCATACGGTTCGTCTAATTGCTCTTGTCGATTTATGTCGGTCATGATGGATACGTAAGTTCCATAAATATCGCTCAATACACCCGTAATCATGTTCCACTTGATGCACTCGTTAATGAGGATTTTCATTTTCTCCAACTTAACTTGTTCGGTGTATCGTTCGCTTTCGTCGGTTTCATCGTCGCCACCGCCGTCGCCGTCGTCGTCGTCGTCGTCGTCATTTCTACAACCGTCGTCCCCGTTACGACGACCGGAATACCGATGGCTGTTCGCGTTCGCTATAATATAATCGAAAAGTACCATAACGTAACGATCCGACAACGTTCTATCGAAATATTCGATCAACAATATTTGCCACATATCTTCGCTGATGATATCACACTCGTAGATCGTATTACGAACGTAACTCAAATCGGTGATCATGCTAAACACACGATTCGTATTTTCGTATCCCTTCTCGTCGGTATACTTGAAATGACCCTCCAATATATCGATATTACCTCGTTTTTCTACAACACGTTCGGGACCGGTGACGGTTACGGTTGGGACGGATGACGATGAAGCGACACCGGCAGCGCCAATAATCGTTCTAACGCCCTTATTGGCATTTTTCAAGTCTGTTTTCTCGTCGAAATAAGGCAGAGCCACGTCGTGTTTACGTGACATTTCTTCTTCTTCTTCTTTTTCTATGATATCTTCATCGCACGGTGAAACGGTGGTCTGCTGCTCAACTTGTTGTTGTTGTCGTCGTCGTCGTTTCCGCTGACATCTTTCCGTCCTAGTATTCTCGTCGATGGACATCTCGTTCGATATACTCGTGGAATTCGAAGCGATGAGATCGTCGTCGTCGTCGTCGTTATCGTTAGAGTTGGAATATTCGAGATTATGGGACGACATCGACGACATCACTTCTTCGTAATTTTCGACAAACAACCAGCGACAAAAGGTTTTCTTACGATTGATCATTCGATTCGGTGTAATAGTGTATAGAATATCGTCTCGATACGATTCTATCTCTCTGCGATTGCTGTGTATTTCCATACATTCTTTATCGAGAAAATATTTCTTTTGAAATTTGAAACGAAATTCTCCGTCGAAGCCACACCACACGATTTCTTCTTGCGACGAATTACGTTGATATTGAGAACATTTTGTCGCGTCCGTTCCGTCGTTCGTATATTTCAAACTGTAGAATGGGTATACGTATTTTGGGATCGGTGATAAAATATCCACGTCTGTTATATCGTTTTTATCTGCAGATGTGAGCGTGGACGTATCGAAGTTGTACAGGAAAAACGTATCGGCGTGATTTCGACCGTACGGCAGTACGAACGAGGTACACGATTCGTTCAAAAATAAATCTAATTCCTCCGAAGAACTCGTCTTGGCTCGTACTCGATTCAACGTGCGTATTAATGCGTACAGCAAATGATGGTACATACACCGATCGACGTTCACATCGTGAAATATCATATGAAAGCCGTGCGTTTTCCCAACGGTTATAACGACCGTTCCCACGTATCGTATATGTAAAATTTTCTCGAACATTCTTCTCACCACCTCACATATAAATTCCACGTGTTTTTGGGATTCGCACCGCGCCTCTCGAGTCTGTGATTTTTTCTTGCACTCGATACAATCGAAAACGAACACCAATCGATGAACTAGTTCGTACGATATTACGACGCTACAATTATGTGGAACATCGATCGCTCGAATCAGAGTTTCGTAATTTTCGTGGGAAATTGTAAACTTCGTCTTGGCATCGTCCGAAACTATCATATGAATCCGTGCGATTCCACGACTCGTCAGCTCCCCATCGTTAACGTCCAATTGTCGTAATACGCCGTCCAGAAGATATCGCTTATAATCGACTTTCGGGAACTTTTTCAATATACTGTTCAATTTCAACGTTCCAATCGAACAATCGACGACGGTATCACTTGGAGAATTACAGATCGTTTCGTCTTGCGTGTTAGTGTTCGACATGTCGTTAGACAATATTAGCGGTAGAGGTGAAGGTAGGGATGCGACTATCACCAAATTAATTTCGACGATGACGGTTTGTCGTACGTCGGCCTGTAACTTTATTTTCGTCGAGCGAAAAATTAGCCAACATATGCGATATGCACAGCACAATGAATAATAAACTACTGACCATATAGAATACACAGTTATGTATATTTATAGGTGATCCTAATGATGCGAGCGACGTCGTTGTATCCGCGTCACGGTTATCGTCTTGTAATAGTGACAACATTTCAACGGGAACATCGACGATCGTTCCGTCGTCTTTGTCTACGCGAACTACTCCACGATCCGACCATTCTGTCGTGCTCTCGAAAAATTTCATCAAACGATCGACGTCATCGGGATACATGGCACCGATATTATGTTTACATCGTAACAACCACCAAGTCCAGAACATTTTATACGCCGATTCGTTGGCATACCGCGAACCGTTCCCTTTCGTCATCATCAATTCTAACAGATCATTTCCATCGTCGTCGTAGATATTGTCACGGTACGCGATGAGCGAAGAAACGTCGACATTCGAATTAGCGTTTGAATTCCTCTTCTTTACCAACCGAAATCTAATCGAATTCGCTTTCAAACGCTCAGACGAGATAATCGAGAATATATTACACCAACGCGAACAACACGGACGGGATATTTCTGGCATTTCTTACTGTTACTAGCGCGTGTGATTCGCACGTAATTCTCGTTCGAAAAACTAATATGTCTCTCGTCATGCACTCTATCGTTATCGAGAAACAGTTTTGTCTCGAATGAAATTTGTTGAAACGAAATCGCACCGGTGGATTCCTTCGAGCTACAGAAAATTTGAACGTATATCTCGTTCGAGGAATGAAACAGTTTTGTCTCGAGTGAAATTTGTTGAAACGAAATCTCACCGGTGGATTTCTTCGAGCTGCAAAATCTTTGAACGTGAATCTCGTTCGAGAAATGAAATCGTAAAATATTTTCTGATGAACAAACTTTGTCCGCGTAGAATTTCTCGTCGAACAAATTTCCAAACTCACAAGTTCCTCGTCATGCGCACTAGCTCCATCGAGAAACAGTTTTGTCTCGAATGAAATTTGCTGAAACGAAATCTCACCGGTGGATTTCTTCGAGCTGCAAAATCTTTGAACGTGAATCTCGTTCGAGAAATGAAATCGTAAAATATTTTCTGATGAACAAACTTTGTCCGCTAGAATCTCTCGTCGAACAAATTTTCAAACTTATATGTTCCTCGTCATGCGTACTAGCATCATCGAGAAACAGTTTTGTCTCGAATGAAATTTGTTGAAACGAAATCTCACCGGTGGATTTCTTCGAGCTGCAAAATCTTGGAACGTGAATCTCGTTCGAGAAATGAAATCGTAAAATATTTTCTGATGAACAAACTTTGTCCGCCTAGAATTTCTCGTCGAACGAATCTCCAAACTTATAAGTTCCTCGTCATGCGTACTAGCATCATCGAGAAACAGTTTTGTCTCGAATGACATTTGTTGAAACGAAATTTCACCGGTTGGATTTCTTCGAGCTGTAAAAACGTGGAACGTGAATCTCGTTCGCGAAATGAAATCGTAAAATATTTTCTGATGAACAAACTTTGTCCGCTAGAATCTCTCGTCGAACGAGTCTCCAAACTTAAAGTTCCTCGTCATGCGCACTAGCTCCGCCGAGAAACAGTTTTGTCTCGAATGAAATTTGTTGAAACGAAATCTCAGCGGTGGATTTCTTCGAGCTGCAAAAACTTTTACAGTTGTGACGACTCGTCATCGCGTGACGTATACGTGACGTAGCACGGGGGCGACGAAAATCGTGGAACGCAACTTTCAGCTCTCGCAAGGAGCTAGCGTCAAATCTAAACAGTCAACGGGGCCCTACATACCCCCATAGCACCCCCTGCACCCTATATATATAATATATATATATATTATATATATAACCTCCGCGACGGCCTGCTCCTTCTTACTACTACGTTGTTCTTACTCTGGTCAAGGAGGTTTAGGATCGCGGGCGAGAAGCTTGCTGATTATATAGTTAATTTGGGGTCAGCTGAGTGAATACTCGATTCTCATTGGACTAGAGCCAATTGACGTCACGAAAATCCTAAAATCTACTGATTTCTGACGAAAATCACGGTAGAAGGGGTAAAATTTTGATCAGATTCAATTCAGAGTTCTGAGAGCGAAGTCGATTGAGGTTAGATTGTACAAAATTAAACCCACCCCATCTATAGATTTAGTAATTTCATGACATGCATAAAACATCTATGGTAGATTTGATACTGTACACGTTGATTGGAAGTTCAAGAGAATTCTACCAGATGGCGTTCATCTACTTATTGTAACAAATGGATATAACGTTTCGATAGGTGGCGCTCGTCAAATTGTCACATCGGAATTGCATTATATTTCGAAAGATAGCACTTTTTACGTTACTCTGACGAAATTGCATTACATTTCGATAGATGTCTCTGAATTTTATTATCGAGTCATCGAAAATTACTGTGAGGCTTATATGCGCGTTTTCTTGTATCGTTGGATCTATTTTTACAGTCACACGAAAGGTGTATTGAAAAATTTACAGATAGAGTGGGGTAACAACGCGTATATAAGAAAACTTTGAACGTAGCTCTCGTTCGAGGAATGAAACAATATTTAGTTATAATATTATTCATAGATGTCATTTGGGTGAAATTCGAATTGGTATATAATGCGAGCGTGCTGACCAAGAATGTCAGTTACTTTTCAATCGTTCAATCGAAATAATGTCACAACCGGCAAGTGTTAGCGAAACCTATCGAAAGCGAGTGGTGAAAAAAAGACCAAAAGAACACGTTCCTCCTGTATACGACAGACCAGGCTGGGAGGATCTCTGGGCAATGATACGTCGCGACGACGAGCAAATTATCAATTGGACCGACGACGAGGCGGAAGACGACGAGTTCGACCAATTATATGAAGATTATTCTAATACTCTGTCCACCGATAACGACAATCGACAAATTCACCGTATAGTGACGAATAATTCCAAAACTCTATCACACAACAGCAACAACAATAACACTAATAATCGAAGAACTGCTTCGATGAATAAAGAACCGGGTTACTCGTAAAGAATTCCATAAATGTATAACATTACGAATAAAATTTAAGCTAGATAAAATGTTTTCTTCCATTTCTTCCATCCCGCAAGCACTGATCTCAGTGATCTCGTGTATATTCCACCGGTGGCTTTCTTCGAGCTACAAAACTTTGAACGTAATTCTCGTTCAAGGAATGAAACAGTTTTGTCTCGAGTGAAATCTGTTGAAACGAAATCTCACTGGTGGATTTCTTCGAGCTACAAAAACTTTGAACGAAACTCTCGTTCTCGAAATGAAATCGTAAAATATTTTCTGATGAACAAACCTTGTCCGCCTAGAATCTCTCGTCGAACGATTGATTGTTGAATTGAAATTCCACCGGTGGATTTCTTCGAGCTACAAAACTTTGAACGTAATTCTCGTTCAAGGAATGAAACAGTTTTGTCTCGAATGAAATTTGTTGAAACGAAATCTCACCGATGAATTTATGCGAGCTACAAAAACTTTAAACGAAACTCTCGTTCTCGAAATGAAATCGTAAAATATTTTCTGATGAACAAACCTTGTCCGCCTAGAATCTCTCGTCGAACGATTGATTGTTGAATTGAAATTCCACCGGTGGATTTCTTCGAGCTACAAAACTTTGAACGTAATTCTCGTTCAAGGAATGAAACAGTTTTGTCTCGAATGAAATTTGTTGAAACGAAATCTCACCGATGAATTTATGCGAGCTACAAAAACTTTGAACGAAACTCTCGTTCTCGAAATGAAATCGTTAAATATTTTCTGATGAACAAACTTTGTCCGTCTAGAATCTCTCGTCGAACGATTGATTGTTGAAATGAAATTCCACCGGTAGATTTCTTCGAGCTACAAAACTTTGAACGTAATTCTCGTTCAAGGAATGAAACAGTTTTGTCTCGAATGAAATTTGTTGAAACGAAATCTCACCGGTGGATTTCTTCGAGCTACAAAAACTTTGAACGAAACTCTCGTTCTCGAAATGAAATCGTTAAATATTTTCTGATGAACAAACTTTGTCCGCCTAGAATCTCTCGTCGAACGATTGATTGTTGAAATGAAATTTGTTGAAACGAAATCTCACCGATGAATTTATGCGAGCTACAAAAACTTTGAACGTGAATCTCGTTGGAGAAATGAAATCGTAAAATATTTTCCGATGTACAAACTTTGTCCGCCTAGAATCTCTCGTCGAACGATTGATTGTTGAAATGAAATTTGTTGAAACGAAATCTCACCGATGAATTTATGCGAGCTACAAAAACTTTGAATGTGAATCTCGTTGGAGAAATGAAATCGTAAAATATTTTCTAACGAACAAACTTTGTCCGTCTAGAATCTCTCGTCGAACGAATCTCCAATTTTATAAGTTCCTCGTCATGCGCACTAGCTCCACCGAGAAACAGTTTTGTCTCGAATGAAATTTGTTGAAACGAAATCTCACCGGTGAATTTCTTCGAGCTGTAAAATCTTCGAACGCGAATCTCGTTCGAGAAATGAAATCGTAAATCATTTTCTGATGAACCAACGTTGTCCGCTAGAATCTCTCGTGGAACGAATCTCCAAACTTAAAGTTCCTCGTCATGCGCATTAACTCCATCGAGAAACAGTTTTGTCTCGAATGAAATTTGTTGAAACGAAATCTCACCGGTGGATTTCTCCGAGCTGTAAAATCTTCGAACGCGAATCTCGTTCGAGAAATGAAATCGTAAATTATTTTCTGATGAACCAACATTGTCCGCGTAGAATCTCTCGTCGAACGATTGATTGTTGAAATGAAATTCCACCGGTGGATTTCTTCGAGCTACAAGACTTTGAACGTAAGTCTCGTTCAAGGAATGAAACAGTTTTGTCTCGAATGAAATTTGTTGAAACGAAATCTCACCGGTGGATTTCTTCGAGCTACAAAAACTTTGAACGAAACTCTCGTTCTCGAAATGAAATCGTTAAATATTTTCTGATGAACAAACTTTGTCCGCCTAGAATCTCTCGTCGAACGATTGATTGTTGAAATGAAATTTGTTCAAACGAAATCTCACCGATGAATTTATGCGAGCTACAAAAACGTTGAACGTGAATCTCGTTGGAGAAATGAAATCGTAAAATATTTTCCGATTTACAAACTTTGTCCGCCTACAATCTCTCGTCGAACGATTGATTGTTAAAATGAAATTTGTTGAAACGAAATCTCACCGGTGGATTTCTTCGAGCTACAAAAACTTTGAACGAAACTCTCGTCGAACAAGTCTCCAAACTTAAAGTTCCTCGTCATGCGCACTAGCTCCGTCGAGAAACAGTTTTGCCTCGAATGAAATTTGTTGAAACGAAGTCTCACCGGTGGATATCTTCGAGCTACAAAAACTTCGAACGAAACTCTCGTCGAACGAGTCTCCAAACTTAAAGTTCCTCGTCATGCGCACTAGCTCCGTCGAGAAACAGTTTTGCCTCGAATGAAATTTGTTGAAACGAAATCTCACCGGTGGATTTCTTCGAGCTTCAAAAACTTTGAACGAAACTCTCGTCGAACGAGTCTCCAAACTTAAAGTTCCTCGTCATGCGCACTAGCTCCGTCGAGAAACAGTTTTGCCTCGAATGAAATTTGTTGAAACGGAATCTCACCGGCGGATTTCTTCGAGCTGCGAAAACTTTTGCAGCAGTGATGACTCACAGTTACGTGACGTATACTTGACGTAGCACGGGGGCAACGAAAATTGTGGAAAGCAACTTTCAGTTCTCGCGAGAAGCTAGCGCTAAGTCTAGACAATCAACGGGGCTCCACGTACCCCATAGCACCCCCTGCACCCCTATATATATAATATATATATATTATATATATATATATTATATATATAACCTCCGCGACGGCCTGCTCCTTCTTACTACTACGTTGTTCTTACTCTGGTCAAGGAGGTTTAGGATCGCGGGCGAGAAGCTTGCTGATTATATAGTTAATTTGGGGTCAGCTGAGTGAATACTCGATTCTCATTGGACTAGAGCCAATTGACGTCACAAAAATCCTAAAATCTACTGATTTCTGACGAAAATCACGGTAGAAGGGGTAAAATTTTGATCAGATTCAATTCAGAGTTCTGAGAGCGAAGTCGATTGAGGTTAGATTGTACAAAATTAAACCCACCCCATCTACAGATTTAGTAATTTCATGATATTCATAGGACATCTATGGTAGATTTGATACTGTACACGTTGATTTGAAGTTCAAGGGAACTCTACCAGATGGCGTCCATCTGCTTTTTGTAACAAATTGATATAACTTTTCGATAGGTGGCGCTCACCAAGTTGTCACATCGGAATTGCATTATATTTCGAAAGATGGCGCTTTTTACATTACCTCAACGGGATCGCATCTGACGGAATTTCAAAATTATGTCTTGCATAAGGGTGAAATTCGTATCTCATGACGGTCACGTTCGCCGTTAATGGGTTATAAAACTAGGCAACATGTGAAGGATAGTCCAATCAGTCCGATACGTTGAAGCGGTCGACCTGGCTTGAAAACCATGGATAAACGATTATATGAACTGACAGAAGACGAAATATCGGCTCTGCCGTTATCGTATCTACTCAAAATACCGGATTCTATGGAGATTCTTTTTGCATGGCATAAAATACCATCAAAATATACAAAGCAATTTAAACTGATGGTTCGACTACCATGTTTCGTTCATTTCAATCGTCCCGATTGGCGAACTCACATGGAGGGACCACCAATACCACAAGATGAATGCGATATGTGTAAATGGGGGTTGGAAAGTTATAGTAATAAATACAAAGATTGTGCAGAGGTTCCGGATTTCAAAGAATCATAATATTATAAATAAAATTTAAAACAGATAAAATTTTCAATTTCTCCCATCCCGCAAGCACTGGAACGACTTTAACCCATTTATTCCTAACGTGACTGTCATGAGATACAAATTTCACGCTTATGCGATCAACAGTTTCATTTTTCGAATCGTTCGATGAGAATCTCGACCGACAAAGTTTCTTCCTCATAAAATATTCCACAATTTAATTTTTCGAACGAGAATTACGTACAGAAATAGGAACAACTGGTACGTTGACAACTCTATCTTTTCTATCGACGTTTAATAAAACTATGTATCGTTGAAGTCGTTAGTCGATAAATTTTGGTCGTTAGTGGATATGTTCGATTCCATTTCATGTATGTAAAATACGTTCGGAACGAGAAACAACCGAAACGTTAACGCCCACCAATCGCCAGCGTATAAATACGGCCGCGGTACACATGTCGATTCAGTTTCAGTCGACATGCCGTGCAAAACATGTGGTGGATTAGATCACAGTCGCGTTTCTTCGGCCAAGTGTGCAAATCGAATATTGAAGCAAAAACATAGATTCAGCACAGTGAATACTTGTACCGAGACGTTCACGATAAAACGCGGTTTTCGTAAGTTTTGCCGAGATCCTGAGTTGCGACAACGAATCGAAAATGACGTTTTGGAAATTTCTCAACTGGCCATTGAAGCATCGCTCTACGTCAGTTTTCATTATACGAAATTGTTACATCGAAACGAATTTCCGATCGGACAATTTTCCATCAGTCACCTACAAGATTTCTATTACCATCTCCAGGGCAAACGACAGAGGAAAGAACGCGTTGTGTTGGACGAAGAATATTTCGCTATGCGGCCAGACAAAACGCTATTATACGACGGCCGATTACGATCCTTCCTCATTAACTCCTGTGTCAAGCAACACGAAACCAATATGAAAAATTGCATCACGGTCCATTTTTACGATCGACTCGTCCGATATTTCTATGAAAAATACAAGAAAGAATGTGATCGAAAACGCTACGAATGGAAGACGATAGTTTACGACGAATTGTTCGCCTTCGTACCACGTCACGTTGCCCACAGCCGAGAAGTTGCAGAATTTCTAGAAGATTTTCGATTCGACTATCACAAGAAATTCATTAATATCGAAAATGACTGGTGGAGTTTGGTACCGATCACTTTCGAGTTGGGACGATGGTTCGAAGAGAGAAAGATGAAATCCTTTTCGGCGTTTCCTATATTTTCGTCTGGCAGAAAACATTTGCTTTATAACGCTATGGCGTTGAAAGAATTATTGAGTAGTACAAAATTGCTACCGAACAAATCTAACGCTTCCGAGTTCACGAATGAAACTCCAAAATATTGGTGGCAATATTTCGATCTATTTCACTCAGTTTACGGCAAATTCGACGACACAACTATGCAGATCGAGCCCCACAAGCAGCGGACTTCATTTGCCATGAGTTTTTCCACCAATGGAATCGATTGTTCCATCATGATGAATAGATATGAGCGATCAACAATTCAACAACCGCAGAAGAAGCGAAAGAAGACGAACATAAAACCCGAGACTACAGTGGTTAATTCCAACTTCACTAAATATTTGGGAATCGATCCGGGGGTCGTTAATTATATCGGTGCGTGCTATATCGATAAGGAAATTCGAACAGAAACCAATTTCGTGTTGAAATCGGCCACGTTCAAAGAACATTTTTGTAAAGAACGTGCTCGACGACGTAAACGGAAAAAAATGTCGGGAAACTTTGAAAAACGCCTGCTTGAATATCGCGAAAGTATAAACATAGGGAAAAAATTAATTGTTTCGCCGAAGTGTGGTTCTAATTTCAACTCTCATGTGGAGTACATTCTGTACAGACTGAATTTCTTAGCGTCTGGTCGCGAAATTTACGATACGCGGAAATATACGCGCTTGAGCTGGGACTCGTACATTTCACGGCGTGCAGCTGAAGATAAGTTGGTAGATCAGCTATTGCCCGCCAGAGATGATGATGATGATGATGATAATTCCGTGTTGGTTTGTTTTGGAGATGGAACACTGAAAAAAAAAATCAGTTATGGCAGAAATAAAAAACCCGCCGTCGAAATGCTCAAACGAGCGTTTCATCGTCGACGCGATAAATGTCACGTTATATGTGTGGATGAGTATTTGACTACACAATCTTGTTCGAAATGTTTCGGTAAAATGCCTTTGCCACCTAAAAACACGACCGTAAATAGAGACGATACGAAGCGACGACGACGACGTCACGATCATAGATTTCAAATTTGCCGAAAATGTAAAATCGTTTGGAATCGTGACGTCAATGCTGCGCGTAACATCATTTTGGTTGGTCTCGGATTAATCGATTATCGTTGTAAAACGTCAGATGAATTTGTTCGTTTGACGGAATTTCAAAATTATGTCTTGCATAAGGGTGAAATTCGTATCTCATGACGGCCACGTTGGCAGTTAATGGGTTAGAACGTGGTTCTTGAAATATATCCTTCCGTGTATCAACGAATGTTTTATTTTTTCGATGTAATTCCACTTCTAACGAATCGTCGAGAAACAGTTTTGTCTGGAGTGAAATTTGTTGAATCCAAATTCCACCGATGGATTTCTTCGATCTGCACAATAAGACTGATGTCCAAAGTAAACGTCTGTCCGTATTCGTGCGAATCGTATCACGGTGATAATAGCGATACGAATGAAGACAACGAGGACGACAACAACGATAGAAACAGATACACCCGTGTATTGGGGAACGAAAAATATGATAAGAAATATAGGAGAAATATCGGTCGTCGCGTTTGTAACGTGTACCCGGTGAAATCTCAGACGAGTAACGGAGAAGAAAATGCATCGATTTTGTATTATCATCGATACGAAGCGACTAAATATAGTGTCGATCCTTCGACGGGGATACCTCTGTTCGAAAGTACAGACGAACAAGTTATAGATTCGATACTAGTTTCTTCGTATTACATGAACACCAATCGATGTGTGATCGAGTCGACGCCGTACGCTTTGCAAGATTATTCGCATATTTTATCGTACGTAGTGAGTAACACGGTCGAATATTGGAACGTCGTGTACAATTTCAAACGATTCTGGTTGGAAAAAGTTGTCAACAAGTTACATTCGAACGTCGGCGGATCTCTCACCGCTCCGAATAAACCGTATATATGGCCGACGAAAAACAGTTCGTTGGACGTACTGATAAACAGAATAACTTCGGACAAATGGCAATTATTGAGACCGATCGAATTCGATACGGAATCGATCCAATTCTATAGTGCTATCCAGAAACTAATGTACGCGCTGTTCTGTAACTCCCTCGATTCGGACGGTATACGAATATCGTATCAACGAAACGGCTCGAGTCGGAAACGTCCTCGTCGCATGAGATGTGGCGACGCGTGTAAGATGTATACGACCGCATCCACGCCGTGCTATAACGTTTTCGGCAAAGGGAATCTAATACATAGCATTTTGTGTACGCCACACGAAGGATGTCTGAACGACGAATGGTGGGCTCTTACCGATGCTTATATCGATTATCGTTGGTTAGCGGCAGCAGAGGATCCCGACGTGGACAAGATCGTCGATAGAGATGTTAATCATGCGAGGGAAACGAACGTTCTTAGGAAATTGAGGTGTCGCTTTGACAAAACCATGCAACGCGATCATATGTAAATTCGCACATCACCGTCGTCCGAACAGGGAGGTGGTGGTGGTGGTGGTGGTGGTATATATATATCGTTATAATGTACAGTCACCGATGTATTCGTTTATTCTTCGTTATGGCTGAAACGTTCACTTTTGTCTGCGACGATGATCAAAATACGCCAACGACGACATCATCATCATCATCATCATCATCATCGATCGAGAACAATACGATCGAAAGAGACTGCGATAACGTCGTGTCGAGACTACCGAAAGTTGTGAAAGTCTTCTCGTATCAAAATAAAAAATACGAAATTGTAAATTTATGGCGAAACGAGCCGGTGGGTGAAAATCGTCCGCGATGTTCTTGCCATTGGAACTATGCAGACGACGTACGATGGTTTTTAGATAAAAATTATGATACGCGTGAGGTAGTGCCGGGTTGTGAAATGATGGCGTGTTTGTCGGGGAACGTTAATGCAGAATGTGAATCGTGGTGTACGTTGAACGACGAACAACGAGGATTTGCGAATTTGTTGAATACAATTTCGATCGGTGAATTATATGAACGTGATGATGGTAACGATGACGAAAAAAAAAATATTTCTACTTCGACGTTCCCAACATCTTGTGTAAAACGAGAAGGAATTTTCTTGTTTGACACCAGAACGAAACGACCGAAAACGTTCGACGGGAAATACGTTCGATCCGATACGGATGGCAGCGAAGACGAAGAAATACAGTACAATAGTCGTGCATCGTCTTGTCGCCTTTCGCCGTTCTATTTGTATAACAAGCAGAATCGCGTTACGGTGGTTCGATTGTACGGATTAGGTGGGACGGGGAAGACTCAATTATTGAAATACGTACAAAAACACGTGAACGGTACTTTTCATTATGTCACTTTGAAACATTTGCTACTGTGCAATTTCTACAAGGATACGTGCAAATATCACGCTGCATATAATGGTGGTTTGGTTCATCAGACGTCGCCAGATTCGATGCACCACTGCGTACAAATGTCAACGCTGGCCAAAACTATCGGACGAAGCGTTAATCAGATGAAATTCACACCGGATACTCGCTACCTAGATTTTTGCGAGTTACTGTTAGAAGAACAACGTCAGTGCAGAAAGAAACGTGTGAAAATGGTTCGACCGAAAAACGACGAATTCTACGTGTGTGTCGTTGACGAATACACGATGATGTCGCCACCCGCTTTCCTCGTCCTACTGAAATTATTGTGCGAATCGTCGCACAATACGATCGTTATTCTGTGCGGTGACGAAAATCAGTGCGGTCCGATCGATTTCGATACGGTGAGCAGCTCAAATTACGATCTGGACGAAACGAACACCGACGAATACGCATACAGCGACGAGGGTGCATGTAGCCAGGAGACGATTACGCGGGGCGAACGTCAAACGAGTGGAAACGATACAAGATATACGTACGTGAACGACGTTCAGGTACAAACGAGGAATGGCCGGGTCTATGGCGACAACGTTGATCTGACCAAATGCCGTGAACAATTGACTTATAGCGCTTTACCGCCATCTAATGTGATTCTCGCAAAACAATTGTTGGGATCGAATCGAGTGTTTGAATATAAATTGAGTAAGTTGATGCGTTCGTCTGAAGATTCCAAGCTACAACGATTCATCGTCGATATGGATAGAAATAAAGACGCGGACAGTCGGAAGGAATTACTAAAACGTTTCGTGAACGATAATAAAATTAACACTATCAGATCGATCGATATCACGGAACTGGTAGATACGTACGTGAAGATGATCGAACGATGCGAGGACAACGTATCGCGGGACGATTGTGTACCCATTAAGAATTTCAAAGTACCGTTTAGAATTCTTGTCGTTTCGAACAGACAATGTTACGATATAACCCGGGAATTGATCGATTCGCTATTTCGACAATTGTCCAAGCGATTCGACGTAAATATACTAAGCAAATATATCGTTCGTTATCAGTCGTCCGTGCGACAACATTTCACCCATTTAGCGGTGGGATTCTCGTACACTTTGTTGACAAATTTCATGGGAGCTACGAAAATACCGAGTGGTAGCGTATTGAAATTGATAAAACTCGAATACTCGTCGGACGATGGTGAATTGACGAGTATCGTTATGTTGGACGAATCGATCGATCGTTATTATCGCATGTATCCCGGATCGGGAGCGGTAGATAGACGAATCCAATACAGCAAAGCACCGATCAAACACGTGGGTTTTCCGATACATCTGAGTTGTATCGAAAATGCATATCAAAGTCAGGGACTGACGATCGAAGAAGACGGCTACCTGGACTGTACCGGTGCCGACGGACAACACATTTATGTTATGGTCACTCGATTCAGAAATCTCGGACAGTTCAAATCTATTTTATTATAATAAAGGTATTATTGAAAAGCTTGTAGTTTTATTATTATCATTTATTAGTTTCGAAATAATTGCATTTCATCGTTCAAAAGTCCCATTTTCAGAGGCAAATTGACAAATATTCTTTCGAAATAACTCTCGATCAGGAACGTTTTCTTGGCTAGCGACGACGACGGCATCTTCTCATCGGGATTCCCGTCGGTTTTCGGGTAATCGGCCGTTCCGGTGAACTTGGGCGTTTCTATCAGACCCGCTTCGGATATGACGAATGCGAGCGGACCGACACCACTTTTTGCCAATCCGTTACGTTTCAACGAATAACCTCCAATTTCGTAACTGATCATCGAAACGAGTTTTACCATATAGTTTGTAATGTCGTCGCTGATATTTTCAAAGTCGGGCTTGTATCGGTCGGTAATGAAACAATATAGAAATATCATCGAATTCATTACGTTCACGTGTTTATCGTTGAAATATGATCGGTTGCTAGTGAAAATTAGACGCAGCCGAGACGTCGTCACGTCGGGCTCGTAGTCTGTAGTCGTATCGTCGTTCGCCGTTTGCTCTTCCGTTTGTAACGATAAAATTGGCATGGAATATATTCGAAGTAGGAAACTGGTTTCCATTTTCGGTAGAACGTATACGACGAAATAGAAATTCTGTCTAGATGCGATAGCGGCCGGAGGAGTTTCCAACGACGGTTCGACGTTCATCAGACGTACGCACATGGTATACGGAAGGATGTATTCGACGATGTTACGTTTGAAATCGTCGACGGTGCGAATCGTTGACGTTCGCAATAAGAACGACATGTAAATTGTGGCATTTTTCTTCATCGATAATAACATTTCCGTTTTCGCGATGGACATGAATTTTTCGACGGGATCCATCCAGGCATCGTTCGAGTAGAAATCCGTACTGGTTCCTTCTTCGACGTTGAACAATTTCGGTCGTTTAATGTCGAAATTGTCCTGTTGTCTGGGCTCTAGGAACGTCTTGCACAACAATATACCGAACGGTGTGCCCGGCTCCGGAATCGTGAGATGATAACATTCTCGTATAGTTTTCAATTGGCGTTCGTTTAATATTTTTGATCGAGGTTGTGACCGTCCGTTCGCTTTCAATTGTGTCACGAACGTACACAACGGTAATACCATATCATCGTCGTTCTGGGCATTTTCACGGACGAACTGTCTAGATTCCGAATCTAGCGAGCGGAAAATAACGTTTCCGTACGATCGGTTGTTCGTCATCGTAGATATCACGAGCACACCGAACCGTGTCGATGTTCGTTCTGTCAGACGGAGATATCGATCAACAACTATCATCTACGGCGATCTCCTCCACCACCACCGCCGTCGCCACCACTACCACCGCAGTCGCCGTTTCCGAATCGGTTTTTTCGTCATCGTCGTTGTTGTTGTTATTGTTGTTGTTGTTGTCGTCTTTGTTGTTTTCGCTATCGTTATTCGACAATACTTCATTTTCTGTCGATGCGCGTTCACCGTCGTCTATTTGCGGCGTCACGTCGACCGATATTTCGATATCGAACAAATCGTTCAACTTGGATATGGGTGTTGGCGGTTGACACGACGATAACATGAACGACTCGTCGTGACCGTCGCGTTCTTCGACTATTTCATCGTCCCCGGTCGTGACAAATGAACTAGACAACAAATACGGATCGTTCTTCGTATCGTTCTGTGTGATTACGATCGACGGTAACGTAACGAACAAGTTATCGTCGTCATCGTCGTCGTCGCTGCTATCGTTGTCTTTACAACCATCGTTATCTTCATCGGCACGATCGTAATCATTATCATCATCATCATCATCATTGTCTCGTTGTATGACATCAGCGTCGACGATGAATTCTCCGGCACTTCTATGATACGTGAAAGACGACGTTGATAATGATGATGATGATGCCGAAGACAACGAAGGCGATGGTATCGGTGACAATTTACAATGTTCATTATGGATTATCACCGTTTCGTTAGTCGACGATGACGACGACGACGACGACGACGACGACGACTGCGATAACAAAGGTGACGGTATCGGTGACATCAAATCACGTTCTCTATGAATTATTACCGTTTTGTTAGTCGATGATGACGACGACGTAGACGACGACGAAGATAACGATGGTGGCGAGGAAGGAAACCGCACACCGTCGTCGTAATCATCGTTCTCGTAATTTCGCGTAGCGTTCGTCACGTTAATCGGATTGTTCGTACGAATATCGTTTAATTTATTTCTCCAATCGGTCGTTTCGACTCGCTTGCTCAAAAATTGAGATACGATAATATTATCTCCGTCCGTCGTATTATCAACGGTGTCCGAAGGTGACGCTTGCCGTTGGTCACCGATGTATAAATCGATATTTGTCACCACGAAATCGGCAAAGGACACGATTACGTTCTGAAAAATATTTTTTATGCTATGTTTGAAGATGGAATTGTGAAAATCTGGTTTGTACGTCCCGTTAACCACGTTCAGAATATTATCCAGATATGTCGTGATCTTATCGTCGCCCACAGACACGCCCGACGCGGACAACGATCGTATATAATGCGATTTCGCGATAAACATCGTCACGTCTCGATCTTGAATGGTAGACAAACGATTCTGAAATTTGCTTATGATAGATTGCCAGAAGGGAGAACAGTCCGTCGGTTTTACGTGATCAACAAATTGCATTACGATCCCTTGATAGAACATTTGCTCTCTAGAAAATTTATCGATGTCCTTGCAAAGTAGACATAAATTCGTCACGTCGCTCGACGATCCCTTTTCGATAGCTTTTATCAGGGAAACTTTCAATTCTGCCGGTACGTGACGACAAAGAAGCGCTTGCTTCTGGTCCGATTGATCTACGTACGATCGTAGTACGTTCATTATGGAATAGGAATACGCATCGTCTAGGTTAACGCGATTCAATACACGATCGTTGGCCGATTCGTAACTACGACCGTGCTTGTCTTTGGGAGCCATTACTTACATTAGCAGGGAGCGAAATAAAATAAAACATGTTGAAAATATATTTTTTTTTATTCCTTGCGAACAAACGAATATAGTACACTGTTCAATATACATTTCAATTTTTTACTGTTGTTAGCACAGCACTGTTCAACGTCATACTTCCCATGATTATCCCTACAGCCTAATACGCGGTGGTAATCGTTGAACGTGAAGTGAGTCTTGTCGACGAAATACTGATTGGTAATTTCGACCGTGTGCGACCATATCATACGTTTTCCAGGTAAACGATATAATTCGTACCGAACGAATTTACCGCGTTTGAATCCCATCATGGCACACCATTCGATTTTCGCAAATTCACCACCCACGTCCACCGTAAGTCTGTCGCTATTGTTGGTGTGAATGTGTCCGTCGAAAAAATCCGTATCGTTTGAATCGCGCCAGCTCACGATGATAGGGTCAGACGTATAGCGACGCGATAAGAACGACCGGTAGATGTTGTCGACAATCACAGCTGGCGATACCTCCTTCGTCTTATCCTCCCACATACCCGAACGCTTATTCGTGATCGTGCGAATATATTGATTTTCTTTGACGGTTTTCAGATTACCCAATTCTTCCAACTCTGAGATATTCTTCCTGCTGCACAAATTGTACGGCGCCCCGTTCAGATGCGTGGTGTATCCGTCACGCGTCATCGCCACCGCCAAATATATCGTATTTTCGCCCTGGTTCTGATATTCTGTATCGAAAAAGTAGATGGCGTCGACAAGATCCGTATAGCTGCCTTTCTTACACGACTTGAACAATTGTTCC
Source organism: Endomychus coccineus (assembly GCA_958510875.1). Taxonomy (NCBI): domain Eukaryota; kingdom Metazoa; phylum Arthropoda; class Insecta; order Coleoptera; family Endomychidae; genus Endomychus; species Endomychus coccineus. The sequence continues at coordinate 30,092,417 of OY294070.1, read as the reverse complement.
ATATCATGATTTCCATTTTCTCCATACAACGCATCTTGCCACGCTCGAACGTCTTCTTCCTTCTTTGTGTACGAGTCCGACGACCACGTACCGATATCGCCCTCTATTTTTTTCGTTTCGCATAACACAGCTTCGTCGACGAGATCGCTGTTTTTTTGGATGCACCCTTCCGATCGTGCCTCGCTACGTTTCTCTTTCTCCGTCATCCTCGTCGCCTCAGATGTATCGATATGCTCGGACTCCTTCAATTTTAATTCTTGGATTATATTTAAAAAACGCTCAATCACTGTACGGTTGGAAATATTCATGATGACGCGGAATACACGATTCGATGTTTCAAAGTCGGATGATACTGATCGAATACTGACTGCTATGTGCCAGCAGCTGCCTTTTATACTGAAAATTGACAAGAATATCGTCAGGTGACTTCACGTAACGTGATACGTTTATATGTGTTATTGTCACGTCTACACGTACATCTAAAAATAGACTGAATAACTTGTTCGTTTATAATTGTTCGACTCGATGTTATCGTTAGTTGAAACGCAGAAAGGTTTTTCGTTGGGTGTAGAGAACAAAAAGTACATATTCGTTAGTGTGTAATATTTATTTTATTGTCTGTCAAATTTCATCAGCGTGGACAGTTGGACGGCTATGTCGCGTAGCAAACTTTCACGATCGACATCTACGACGTGCGTGTGATTCGTGTCATATTCGTAGTAACGTCGTATATCTTTCACGATATCGTATTGATTGACGTTATTATTGTTATCGGTCGATTTTGCGATCAAAACCATCGGACCGGCCAGTAACGACGACCGGCCGTTACGGAATAGATGTTTGCGTAGGGTTAAAATCGGTCGATCGTTGATGCAATCGTACTTTGTGGCGGTCACGTATTGGTCAAACTCGAAGATCGACGACAACGACGACGACGACGACGACGACGACGACGATGGTAAACGGTTACGTGCTAGGGAAATTTCTGTTTCGTTGCTGGCATATAAAACGACGTGATTATCGTGGAAATATTCAACGAAATTGTCGCGCTTCAAACGCAGCAACAGATCCATCGTCGACGGGAATATCCTTTTGAATTGATCGGTCAATACCAAACTGACATCCGATATTACGAACGTGACACAAGCGAGAAAAGCGCGCTCACCGTGGTGCGCGTTCGACGAAAACACGTTTGTCGACTTGTCGTTTGTGGCGACGGCGGAATTCTCGTGATCGGCCGTATCGTGTGAAAGACGAGTCGGTAAAGTCGAATGAATTCGACCGGTCTTGCTGTGACGTTGTTTTTTGTACATGCCGTTTTTTTTATCGTTAAAAAATTTTACGGAACGAGCGTGGCGTAATACCGATTTGTTTTTATTCTCTGTCGTCGTGGACGCCATCGATGTCGAACGGTGAACGTTCGAGGGTGAACGAGCGTGAGATGGAGATGGTAATAAGATTATTTCGTCCATGTCTTACCACCCATTACTTTTATAAAATCCAGTCACCCGGTAGGGGTTTTTTCGGCAATGTGGACTGCAACTGCGTATTATCTGGTAACGGCAACGGTAACGGTTCGGGATCGGGTCTAACTAACTGGAATTTGGGCGTACATTTTTTCAGATCCTCGTTCGATATGAGACTGGTGTTCGTCAGATCGATCATCGCCGTTCCTAAATTACTTAGCACCATCGGTAGAACGACCGATCGCGTATCGTGACTAACACCCCCCAATTTAGCGTAAGTCATCAAATGTTGACGTGGAATCGTGGGTATTTCGTTAGTGGCAACACCACCACCACCACCACCACCACCACCACCATTGCTATTTTGTTGGCCTCCGATAACTGGGGCGTATATTATGGGCCCGCAAATCGCGAAAACTCCGACGTTGACTTTTTTATTCGTCAATTGAATCATCGTCACGTTGGCGGGATCGGAAAACGATTGAGTTTTATCTTCCAGCACGACCGCAGACGTGGGCAATATCAATAACAGCGGTGTATCGAATATCGTCAATTGATCTACCGTTACGAACGAAACGGTATGTTTATCGCTGCCTTCCGATTGATCTATCAATTGATACATAGTTTTGGGATTTAATCCTCGTACCCACGCCATCTGATTCGCTATCCATTGATTGCGTATTATCGTGAATATCGGCGATTCGGTGCAAGTGATCATCGCCAATAGCCCCTTGGCCATCGCTTCCGCTTCGTCCGTTTTTGTCGTCTGGCCGAAACACGAACTCATCAACGAAATAATCTTTTCCTTGTTCTTCGTCAAATCTTTACGACTTATGGATCGTACGATCGGTGCTATGGGAAGCGTAGCTTTAGGTAGCACGTTCGTAAAATACGGCGTCACCTTGTCGTGATAGGTTTTCGACGAACCGTCGTTAACGTTATCCAGTACGCGACTCGATACGCGACAAAAACCGATGTTCATACATTGCCAATGATAGGTGCATATGCCGCCGTATACTAGACCGGCACACGACGTTCCCTTGAAATTTACGGCGAACCTGAACAGACATATCGCTTCGTACGTTCTCAGAGATCGTTTGATTTCGATCAGTTCGACGTTGCGTGTCACGTTACTCAGCAGCATATCTACCATGTATACGTGATCGTTGTACCAGTTTGGGTGACCCATTGGTGTTGCGGGTGGATCGCGGTTATCTTCTTCCATAGGAACCTCATCGCCAGGAAGGCTCGGTTCTGTGTCGGTGTCTCCGTCTTCGTCGTCGATAAGTTTATCTAAGCCGTTGCGTAAGTCGGGTTCGTACGAACGCGTAAGTACTCCTGAACGCATCGTCATGTCTTCCTCTTATATGAACGAAAATCGTCCAAGGTCCGTTCTCAAGTTACCACCGTTATTGTTCCGATCTGAAATTCAATTGTTACTAGAAGAGATTCTCGTGCGTACGTTCGATTTGCGTATGGAATTGAGAAAAATCGAAGGAACCACTCGACGACCGGAATTCATCATGGAACTACTCGACGATCTGGGAAAACGAGGCGTATCGTACACGTTACGAAGGGGTGACAAACTGATAGATCTATCCGGAGGGTTTCATTTCAAACTGTAATCGAGAGAGAGAGAGAGAGAGAGAGAGAGAGAGAGAGAGAAAAGAAGAGAGAATCGAAGCGGTCCTTTGAAATAATTATCATGCCTTATAAAATTAAAGAGTATCGACGATTTGAAATGTAGCGTTTTTATTCGTATCCTACAACCACCACTTTTTATATTCCTCTCGTAGTTGAGCGTGCAAGTCTCGATAATCTCCGTACGGATTCAGATATCGTAATTTGGCGTCGTGAAGTCGGTCGTGTCTCGATCGTATCAAACTGTGAATTTCGACAAGAAAATTATCGATCGGAGCGTCGACTTTCAATTTGCGATACTCGAACGTCGATCGAATACTTTCGAAGTGTGCTCTACACAAGTCGCACTTGATGAACAAGCCGAAATTGTGAAACAGTTCTTTCAGGGAGGCGGCCGCGGCACGAAAATCGTCATAAGCGTTGGCAAATTTGCCCGCGGTCAAATGGAACCATAACCAATAGAACGGACCGAGGTTCGTCCAGAATTGTAACAACTCGTCGGGGCATAATTCCGTTTGGAATTTATTCACGTTCAAATTTATTCCCTGGCGCCGTGCTTGTGTGATGCTCTGTTCGTATAGAGAGTCGAACAGATCGCGTATCTTAGCGACCATGATATTTTTACTATCGATCTGAAACTTTCGCATTTCGTACAGTTTGTCTCGCGCGTTCGTTTCGGACGACGCGACGCTCGTGGCAGTTTCGTCATCTTCGTCATTAACGCCCGACGCGAATAACATCGCGTACATCTGATCCGATTGATCGATCAAATAATGATTGATATCGTTCAATCTCAAGTCTAGTATTTTCGTGTCCATGGTGTAACCGGCAAAGTCCGTACTAGCGGAAAATGCTAACGCGACGAACGTGTAGAACAACTTATCGATATTCGAATTTAGCGTTCGTTCGATCGTTTTCAATTTCAGAAATTCCTCCTTGGAAATTTCGTTATAGTTGTGTAGTAAGTGCAAAGGCAAATTGACGAAGCCGATTTTCTGATAGATAATTTGCTTGGCCACCGCGATCGTAACGTCCCAATAAAAACGACGTTTATCGTTGTGCTCGATGACTCTCTCGTAGTAAACTTCCAACATGTTTGCCCACAAACGGTCCCACGTAGGATCGCTGCCTACGTTTATCGTGCCATGTATCGTAGCGCCTATAAACGAATCGTTCGGCCCGTAACGTTGCAACACGTCTCGCAGAGACATTATCATTATTATTATTATTATTATTATCGGAATTTCTATTTCCGATCATCTCTTATCTATACGTGTATCGGAACGTATTTCAGTTTGGGGAGCAAGGAACGAATAAAGGAAGGAATAAAGGAAAAAAGAAATAACAACAACAACAACAATGATAGATACCGTTGATAATATATTAAAGAACCAAAATACGATCGTATAACATTCGAATAATATACGTTCGACAATAATTCGTTATAAACCGATTTCACTTGGCAATTGATAATTACGAGTCTATCGTCGTGGATCCGTTCGCCGCTCTGCTGCTCGTCAGTCGTAACCAATTGCCTGTAGTCTTTTCCGTTGCGAATGTGTTTTATCAACGCGTAAATACAATAGGTGGCATATTTTTCGCGTGTATTATTCCGTTCTGTTCCGTGGCACTGCGATAGATCACCGTTATCGGTAATCGTATAATTCAAACAGTTTCCCCTCGACGGTATCGATAAACGTATATTAACCCATTCGTCGTTATTTCGCGTAGTAGTCGTCGTCGTCGTCGAATTATTTTTGTCGCCGACGTATTTATTAAATCTCGCAATATTCCCGTTTTCGCTGCCGATGTTCGTTTTTATTTTTCGTTTTTGATTCTTCCTAGCTACCGTCGCTTGCGTCGTTGTCATCGTCGTCGTCGTCGTCGTCGATTTTATGCCCATTTTATTGTTGCACGATTTATCGTACGTCACGATAATATTATAATCTTTGTTGATGTGTCTGAAAGATTCGAGTGTGCTAAAGAGATTACCGTCGTTGCCGTGGCTCTTGCGACCGCCACCGCCGCTACCACTGCCGTTGTAACTATCTACGTAGAAAAGTTGCGATGAGTATCCCATACCACATAGATAACGTAGTACGTAATATTCCCATTTGTCGTATACACTTTCGAACAAAACGTTCACGACAGGAATCAGAGTATTATTGCGATCTTCGAACGTTTGCTTGAAATCTGTCAAATCCGTGTCGATATTTTTATCGTGAACGTCGATATGCCTGTAGCGACGATTGCTATCGATGTCGGTAATGATGTCACCACCATCGTAACGATGTTCGATAGTGTTCTTTATCGCGATTTTTGATGGCACAGTTACTCCGGTTCGTAGGAAATTATCTATCGTGTGGTTCGAAGTCGAAGTCGTTTGTGTCGTTACAACGTCAGTTCTCTCCATCGATAGCGATTGCAATACACGACCGAACAGCGATTTGTTTCCACCGGCATTCGATGCAGTCCCGGCGATTTTCTGTTTACACGACACGGATAGCTTTTTCGCGGGTGCTTTCATCAATTGACGACGTGGTTTCGTTGGTTTTCCAGATCGGCCGTGTGCCGTCGCCATAGTTGTCTTGGAACTACTCGTTTTCAGCTTGGAATCGTGTCTGAAACGACTTGTATTACTGCCATCGGTGTCGTCAACGATACCGTTCCCCTCGGTAATATTAACTATGGTTGCCAACGTGTACGCCGTATTGGCGACGTCTTTTGTTGTAGTCTTCATAACTGTCCGATATCGAATTGTCGTCGTTATTGTTGTTGTTGTTGTTGTTGTTGTTGTTGTTGTTGATCCTATTATCGATCGTGACTGTAACTGGCGGTTGTCTCCCGTGAGAATCGTATTTCCCTCGAAGATCGGCACTCGAAGACAACGACGAAGCAGAAGAAGACGTGTGAATTCTTGAAATTTTCGGACTGAACACGTCCAATAAACCGAATTTATAAAACGACGACGTACCCTCTTGTTGTGAGTTTCTACGGTTCCATATAGACAAGCGCGTATCGATCAATAAAGATTCGGTGATCGAGATGAGAATTTTATCCGTATATAATAATGTGAGAAATTCGAGTATTTCTTTTATACGTGTATGTTTGTACCCAGCGGTTATTGACGAATCGACTCCCTCGGCGGCGGTAGCGGAGGCATCGTCGTCAGAAGGTCTCTCGTTAATATCGTGCAGATCGGTAGAATCGAAGAACGGATTCGATGGACGACGTTGCGAGTGGGCACGTTTCTTTCCAAGTCTCTCTGTTGCTGGTGGTGGTTGTGGTGATATGACGGTGGTAGTAGCAGCAGCGGCGGCGGCGACGGTCGGTTTGACGGTTCTATTAGCGTTCGTCGTCAACGATCGTAGAATTTTTTTAACCTCCGTACTGATGGGGTCTGAGAAACACCGAGTTCTGCCGTCGTCGTGGGCGCTCGTGGTGTTACCGTTTCTATGCTGTTGTAGAGTACAATGCGCTCCACCGGTACCGGGTCGATCTTTAAATATCACATTCGTGTCACCGTGTAGAGACTCTCGATCAACGTATAATAGGAAAAATATCAATAATTCGAATTCTTTCATGTCGACGATCAACTGTAGAACGTTAACGGTGGTAGCGTTCACGTTGTTCGAGTTACCGGTTTCCCTACGTTTACTTCCGATTCCATCGGCTGTCATCGAGGACGACGATATCGCCGATATAGAACCCAAGTCGTAATTGTTTATTAGCGATTGCGTGTCACGTCGAAAATTACATCGCTCTCGTGCGATATTCTGATCTATCGTACGTTCCGTCAATATGTCACGCTCTACGCTAATCGTATCTCTCCGATCTTCGTTGTCCGATCCGCCGCCGCCGCCGAATAAAACAGGCAAATCGTAATCTTCCTCAGATCTTTTACTCGAATCGGAAGCATCCGTCATCATTTTCTCTATCATTCGCTGATACTCATCGAATTTTGCGACGAATCGATCTCGTCCTGCGTCACACAAAGACGACGACGCGTTTTTACGCGCATCACCGTTATCGTTGTGGTCGTCGTCGTCGTCGGCTTCGTCTAGATTCATCGGAAGCGTTACGTTATCCTTAGTAAATTTTGGTATTTCGTTTTCTACTACGAATCCCAATAACCATTCGTTACAAGTACAGAAAATATCAGCGTTTAATATCTCCACCGAATCGATATAGGAACAATCGCCTTGTTCCGTTGTCAAAAATATTCGTAAACCCGTGCTGATACACTCGACGATAGCGTGCATCAGATCTATAGGTTTCTCGATTTTATGTATTATATTTTTGTATCGCGATACCAGCCATTTGGTCACCATCGTCCGATCTACTACGAAATCGTCGGCCGATACAGTGCCTAAGCGAATTAATACGTCGTCTATCAGACGTTTTCCACGTTGAGCGTCTTCCCGTTCGTTTACGGAATTCAACAAACCGTACGACGGTCGTTCGTTATCGTCTCGCGACAGAAACGTTTCGGTGGCGGCGGTAACGGGTCGTTGTAACGGGCACGAAGATTCCGACCGCTCGACAAATAATGAAACGTCGTTCTCCGCGAAAGATGTTGCTGCTGCTGCTGCTGCTGCTGTTATAGACAGAGGTGGCAATTCTATATGAGAATTTCGCGCGACGGTATCGGGAGACGTAACGGGTCCGACGTCGGCGTAGACTTTGTCGTCGAAGTCGTTAACGTCGATTTGCGATAACATCCTATATCGCGGCTCTTACTTTTTGGACGACTTTTTTTTTGCCCCGTCACCGGCGACGTTATCGGTCAGAACATCGTCGGGCGGTGGTAGTACGTAATATTTACATAAACGCGTATTGCACAACGTGAACGAATCCAATTCTTCGCTATCGGCGTCGTTTCCGTTCGTCGCGGTAACTACGACGCCGTCATCTTTTTGTATTATGTTGATACGTCGGCATACGTTGGCGAACGAATTCGTCTGTTGACGTTCCAGCTCACGAATTTTACCCGCGTGTAATCCGTGTTTGGCTATTACGTTGCCATAGACGACGAGACGTTTCGTAGATCTGACACCACCACCACCACCACCAACACCACCATTATCGTTAGAAGGACATTGCGAAGACGACGACGACGACGACGAATCGATAAAATAAATACTGGGGAAATTTACATCGGATATAACGTGTTTGACGATTTTCATATTGGCACCGGAATCGATCGTATATCGACCGTTCGGTAGACGACGCCCCACGAAACCGATGATCCTATCCAAACTCGCATTGAACAATGGCAGACCGAACGGTAGATCGACGTTTCCGTAAAATGTACATTGTACGGCAACTTTCACGATATTATTATATAAACTGACTACTACCGCTTTGATGCCACCGTCTACCGTAACCTGAACCCACGTATCCCCGATGGGGATATAAAACACGTCGTTATCCACCATCATACATGTCGGTATGGAAGTTATCGATTGACTTTGTACGTGTTTGAAATGATTACGCTTCGATCCGCTTATATCGTGATTGAATCGTATAGGTAATCTGACAATTTTCTTGTTAATGTACGAAGTACATTCGAATAAGTCAGACGACGACGACAACGATGACAAGTGACCGTTGCTAACATTGATAGGTACTTCGATTTCTCTGATGGTCCACTTGAAGTCGCCGTACACGTATTCCGACCGATCGATCCAATCGGTGGACGTGATAAAATTCATAAATGTATATGTAGATTTATCTCTCATCGTTATTTTCGACATGTTTCTCAACGATATCTTATAAGTAAACTGTACAGGGAGAGCGAGAGGTCGGAATACATAGAGTATGTCGTCGTCGTCGTCCTCATCGTCATCATCAACTTTCGTCTCGTTCGATACGTTCATGAACGGATTGAAATATCTGTTCGACATGATTCTAGTCAAAACTGCACCGACCGTTATCGATAAAACAAAAATCAAGAAACAGATCGATCGATATATCGACGACATGTTAGACGACACGGGCCAGTGGAAAGATTTCATTCGCCCTTATTTCGAAGAGCTGTTCGATCGCATACTCGACAGCGGTATACGACAGATCGAATCGTACAAAAAATCGAATGGCGCCTTACATCTCGTTCACATATTCCCTAGATTCTATCACAAGTTCGTAGAAGAAGTGGCAGAATACGCTTATCTGCTCGAAACGAACAAGCATCATCCCGAACGCTACGCCCAGACTCTATCCAATCTAACCAAGTATGTCATCGACTATATCGTTTTTCTCCATGGCATGTATGTCACAAACGACGTTCGATGTATTTGCAAAAACACATTTGTGAACGGCAACGACGACAATAACGAACACGCCACGAGCCCAGATGAATATTACGGCAACGTAACGTTCGTTTCTGAAGCACAACGAAACGAAATCGTCACACAATATACAATACCTGTGACTGTTATTATCGATAAATTGTGTGCAATATATAATGAAAAGGAATAAAAATCCGATATGTAAACAATTTTTTATTTCATAATCTGCTTAATATTTATTTTCTTCGTGGAAAAAAGTTCAGAAACAACCAGATGAATGCATCGGAAACACGAAATGGTGCTGGAAAACATGTTTTCGCTCGTTCTGTGCGTGCCAACGGAAAGGCTCCTAACGTCATTGTAAGTGAACGGCCGCTGGATGGGAATCGAATACATACTTGTCATTTTCTTGAAAGTCGGGCGTTTGAACGGATTTGCATTGTAGCACACGTGCCACAAACTGAGTTCTATCACGTGTTTGGCATAGGTATAGTTGCAGACCGTATAACCACTATCAACCACTTTTGTTTTTCCTAGTCGGAGCTCATCTTGAAACGAGGCCCACACATCGAAAAATGTATTTTTGTGAACATTACTACAATTATCGAATATTCGAATGTTCGACAAATAACAGTACACGTATGCCACGACGAACGTCAAAGCCATCGTCCAGTCACGCGCCGACAAATTCGACGACGGCGACTCGTCACCGGCCCCGAACATAATTTCCGCCACGTCACGTAACTGTCCACGTAATTCATCGTCCGGCACAGAAAACGACCTAATTTCATTCACCACACCTCTCACGTCTGACGTACACATCGCATTAATAGGGGGGGAGTAGTGGTTGCCGTACAAATTCAGAAAATAAACCATCAACAAACGTTGTAACGGGAACGCCATCGTGCAGTCGACAAGTTTCGATGTGGTAACATTGTAGTCATTTTTGTCGTTCACTTCCGACCATATGTAACGTATCGTTCGATGGGGCATGCTAAACGCACCCACCACGACATCGTACTCGTTCGATATGACGTACGCTCGGTCGGGGTTGTCCAACCAAATTTGACGAAGACATTTCCAGTCACCTTCGCCGATCGTTTCTGACCGATCGTACTGGACAACGAACTCGTACGACATGTCTGCCTTGTACTGGCTGACCACGTCGAAAAACGCATCTTCGGTTCGATTCCGTGTTGCGAGCGTTACAATTTTGTTATAGAATTTGCTAGTTTCTGTTAATCTGATTTTGCCAGTCGGTGGACGTCTATCGGCGGCGACAAAAATTTTCCTTACATATCGTAAAAATCCCATTGGCAAATTAGCTAACACCTTCCGTCGAAATACCTCGACAGCGATCGCAGTGAACGACAATTCTTCTTCACATCTTCTGAGAGCCAACTGCTTCTGATACGTATCATTGTATGAGCGACGTTTGATTTCGTCTTTCTTCTGTATCACGGCGTATCGCAACGCGTCGTGCAGGATACCAGTAATATCAATGTAAAGACATTTCGTTGTAAACGGATCGATATCGATTTTGTCGTTCCAATCTTCGAATACGGAATCGCCGATCGCATCCAAAATATGTTTTAGTGTGCCAACCCCCATACCGCACGTTTCGATATTAGACACACAGACACACAACTCGACTAACTGGAAGATGAATTACGACTGACTAGGAGAACACTAGAACCCATATATATATACACGGTCTTCCGATGTGCTCCCGGAATATTCCGTCTCTATCACTAGTTCGAACAATACCGTCACAAGTAGATTTACAACGGGAAATAATATTGATACGATAATCCCAATTGCTTCGTTATCTTGTAAACACTCCGCGAGAAGGAATTTACCGAAACGATTCGAATAATCACCAGAAAATGATAATCGTCAACGTATCAGTCGTTGATTTTTTGAATGTAACTCTCGTTCCAGAAATGAAATTGTAAAATATTTTACGATAAACAATATTTGTTGGTCATGATTATCGTAACCGATCGAATATTCAAACTACCATAATTTTCGTCATGCGCGCGAGTGTATCCTTCGACTAGTGAACTTGTAAAACACTTCCGGACCAACAACTTCCTCGGCCCGGAATCTATCATCGAACGAATCTCCAAACTAATATGTTCCTCGTCATACGCACTAGTATCGTCGAGAAACAGTTTTGTCACGAATAAAATTTGGTGAAACGAGAGTCCACCAATGAATTTTTTCAAGCAGCAAAAACTCTGAAGGTATTTTGCGTGCACTTACCGATCGTTTCTATTTCAGCACGTAGTTCTCGTTCGAGAAATTAAATTGTGAAATATTTTATGAGGAACAAACTTTGTCGTTCGAGATCCTCATCGAACGATTCGAGAAATGGAACCGTTAATCGCATAAAAGTGAAATTTGTATCTCATGACAGTCACGTTGGGAATGAATGGGTTAAATAAAACTGTGAAATATCTTAAGTTGAACAAAATTTTTCGGTCCGAAATTTCTCGTCGATCGAATATCCAAATTGATATGTTCATCGTCATACCATCATCCATAACCTCCTAGACCACAACGGAAATGGGGAGGAAATGAAAATGCTATTTACAACAGTTAATTTTTATTATTTTATCTAGAGCAATAATACAAATATAAGTGTTAATCGTTTAACGAGAAAAGTTCACAAACAGCCCGATATATTCGTCGAAAACAAGACGTGTCACATGAAAACAAGTTGTCGTTGGTCATGTACTCGCTGATCGTCAGGCTTCGAATATCGTGGTATTTGAACGGGTTTTGTATTGGGATCGAAAACATATTTGTAGTTTTTCGCTTGAACGGGGTCGCACTGTAGCACAAATACCACAAATTCATTTCTATCAACTGTTTTGTATCGATATAGTTTTTAACCGCATAATCACTTTCCACCGGTTCGGTTTTTCCTAACCAAAGCTCGTCTTGAAACGAGGCCCAAACATCAAAAAACATATTTTTGTTAGCATTCGTCCCAGTATCGAATACTCTAACGTTCAGCAAATAACAGTACACATATGCCACGATGAACGTCAAAGCTATCGTCCAGTCGTGCGGCGACAACTCCGACGACGACTCGTCACCGGTCCCGAACATAATTCCGGCCACGTCACGTAACTGTCCCCGTAGCTCATCGTCCGGTACAGAAAACGACCCAATTTCAACCATCACTGCTTTCATGCTATACGTGTAGATCGTATTGACGGGAGGACAGTAATAATTTCCATGCAAGTTCAAATAATATACCATCAACAAACGTTGTAACGGGAACGCCATCGTCCAGTTGATGAGCTTCGACGCAGCACGCTTGTCGTCGTCATGTTCGTCGTTCGCTTCCGACCAAATACAACGTATCGTTCGATGAGGCATGCCAAACGCACCCACCACGACATCGTACTCGTTCGCCACGACGTACGCTCGGTCGGGGTTGTCCAGCCAAATTTGACGAAGACATTTCCACTCGCTTTCGCCCATCGTTTGCGATCGATCGTAATGGACGACGAACTCGTACGACATGTCGGCCTTGAACTGGCTGACCACGTCAAAAAACGCATCCTCGATTCGATTCCGCACTCGGTTCGACACAACTTTATTATAGAATTTTCTAGTTTGGGTCGATCTGATTTTACCGGTCGGTGGACGTCTATCGGCGCCAATATAAATTTTCCTAACATATCGTAAAAATCCCATTGGTAAATTAGCTAATACCTTCCGTCGAAATACCTCGACAGCAATCGCAGTGAACGACAATTCTTCTTCACATCTTCTGAGAGCCAACTGCTTCTGATACGTATCATCGTATGAGCGACGTTTGATTTCGTCTTTCTTCTGTATCACGGCGTATCGCAGAGCGTCGTGCAGGATACCGGTAATGTCGATGTAAAGACATTTTTTTGTAAGCGGATCGATATCGATTTTGTCGTTCCAATCTTCGAACACGAAATCGCCGATCGCATCCAAAATATACTTTAGTGTATCAACTCCCATACTGCACGTTTCGATATTAGACACACACACACGACTCGACTAACTGAACGATGAATTACGACTGACTGGATGAGCGGTAGAACTTTAATTTATATATACGGTATTCCGACGTACTCCCGGAATATTCGGTAATCACAAGTACATTTACAACGAGAAACAGAGCTGATATAACAATCCCAATTTGTTCCATATTTTATTAACGCTCCCTATGTGAACAGGGAAATGAACATATCAAAACAACGCAAAAAATATTCATAACTACGACGGAGATGGGAAAGAAATGAAAATATCGTTTACAACATTATTTCCTTTATTATGTCATAAATGTTCCATATACATTTCGAGTCGCACGAGAAGAGCGACCGTTTATCCGTACAATTGAACGTTATTTTGGTTCTCGGATCGTCGTACCGGAACGGCTCTTTCATAGGGATGGAAAACATATTACTTCTATCGTGAACTGTAGCGACGGTGTCTCCAGTGGTATCGTCGCCACCACCGCATTGTTTGAAGGGATTCACGCAATAACACAGATACCATAAACACATGATTACGATATTTTTGCGATGAACGTGTACGCCGGAATCGTTCAAGTCTAACATGTCGGGTTTTTCTTTCGATAGACGTCGTTCTCGCAATTCGTCTCGGAACGAAGTCCACACGTCCAAAAACTTTGCTCTTTTGATAGATTGAGGGCAAAAAAATGGCAAATTCAATAGGTAACAATAAACGTACGCAATGACGAACGTCAAAGTCAACACCCACTCGACCGACGACGGTGATGATGATGATGATGATGATGATTCGGTCGTGTCGAACAGAATGCGGGCCACGTCGCATAGATTATTCAGTAATACTTCGTCGGGAATGGAAAAATTCTCTATATCGTTGAGAACTCTTTTAATATTTGCCGTTGTTGTTACCAAACCCGGAACGTAATCGTTTCCGTACACGTTCAAAAATGACACGATCAACAGGCGTTTTAGAGGATCCGACGACGTCCAATTGATAAGCCTCGAATGAGGATCGTAATCGCCAGATTCTTTCGGCGGTTTTGGCCAAATACAACGTATCTTTCTTCGAGGCATACAAAAAGCACCCACCACTACATCGTAGTCGTTCGCAATGACGTATGCTCGGTCGGGGTTATCTAACCAAATTTCACGGAGGCATTTCATTTCGCCTTCACCTATAGTATCCAGCCGATCGTATTTCACGACAGCCTTACCTTTCACGTATCTTCGGATCAATTCGAAAAATTCATCAGATACTTGATCTCGAACACGGTTTGGTACGACTATACGATTCAGACGACGTTTTTGCTGTGTTCTGTATTTGGCTATTGGCGCACCGTTGTCAGCCGCGATGTAGATTTTGGTGACATTATCGAGGAAATCTGTAGGTACGATAGGAAATATCTTGTTCATTATAACGTCGGTTGCCACGTCTATACAACGACATTGGTCTATCGTTTCTTCGATATCTATCGTTGGTTCGTTAACGTAATTTTCCCGTCGCTCTTGCAATTCTTGCCTTATAGCCGATATCACGGTTCCGTATAGCATACCGGTAACATCGATGTAAATACATCTCGTCGTATTCGAACTGCAGTCCCGATTCACGTTCCATTCTTGGTAAACGTCATCACCCATCGCATTTAAGAGGTCTCTCACTTGAGGAACGCCCATTGTTGGATAATTAACGAGACTGCACACCGGCGATCAGACTTTGACTGATCCAAACGGACGGGAAACTTTTTATTTATCCCAAGTTTGGATCGATTTCGTCGTTGGTCGAATCAACTACAGCACAACACCCCGTACTATTATAAGTAGTATAATGTCGACATCGAACGTCAAACAAGAAGGTGAAAGTCGGTCGCCGTCGTCGTCGTCGTCATCTTCCGATTCGCAACAACAACAATCACGAGCGACCGCGTCGTCGTTGTCGTCGTCGCTCGATAATATAGGAGATGTATATCGATATATATTCGCACCCATGTCGAATAAAGAGATAACTTCCTTGAAAATTATCGTTAGCGTAACGGTCGCTTGTGCGATGTCGTTTTTCGTTCCGGATCTCATTTCGAAATTGTTCGTTGTCACGTTGATCGTGTTTATTTGTATTTTTATATCGACTGTAATGTGGACATTCGTAGAATTGCCCAATTACAAACGAAAACAATTTTGTACACGTATAAAAGATATTCTCAAGTATGCGTTACGGTCGTATCTATTGGATTCGCCGCTGACAACACAACAACAAGCATCGTCTTCGTCGACCAAGACCGCACCACCAGATGATAGAGCGTCCGGCGGCGATACTCCGTCGATTCATAAATTTTAAATT
This sequence comes from Endomychus coccineus, assembly GCA_958510875.1. Classification (NCBI taxonomy): domain Eukaryota; kingdom Metazoa; phylum Arthropoda; class Insecta; order Coleoptera; family Endomychidae; genus Endomychus; species Endomychus coccineus. Next base: position 30,076,663 of record OY294070.1, on the reverse strand, counting down.
GATAAGACGCGACTTTGGATGATATCACCGACGCATTACTATAAATTGTCAAAGATCGAAGATAAGTTGGAAACCATTTATTTGAGAGGTATTCACGTAAATAAAATTTATATAATCAGATCGTTTTTTATTCGCGATCCCGGAAACGGTTTATTTCCGAGATACGTGCGAATATTCGAAAGAAATCACGTGTACGCCGCCGTTATGCGATACACTCCGTATGGAGAATACTGTCCGTTTTTTGCGGACACGATTTCGGACGTGGACGTCGTTTGTTATCGGAGACCGTTCGATTTTTCCGCACGATATCGCGATTACGACGACGATAACATAAGGAACGTATACGTCGAAGTTATATTGCCATTTTTACCGAAGCTTTCGATTTTACGCCGGTTGAACGTAATCGGCGTGTCGACAAATTATTCTATCGACAACGGCCTGTACACGCTCGTATTCGTCGAACATTATAACTCGAAATGTATAAAAGAAGTATTACGATCCATCGTGTCGAACGTGCGACATCACTTGCCCGACATACCGATGATCGTTTCCAACGTCCATCTGGCTTACTGGTTTCTGCGTTGATTCCCCTCACGACAGTAAGACGTATTACGGACGATGTATTTATCGTGGATTTCATCGATAATATCGACAATATATGCATACTTTCAAACGAGCGTACGTTGCGACAGAGAGTCCAACGAAGCGTTCGGACAAGCTAAATCCGAATCTTCAAAGTGTTGCATCTGCTGGGAAAATATGCGACCGAACGGCGGCGGCATCGACGTTTACGCCGATTCGTCTTTTCCCACGTGGAAACTCAAACTCGTCACTCAATGTAAACACGCTAACGATTGTCACGATATTTGTCTGTGGCATTGGGCCATTCGACAACTGGCAGAATCTAACGAATTCGAGGATTATACACACGGAGAAATTATGATCAAACGATCGTTGTTTAGTGGATCTTTTTCTTGTCCTATATGTAGATCGAATATGTATTTCTGAACATTGTCTACATGTAAAACTAGTTCCGTATCTGCTACAATTTCTTCAGTTCGAGATGAACACAATTCATTATCTCGCGCCCCACCGAGCGTGGCGAATTACTATATAAATATTTCGTGGATATGCCAGCCGTCATATATCGTTCGAACGTCGTGGTAAGAAAATCGAGTAATATAGTATCGAGTAAAAGTAATCGAACAAAATGTCGACCGAGCAACATTTCCGTATGAAATTTAGAAGACAATCAGACAACACGTGGGTCAGTTCCATCGTAACTATCGACAACGAGGCGACCGCTAAACGTATATCGGATGTGACAAATCAACTGGACTATTTGGTCCAACAATTCGAGAGGTTTACTTCGTCCGATCCACACCAGGCAGCTATTGGAGTCGAAGGAGCCACCACCCAGCATCTACTAAATGCGGCAGTTGTGTTGGGGCACATAGAAAACGATTCCAATAATTTTATTTTTCGTTAGCGTATAAAATAAAAGATTTCAGCTATTATACATTTTTTTGTTCTTCCCAATAGTAAACTACAAGTAGAATACTCTTCTTGTTTTTATGTTTCACTCGGACAAAATAAATCCGAATCTTCAAAGTGTTGTATCTGCTGGAAGAACATGCGACCGAACGGCGGCGGTATCGACATATATGCCGATTCGTCTTTTCCCACGTGGAAACTCAAACTCGTCACTCGATACAAACACGCTAACGATTGTCACGATATTTGTTTGTGGCGTTGGGCCATTCGACAACTGACAGAATCTAACGAATTCGAAGATTATACACACGGAGAAATTATGATCAAACGATCGCTGTTTAGTGGATCTTTTTCTTGTCCTACATATAGATCGAGTATGTATTTCTGAATGTCGTCGTACCGAAGATTCGAATTGTAGTAATACATGTAAAACTAGTTCCGTATCTGATACAATTTCTTCCGTTTCAAATTACTATCTCGCGCCCCTCCGAACGTAGCGAATTGCTATATAAATATTTTGTGGATATGCTAGTCGTCATATATCGTTTGAAAATCATCGCGTGAACATACGTAAAATCGAATTGTGTAATAAATAGCGATCGAGTGAAAATGTCGAACGAGCAGAAGATCAGAATAAAATTCGTTAGACAGTCGGACAACACATGGGTCAGTTCGATCGTAAATATTAATCACGAGGCGACCGCTAGACGTGTAGCGGGTGAAATGGATTTTCTCGTCGACGAGTTTGAAAAGTTCACCCATCACCAGGCAGCTATCGGAGTCGAAGAAGTCCCAGCTGTTGCCAGCAGAGCCACCACCGAACATCTCCTGAGTGCGGCAGTTGCGTTGGGGCACATCGAGAATAACCCGGAAAATTTAATTTTTTGTTGAAATACGAATATAAAATAAATAATATTTACTATTATATATTTTTTCTCTTCCCGATAGTAGACTATACGTAAAAAACTCCTCTGCTTTTAATGTTCCACATCAATTTCAGAGCTGTACGAAAATCTGTAACTGTATCATCGTACATGCTCTGCGTGTCGAAATACGAGCGAAGGGAAGACAAATTATCCAATGTGCAGGCGGCACAATCGGAAAATATAATATCGTTTTCGTTAGTGTTCCTAGACGAAATGTACGACGTTCGTAACTTGAACAGCGTGGCGTTACGAAATTGATCGCATCCTATAGCGAAAAAAGTATGTAGTTTGACGTATATGGTAGACATTACACACGTCAAACTCAAAATGATGACGCAAATGAGTAGCAAGATATATTTGGCCATTCTTACAATGATCGAAACTTGATCTAAACCATTTACGACCAACGTGACCGTCATGAGATACGAATTTGCATCTTTGAAGTTGTTCCATAACAAAATTTAGCTGAAAATTTTTGTTCGCCAAAGAATATGTACAATTGTGAAGATAGATCCAGCGATACAAGGAACCAAGCATGTGAGTCGCACGCTATTTTTCGATGAACTGCGACTCAGTGGAATGATTTCGAATCGAAAATAGCATTCGGAGATATATACCGAAATTTAATGCAATTCTTTCGGAGTAACGTGAAGAGTGCAATCTTTCGACATGTAATATAATTCCGGTGTGGCAACTTGGTGAGCGCCATCTACTGATATGTTGCATCAATTTATTACAGTTAGTGAGTGAGCGCCATCTATTGATATGTTGTATCAATTTATTACAGTTAGTGAGTGAGCGCCATCTATTGATATGTTGCATCAATTTATTACAGTTAGCGGATAAACGCCATCTGGTAGAATTCCCTTGAACTTCCAATCAACGTGTACAGTATCAAATCTACCATAGATGTCCTATGTATTTCATGAAATTACTACATCTGTGGATGGGGTGGGTTTGATATTGTACAATCTAACCTCAATCGACTTCGCTCTCAGAACTCTGAATTGAATCTGATCAAAATTTTACCCCTTCTACCGTGATTTTCGTCAGAAATCAGTAGATTTTAGGATTTTCGTGACGTCAATTGGCTCTAGTCCAATGAGAATCGAGTATTCACTCAGCTGACCCCAAATTAACTATATAATCAGCAAGCTTCTCGCCCGCGATCCTAAACCTCCTTGACCAGAGTAAGAACAACGTAGTAGTAAGAAGGAGCAGGCCGTCGCGGAGGTTATATATATAATATATATATATATTATATATATAGGGGTGCAGGGGTGCTATGGGGGTACGTGGAGCCCCCTTGACTGTCTAGACTTGGCGCTAGCTTCTCGCGAGAACTGAAAGTTGCTTTCCACAATTTTCGTTGCCCCCGTGATACGTCACGTCTACGTCACGTGATGACGAGTCATAACTGCAAATGTTTTTGCAGCTCGAAGAAATCCGCCGATGGATTTCGTTCCAACAAATTTTACTCGCGACGAAACTGTTTCTCGACAGAGCTAGTGCGCATGACGAGGAACTTGTAAGTTTGGAGATTCGTTCGACGAGAAATTCTAGGCGGACAACGTTGGTTCATCAGAAAATATTTTACGATTTCATTTCTCGAACGAGATTCACGTTCGAAGATTTTACAGCTCGAAGAAATCCACCGGTGAGATTTCGTTTCATAAATTTCATTCGAGACAAAACTGTTTCTCGATGATGCTAGTACGCATGACGAGGAACTTATAAGTTTGGAGATTCGTTCGACGAGAAATTCTAGGCGGACAACGTTGGTTCATCAGAAAATATTTTACGATTTCATTTCTCGAACGAGATTCACGTTCAAAGATTTTGCAGCTCGAAGAAATCCACCGGTGAGATTTCGTTTCAACAAATTTCATTCGAGACAAAACTGTTTCTCGATGGAGCTAGTGCGCATGACGAGGAACTTGTGAGTTTGGAAATTTGTTCGACGAGAAATTCTACGCGGACAAAGTTTATTCATCAGAAAATATTTTACGATTTCATTTTTCGAACGAGATTCACGTTCCAAGATTTTGCAGCTCGGAGAAATCCACCGATGAGATTTCGTTTCAACAAATTTCATTCGAGACAAAACTGTTTCATTCCTAGAACGGAAGTTGCGTTCAAACTTTTTGTAGCTCTAAGAAATTCACCGGTGGAATTTCGTTTCAACAACCAATCGTTCGACGAGAGATTCTAGGCGGACAAAGTTTGTTCATCAGAAAATATTTTACGATTTCATTTCTCGAACGAAATTCACGTTCAAAGATTTTGCAGTTCGAAGAAATCCACCGGTGAGATTTCGTTTCAACAAATTTCATTCGAGACAAAACTGTTTCTCGATGGAGCTAGCGCGCATGACGAGGAACATTGCTGGTTTTGATATTCTATCGCAAACATGACAGTCCAATCACATTGGCGTTAGAGGTAGTGGATATGGTGTGAAAAGTGAAATAAAATATTCTTAAATCATTTTATTACTCTTTATTTTGTTTGTGTATAAAACATGCATCAATAAATGTATGCAACAACAGAGTGTCGAAGATACGACTGAACGAACGTCGTTCGGAATTATTACCTTTGGTAGTCATATATTTGTGAACGATATTCGATTGACAAAAAATTTGATATATGAATTTTCGGTACATTTTGAGAAAGAAATAATAATTAACGGTAACGTTTTCTTCGGTGACCGTTGTGGATATGTTGTTGGTCAGTTTGTTGTTACGTGAACCTATCTTCTCGAAGTCGAATTTTCCAAATTCGCCGGCCAATTGCGGATTGTTGGCAGCGGCGTGAGCGGTGTTGTTCCTAGCTGCCCCATCGCGATTCGTAGGAGAATCTGTCCGTAGAATCAATATCGGCCACATGTAGACAAATTCGCTGCTAGATGCTGCCGCAGTATCATCGTTTACGAACAGATCGTGTGCTGCGTCCTTAACTATTCTATCACAACCGATATCTACGAACGACCTATCGTTTTTCGACGGTACGTTTTCGTCGTCTGTGAGTCCATCGTAGGTGTTGTTACAACGTTGAGCAACCACGACGAATTGTTCTTGTTCTGGGAGCGAGAATAAATACGCGTAGATTTTCTTTAGTAATTCACGTAGAATCGGTTCGATGTTTTTGATTGCCTTGTTATCATAATCTCGCTCGGAAAAGTACACCCAATCACATATGAAAGTAAATACTCGTAATATAGCGTGTGGAATATACTCGGGGTTAGCATGAGACGAATCGAATCCGTCACGACGATTATCGGTATCGTTGTCAGCGTCGAAATCGTTACAATCGTACTGACTGGTAACGATGCAACCACACTTGATGTCAATTCTATACAGATCGTTGGAATTTACCGGCGATCGTTTGTCTCGCGTGAACTCCTGCTGCTGCTGCCTTCTGTTTTTGATGTTTGAAAAGGTCACGTGAGATGAAGTATTGACGATCATTATGGCGTCGTAAACGGCCACCGTGCGAAGTTCTATTTTAGCGTTCTGCTTTCGATCGTCGTCGTCGTCGTCGTCGTCGTTTAGCGGACGGTCGCGACCATATATGAACTTGTCGAACGTCGTTTGTAGAAGACTTCTCACGCGAGGTTCCGTCGTTCTAGGAATGCGACATATGACGGTATCGATGTTGACGTACAACGCGGCCGCGACATCTGGTCGACACAAGTTTTCGATGATCGCCACCAACACGGTAATTAACATTTTACATAGAATCGTTATAGTTAGAGCCACCGACGGCGAGTATACGCACGAGTTTTCTTTATTCGTCAGCCCATATAGCATGTTCGTGGTCAATTTCAGTACGTTTCTTTTCCCTTGCATAATCATCTTCTCGATTACTTTTTCATCGATGATATTTCGTCGGGTTCCGTTGTACGATGTCCTTTGTTCGTCATCATTACCCTCGACGCTGTTATCGTCGTTATCGTCATCTATATCCACGACCGTATCGTCGTATTGGTATCGTGTCGCCAACGATCTTCGTTCGGCGATCAACTTGGAGAATAACAGGTTCAACGTCGAACACGTATCGGCACCATCGTAAATGACGATAATACGATTCTTCGACGGATTTCCCACGGACAGTATTTGTTTCAAGCGTGTAATTTCGAATCCGGATATTTGTACGTCGTCATCGTCGTCATCATCGTCGTCGTCGTCTTCATCGTCTTTCGATATTAGGGTACGAGCGCGACGCAACAAATTAATAAATTCTGATTTCGTATCGTTCTTACTGTCTTCCGACAAGTTATCGCTATCGTAATAGAACAAACGAAAATATTTACTATTCACCATATACCGATCTCGTTTCGCGTTCGATACGAACATCATGTCGAATAGATAGTGACAGTGTTGGTCGGAATTTTCACATCGACCGTATCTACGCGCGACGCCCGCGAAAGGATCGTTCGATCGGACATCGTCGGCACCGTTATTATCGAGACCGTCGTCGGGTATTTCTCGTAAACCGAGGCTCGTCAATAACCACTGGACCGGTAGGACGGCCGTATTTTCGAAAGATACGTTATAAACGCTTCCGATCGAACCGTACGCGCTGGTGAAATTCATCTCTATATAGGTATACTTTCCGTCTCCGTCCGTCCACAATCCTTGTCGACCGAAATGCAAGGTGCGCAAACCTCGTATCGGTGAATTTTTCCTATTCCACACGGGTGGAGTACACAATCGTTGCTCGGCCAGAAAAACATCCATAATTTCTCCCTTTTGTTTCGCACACTTGTTATATGTCTTGGTTAACTCGTCGAATCGATACCGTCTAGTTGTTGTGGTAGCAGCAGCAGCAGCAGCAGCAGCAGCAGCAGCATCGACATTCCTATTTTTCGACGACGCAGACAACGAACACGGCACACTCGAAAATACGTTACCGCGATAATTATCGATAATGTTCGATAGGAAACTCTTCGATTCGTATCGTCCGTATCGCAGACATTCGTAATGTACGAAATTTTGTAAGTGTCTCACGATTCGATTTCGAAACGCACGACACGTTTTATACGACGACGCCGACGACGACGACAACAACGCTCCGTCGTAATTCCCGTCGACGGAATATCCAAACACGTCTCCGATCGACGTATTCAACAATTCCGAGACGAACAACATGAATTTACGAACGTCGAAATCGCTCCAGATATATTCTAAAACGGTCACTTCGAAAACGGTTTTGATTAAATCGATCCAACCGTTCTCGACGGCAGTAGACTCTATCGATTTTTCGCTATGGCGTTTGCGGAAGATTTTTCTGTATTCCTCGGCAGCCTCTTTCGGATAGCGTACGTCGCGTAACAAACGTTCCGAATCGAATCGTACCATATCGACGGTGCGATCGAAATGTGTTGGAAATAACATGGGCAACGACACGTTCAAGTCGAACGTCATCGAGTTCGAATCGAACGACGGCTGTCCGCTAAACACGTTCATCGATATAAACTCGCCCATAACGTCGAACAATTTTAAATCCATCAATCTACCCATTATCGGTAGCCATACCGTCCGATACATATCGTATCCGACGAGAGTGTGCAACGTCACGTCCGACGGGATCAAACATATTTTGGACATTTCCGCGACGAATTTCGTGAGCATTATAGATTCCGAATCGAAACGTAGAAATTCGATACACACGTCCGACACGTTACCGCATCTTCTACTATTTTTTCCGTATAACTTCTCCACGAGATTGCATAACGTTCGTTTATAAAACTCACTGGTATCGTCGTCGTCGTCGTCGTCGCCGTCATCGCATTCGGCGCCCGGCGGTTTACGACTATAAACGTACACGAAATAACTATTATGTTTGCGACGAGGGTGACGTGACGTCGTGACGGTCGCAGCCGTCGTTTCGACAATTTTCGGAACCAAACTCAAAACACATATAGTGTCGATCGGTGACAAATATTTCCCGTGTCCACCGGCTCGTCCTCCGTCTATTCGTACGACACACGTGGGCAAATGTAAGAGCGGTTGACAAAGTTCGTTCTTTTGACATAGCGCTCGTCGTCGCTGCGAATTCACGTCGTCGGCCTGACAGTTCTTGAATATGTATCCGTTGTGAGTCCAATAGGCCCAGAAATGCGGCGATCTAGATATGATGGATTCCGTTATGGCGTGCACGGGTAACGCGTTGTCCATGCGGTGAAATTCGTATTCGACGATGGGCAATCCGCCATCGTTATAATCTTCGATCATGTTCGTTAGCAAATTATATCGGAACACTTGCCGCGGGTCCTCGTTCAACGAAGATATCGCGTATAGGTCGGCGTGCGTCATGGCGTTTTCCAACAAGAATTTAAGCACCCGAGAACGTTCAGGCAACGTCGACGGTCTGTATTTGATACGATCTTCGTTGTCCGCGTCTAATTTACTCCGAGACGTTTTTCCACCGTCGAACGGTTTTTTCGATGCGGAGGGGTCGCCGTCGCCACCGTCATCTGCCAAACTAGCGAGAATATCTAGCCTGAACAAAATTCCGTGTCGATAATGAGGCTTGTGTCTGATCAGCAATTCGTACAAGGAGGAATTCAACGCGTGCATCGACAATCCCGTATTTTTCAACGAACATTTGAACGGACGAAAAAGGTTACGTAGAATTTTCTCCAAGCGAGCACATTTAATGCGAACGATATCGAAAGGCGACAAGCCGTCGTCATCGTTGTCGTCGTCGTCGTCGTCGTCGTCGTCATCCTTATCCTTATCGCAGTCCGCGATCCCACCGCGTGCGGAGCGTCGTACTTTATCTGTGACGCATTCGCTACTTATCATCACGTAAATCGGCACGTTGACCGCGGCCAACGTCAAGCGTTTTAACTTTAATTCCCCATCGATAAATTTGATATCGAACGTGTTCTTCTTGGTGTTGTAATTGCTATCCAACGAAACATCTAACATGTAGTGCAACGTCGAATGGTCGATTTGCTGACGATCGATATCGTCTATATTCCAAGTATCGTAATCTTCATCGGAAATTGTCTCTTCGTCGTTGTCGTCTTTCTTCGGGTACACATCGGTCGACATCGCACACATCTGCCCATACGCAATCGGACGATAAGTACCTTCTCGCGATAGACACAGTGTACCACGTACGGTGACCGTGACAGCTTCTTCGTTTTATCGTCCGGCGAGGATACTTCGCGCGGTACAATTTCGACCGAACGTGGTGATAACTAGATGTCGTCGACACAGCCGTCCAGTCAAATGAACATTTACAACTATCTGTTTTACGATTGTCCGCGTAAAAGATCACGCGGTCCGTTTCATATTACGATATGTCGATCGTCGACGATATTTTCCTTAATCCAGAAAATTGTTACAAGACGAGACAACGAGGCAGCATCCGGTTCGGACGGAACCACGCGTAATACTGATGCTCGCAGCATACGTCGTGACTATATAAACGAATCGGCCAATACGAAAGATGACGTGGAATGTGTGAAGAAGATCACCGACGATCGCGATATATTATCTCAGCTCGCCAAACGTGGTATTTCTTATACCGCGTGTATGCAAGACGGACGACGTATCGAAGATGACGCCAACGACGACTGTACGAAAACGGACCGTTCGCTACAACATCAATGTGACATTCATCTGATTATGATCGGATCCAAAGTCGAAGAATACATATTCGAACGGTTGAGATGTTTTTTGAAGAAGACGGATTTACGCACGAACGAAAACAACGATAAACACGATATCCTATCACGAACGGGATTAATCGATCGTTACAAACATCGAATATTACGCGGATCGTTCCTGTCGAACGGAAGCTTACAATATTCCGTATTTCGAGAAGTGAATAATAATATGATTTGTCACGAAGTCGGTATACAAAAGGAGAGCACTTTCTACATGTACGATACGGATTTCAACAGAGGTCACAAATTCCACTTGGGCAAGTTGAATAAGTTCAACGGTAACGACGACGACGACGACGACGACGATAAAGATGACGACGAAGTCTTGATATGTAAAAACAGAGACGGTGACACTATTTCGAAAGTGGACGCTACCACGCTATCGTTGTACTACGATCGTTGTACGCCTAGCTCTTGGCACGATCATATTCGTCCCGACGTCGATTCGCAAATCGCCTACATGAAACAAATTAGACAACATTCGCGACCGATAGACAGTCACAAGAATAAACGATACATTTGTTACGCGCAATCCGTACAAATATGTCTGGACAAATTGGACGTATTCGATGGAACGGTTATGGCTTCTTGCAGGGACGTCATTCTCAGAGGTTTAACCTTTTGGGGTATTTCGCACACGCTAAAATACGAACAATCGAAGAGCGAACACAACAAACATTACAATAAACGCATGATGATGATCAATATGAACGACAGATATTCTCAAATTCCGATAAAAGCGTCGTCGGATGGCATGTTCGTGGCGGCACATCGAACGTCGCGAAAAAGAAAACGAAGCACCGCCGTCGACGTGACGACGAACGCGGTCGCGGATAATCTTTCGTGCGGAGAAAGGAACGACGATAACGCACGCGTCGACCTCGACACCGATCGCAATTTACGGAACAACAACAGCTCGAAAAACGGCGGTTGTGGTGGTGGTGGTGGTGGTGGTGGTGATGGTGGTGCGAAAAAGATGGATACGAAAAAGATGGGATCGGCAGAGTACAAAAATGGAATTATATTCAAAGCGGATCGACGACAAGACCAATATCATTCGTTGTTCGTACAACCCATCCATTCGCAATTGCACATTCTTCAGGAACTCCAGATGACTTGCCAAAAGCTCCGTGCCACGCACGTGTACTCGTTGTCGGCTAAAAACGTACCGAACGATATCATAGGCTACATATGTTCGCAAGGCATCGGTAATATCAGTACGGCCGGCAAAAATATGCTATTCGATAAATCCGTCGAAATTTCGTTCGGTTGCGAAGATCGTATCGGTGCGCGAATATTAGATTATATGGGCAGAGAATCGTCGAAGCTTTCGAACCGCGACCGTCCACCGTCGCCGTTTTTCGTATACACGAACGGTATCGAAAAGGGAAGGACGAATGGCGACGACAAACGCGATGGTCGAAGTGATGCTACTACGATCGTCGTGATTAATAATATCGTGACGAAGTATGCCGTAACGTTCGCACGGGCCGACGTATCGGGAATTTCGCAAGAGGAACGACAACAACGGTCTTCGTTGTATCGCGAAATCGTGAAACGATTAAAGTCCGTACACAAATTTGCTGAAATTCTATTACGTATCGACGAAGATGCTCGGTTCCTATGTATCAACGTGGTGGCGGGTATTCCTTTCCGAAAATTTAGCGTTCTCCGACGATTCGGATGCGACGACGTATTCCTATCTCGCTCGGAATTGGAAGCGTTCTATAAATACGTAATTTACGACGGAAACGTTGTCGGCGCCGCCGTCACTTCGAACGATATCGCGAAATACGAGAAATTAGTAGAGACTACCAATTCGTTTCTTTGCGATTCGTTCGACGACGAGTGTGGCGGCGGCGACGGCGGCGGCGGTAGTCCGTCCGGAGCCCACGTATTACCTTGTTCGAGTCTCGCGGAATACGTCAATCACAAGGCCGCCTTCACGTTACCACCCAAAAGAGTCGTTTCGGTGTGTGCCTACAAATCGTCGCTACCCAATAAAGCGTACATTTCTCTGGCTAAATTGGTAAATAGGAATTTCCAAATCTACGTGGATCCCGAAGCGTTCGAACGGGACGAACTGTCGCGCAATCGCAGACATTTCGATCGATTCGATCTCATCAAACGTTCCTTCGATAATGCGCCTCGTGTACATAGACCGGCGGCGGCCAGCAATATGTACTTTTTGAATTCCGCCTTTGGTGACGTCGACGGCTTGAACGTGGAGGACGCTTACGTGTTGGATCGCGACTTGGACCTACATTTGTGGTGCGTGTTTTCGTATGCCGTTACGTTGGACGAGCCACGAGATGGATATTTCGTCGTTAATTTGCCGTCGATCGCACGATCGGTGAACGTATCGACGCGCGACAAACGGGGTAACGCTTCGACCGTACTATTTCTCATGGCTACCGTTTACTCGGAGAACGATATAACGTTTCCCGTATTCAAAAATGTTATCGTTCATAAAATATCAAATTTATACGTGTTCTATGTGACGATCGCCGACGAGGCGTTAATACAGGCGGTACGTGAATGTGAAACGAGAGGTCAGCCGTTGCACGAGGCTTTCCGTCACGTTTCCCTACAATCGTTTTCGTTCGATCCGTCGGTTTCTAATAAAACGACGACGACGACGGCGGCGGCGGCGACCACGATACAAACTTCGTGTAACTCGCCTAGACGTGAGAGACGTCGACGATTGGAATTGACGGTCGTTTTGAAATCCAAATCGTTCGACGGCGTCAAATTGGTAAATTCCTTCGGACAAAAAGGTCTGGCCACGACCCGTACCGATCTGAAGCGCTATCGAACGGTCGAAGGACCCGACGATAAGCCGGGCGACAACATCAACGTGGTAGCTAATAATTGTTCGTTAATTTCACGGTGTGCAAGCGGTCAATTGTTACAAATGCAACAAAACTTTCCGTGTACCATCAAAAGAAACAACAAAGTATACGGTATCGCGGGTCGCGTACCGTATTTCATAACCGACAACGTACCGTCGTTATCGCAGACGCCGATGAGATTCGACGAATTACAAAAAACCGCTTACGTCGCAAATACTCTGCCGTTAGCGCTGAACTTGCGAGGTAAATATAACATTAATAATCCGTCGGGTCGGCTATATCCCAGAGATAGTCAGCACGTTCTGAATTTATACGAAAGTTTCGTGAATTCCTCCTTTCGGATGTATCGATCCACCGGCCCCATCTATACTACCGCAGATGCCATCGAAACCACCTCCCGAATATTCGATCGATATACAACAGATTCGAACTATATTAAAACTTGTATGCGAGAGAAAAAAAAATAAAATTATTCGTATCATAAAGTGTATTATTATTTATCTGCCTCACAACATGTTATCGATCGCTTTTTCCTATAAACTCACGACACACACACACTGTAAGAGATGCTGGTCGTGATATTCATACCCGGACTCAAAGGTAGTTCGATCGAGAAAAATGGTGTTCGAATATGGCCACCAAAATGCTTTACATATAAACCGATATTCGATATGTTTGCGAACGGTAACGTCACCTATCTTTCCGAAAAGGAAGAACAATCATTGGAACTCACAGAAAATGACGACGACGACGACGACGAAGACGTAATTGTCGAAATAATCAAAAGCATAAAGATGTTCACCGTATTCGATGTCGATATTTATGAACGCTTTCTTGTTAAATTACGTGAACGATTGAATCGAATAAGCCCGCATTTTAGAATAGTCACGTTCGCCTACGATTGGAGACGGTCTGTTGTGATAGGAGCGCAACGTCTAAGCCGATTTATCGACGAACTATTAGCACGTGACACGACGAGTCGGTTCGTCCTATTAGGACATAGTTTCGGAGGGCTGATCGCTAGATATTATACAGAATGTATTTTGGATCGGAATCGAAGGACAGCAGACAGTACGATTCCTCGCCTTGTAATATGTGTTGCGACACCTCACGGCGGAACATTAGACGCTTTGTTATATCTAATTGGCGAGAAATATCTATCGTTTCTCTCTCGCCGAACATCACAACGCATCGTAAAATCTTACAATTCCATATATGAACTACTGCCGTTCGGAGAACTCTTGAACAAAATCGATCGTGGCCGGAATAATAATAATAATAATAACGATGATAGTGGTGGTGATGATGATGATGATGATGATGATGATGATGATAACGGTAACGATGAAAACGTTATCGAAGTTTTAATGAGTCGATTTCCCAGCCTGATAGAACGTCACGTTCGCAACGCGTTCACAGTTAGAAAATCACTGGATTATTGTAAACGACCTTCGAGTACTCGATATCTATTTCTCAATGTATCGGGATATCCATCGATCGAAACTATTCGTTCTGATGGAACGATTATTTATTCGCCATACGGTGGTGATGGAATCGTTCCTGTAACTAAATCGAATATACGACATTGTCGTAACAACCGCGGCCGATTATTTTCCAATACGTTACTATCTTTCGATTGTAGCGTACATTTGTCGATGTTGAAACGTAATCATACCGTACGAATGATTTCTTGTGCTATCGAAAGTTTGCTAGTTCCAATTTTACAGTCGCGATTCACTAAAGAAATTCATTTGTTCGAATGTGAAAGATACGTAGATTGGGTCGACGAAAAAAATCTATACGATTTCAAGTGGCGTTTCTCTTCTTTTGTAAACAACAAGCAAATGAATGTTCAAATTTTCCAGGTAAACGATATCGTTGTTGTGCGAGCGATATTACGCTATCATATGGAAAATAATCGCACAATCGTCCCCATGAACGATATGAAACTCTATTTGAACGATTCGAAGTACGCCATAAGATACGACCGCGTTGCCGTTCGTTCCTTTAGACTAGTGTTTTGTATCGGAAGTCGACGTCCGTTTATCATAAAACGTTTATTCGTCGTTCTTCCCGATGCGCAATTCGATTTTGCGGAAAATATGAAAGGGAGTTATTAATAGTGAAAGAATCGATTGCTGGAAAATCTCACAGAAACCTCGTAGTACGTCGTTCCGATACAAGGGTGAAATTCGTATTTCATAACAGTCACGTCGGTTGCAAATGGGTTTAGTGTCAAGGAGAACGGGAAAAATAAAATACAAAAAATAAATTCAAATTTTATTCTTCGGCATCATAGAGGTCGAGGAACAAAAGGGTAGATACTCCGACGAATATCCCGTCCGCCTTATCGGGAACATAGGTTTCGTCGAATTCTGACACATCGGTCGCTATTTCGTCGCAGCGAAGAACATTAGAATTTCGAGGACGTTTTTATCGTTGACTATGAACGTCATAGCAGTTCCGACCATAGTCAGAGTATACAGGTCTGTCGGAGCCTCCCTTCTACTTTTTTAAAATTCGAGTGCAAGCTGATTGGTCGAGCTAGGTGACGTCACCTGGAGTGCGAGAAATGATAGAATAGAGGCTCCGGCAGACCTGTATATTTTGAATATGGTTCCGACCACAATTAATTTTGGATACCAGTTCCAACAGAGGATAACAGGAAGGGGAGCAGTGTAGAGCATAAGAAATAGATTCGAATATTTATTTTCTCTTGGAAAACAGAAGACAATATATCCCTGTTTTTTCATTTTGTTTATTTGGGAGTAACACGCTTATCAAGAAGCACTCGTTCTAGGCTAGCTAGAGTAGGTATATTATAACTAAAATAAAGTTAAAATCTTAGTTGAATGGCTGCTTTTATTGAGGCCAATAAAATAGAAAAAAAAAATTGTGGATGATCCGACGAACATCCCTTCCGCCTTGTCCGGAATGTATGTCTTTCGCTATTTTGTATTGTAAACGTCGCCAGCCTCGTTATGCGAATCCACTGATCTCGTCCTTCTCGCCCTCGCTTATGCACACAAACCGTCGAATCGATCACTAACACGTGGAAATTGTAGAACGCGCGTTAACAATTTTCGCGATGGAACGAAACACGCACATCGTGTTGTGTGCACTACTCAATGCCGTTGCCGTCGTCCATCGCGATTCACATCCCGCGAACGAACACCCAAAGAAATCGTGAATTCGTGTCAACGAGATCATTTCGTTGTCCACCATTTCAGCAAAGGCTCCCTTCGCATCCAGATCGACATTCCGTATTATCTCCGTATTGGAACGCACAAGAGTAGCCCGTATTTTACTTCCCATTTTAAAAACTTTCAATACGGACCACGCGGGGCGATAAATTTGTACGACGCGATCTGTATTCGATGAATGTTTATCTGTGTCGCCACACACCCACCGATAGTTCTCGGTACGAAAGGCATCCTCAATCTTCAAATCGAACGGTCTATTACACGATTCGCAACAAGTAGTCGGCTCGTCCGACGTAGACACGAGATGCAGATAACACATGTGCGTATCGTCGTTGTAGGATATAAACTCGATTTTCCTCGGTCTAGCATGCCAACGGTATAGCGTCTGCAACATATCCTGCGGCGAATTCGATTGAACGGCACTCGCCCGTATCGATTTTTCCAACGCTAATCTCGCCACGGCTCTAACGGCGTCTGGTAATTTAACGATCAGGTCCGTCAAGTGCGACGTATCGCTGAGCGAACTTTTGTTCTTCACGTCGTACGGATTTCCGCTCGATTCGAAATCCTTGTCCGTCGTACACATCCCGGACGATAAAATATGCTTCGCTCCCCCCGAAACATGTAAAAATTTTAAATTGATGAAAACGTTCAACTTCAACGAATTATCAGGGCCGGGTTTCGAATCGAGACTTGATAGAACTGGCGACGAAGACGACGATGGCGACGATGGAGACGACGATATTAACCTTTCCAATTCTTCAAACATCTGTTCCATTTCTGCCATTTCTGCGAAACTGAATACGGGGTATATCACCATTTTTCGTATGGATTTCAGCAGGTCCCATACCGCCTCACGATTCGTCACCGACAAATGCCATCCCACGTTAATCAAACACACCAACGTTTCTAACAATTGAATTACACCGGCACGTTCCATATTTTGGAAAGAATCGCTGTATTAGAACTTGTCGAATGAATTTAATTGGCAACTGTTCCGCTTATATATGCGTTGTTACCCTCTCTATCTCGGACTGACCGCGTACATATTACGAGGACAAGTTCCGATACATCTAAAAATAGATTCAACGATAGAAGGAAATGCACATGTGAACCTCAAACTATTTTTTGGTGACTCGCGACTTAGTGAGATGATTTCGGTTGGACCATGAAATTCAGAAACATCTACCGAAATGTAATGCGGTTGTGCGTCTATAATAAATTGCATATATATATAGGTAGGTGTCCAAGTTACGAGCGAGTCAGTTTACAATAGTAGTTTGTTGTAGCTTGTACAAAATCGACATGAATTCAGTGCGTGAGTTAACAACGAATAACGCCTATACATTATTTGTACAGGAACGAAGGCAATTTGAACGTTCGGGTTTGGCGGAGCAGGATCTCAATCCGAAATCTGTTAGGCTGATCCGAGAGATCGAGTTTTTGGTTCGGGAGCTGCACGGGTATAGTAAAAAGTTCGTGGAAATGGAAAATAAGCACTATGTGCAGTGTGTTTGGAGTAATCCCAGACTGCGTACTGGCCCAGAAACCTGTATGTGTACGCATATTCGTCTGGTATACATGCGACTCATGGACAAGGTTGAACAGTTCCTGCGGCGAAACGACAACATCAAGAAAAGATATTTGACTCAACGCATTTGAATTTTTGTAAATAAATTGATTTGTTAATATTTTTCTTATTGTTCACTGACAATTTCGACGTTCCAATAACCATCCAAGTGCCATCTATTTGAATGTGGACAAATTGAATGCAATACAAATTCGTCGTAACTAACCGAGCGTCATCTATCGAACAATTTCTACAGATTGACTGTAGTAAATTAATGAGCGCCATATATCGAACATTTTATACGGGCTGACTATGGTAATTTGGTGAGCGCTATCTATTGGTATGTTGTATCAATTTGTAGCAGTGAGTGTACGAGCGCCATCTATTGGAGTTCCGTTGAACTGCCACGTATATAGTGTAGAACCTACCATAGATGTCTGATGAATATCATGAAATTACTAAATCTGTGGATGGGGTGGGTTTAATATCGTACAATCTAACCTCAATCGACTTGACTATCGGAACTCTGAATTGAATCTGATCAAAATTTTACCCCTTCTACCGTGATTTTCGTCAGAAATCAGTAGATTTTAGGATTTTCGTGACGTCAATTGGCTCTAGTCCAATGAGAATCGAGTATTCACTCAGCTGACCCTAAATTAACTATATAATCAGCAAGCTTCTCGCCCGCGATCCTAAACCTCCTTGACCAGAGTAAGAACAACGTAGTAGTAAGAAGGAGCAGGCCGTCGCGGAGGTTATATATATAATATATATATATATTATATATATAGGGGTGCAGGGGTGCTATGGGGGTACGTGGAGCCCCCTTGACTGTCTAGACTTGGCGCTAGCTTCTCGCGAGAGCTGGATGTTGCGTTCCACAATTTTCGTTGCCCCCGTGATACGTCACGCATACGTCACGTGACTATAAGTCAACGCTGCTGTAGAAGTTTTGCAGCTCGAAGAAATCCGCCGATGGATTTCGTTCCAACAAATTTTACTCGCGACGAAACTGTTTCTCGACAGAGCTAGTGCGCATGACGAGGAACTTGTAAGTTTGGAGATTCGTTCGACGAGAGATTCTAGGTGGACAAAGTTTGTTCATCAAAAAATATTTTACGATTCCATTTCTCGAACGAGATTCACGTTCCACGTTTTTACAGCTCGAAGAAATCCAACCGGTGAAATTTCGTTTCAACAAATTTCATTCGAGACAAAACTGTTTCTCGGTGATGCTAGTACGCATGACGAGGAACTTATAAGTTTGGAGATTCGTTCGACGAGAAATTCTAGGCGGACAACGTTGGTTCATCAGAAAATATTTTACGATTTCATTTCTCGAACGAGATTCACGTTCAAAGATTTTACAGTTCGAAGAAATCCACCGGTGAGATTTCGTTTCATAAATTTCATTCGAGACAAACTGTTTCTCGATGATGCTAGTACGCATGACGAGGAACTTATAAGTTTGAAGATTCGTTCGACGATAGATTCCACGCGAACAACGTTGGTTCATCAGAAAATAATTTACGATTTCATTTCTCGAACGAGATTCGCGTTCGAAGATTTTACAGCTCGGAGAAATCCACCGGTGAGATTTCGTTTCAACAAATTTCATTCGAGACAAAACTGTTTCTCGATGATGCTAGTACGCATGACGAGGAACTTATAAGTTTGAAGATTCGCTCGACGAGAGATTCTACACGGACAATGTTGGTTCATCAGAAAATAATTTACGATTTCATTTCTCGAACGAGATTCGCGTTCGAAGATTTTACAGCTCGGAGAAATCCACCGGTGAGATTTCGTTGCAACAAATTTCATTCGAGACAAAACTGTTTCATTCCTTGAACGAGAATTACGTTCAAAGTTTTGTAGCTCGAAGAAATCCACCGGTGAGATTTCGTTTCAACAGATTTCACTCGAGACAAAACTGTTTAATTCCTTGAACGAGAATTACGTTCAAAGTATTGTAGCTCGAAGAAATCCACCGGTGGAATTTCATTTCAACAATCAATCGTTCGACGAGAGATTCTAGACGGACAAAGTTTGTTTATCAGAAAATATTTAACGATTTCATTTCGAGAACGAGAGTTTCGTTTAAAGTTTTTGTAGCTCGCATAAATTCATCGGTGAGATTTCGTTTCAACAAATTTCATTCGAGACAAAACTGTTTCATTCCTTGAACGAGAATTACGTTCAAAGTTTTGTAGTTCGAAGAAATCCACCGGTGGAATTTCAATTCAACAATCAATCGTTCGACGAGAGATTCTAGACGGACAAGGTTTGTTCATCAGAAAATATTTTACGATTTCATTTCGAGAACGAGAGTTTCGTTCAAAGTTTTTGTAGCTCGAAGAAATCCACCGGTGAGATTTCGTTTCAACAGATTTCACTCGAGACAAAACTGTTTCATTCCTTGAACGAGAATTACGTTCAAAGTTTTGTAGTTCGAAGAAAGCCACCGGTGGAATATACACGAGATCACTGAGATCAGTGCTTGCGGGATGGAAGAAAACATTTTATCTAGCTTAAATTTTATTCGTAATGTTATACATTTATGGAATTCTTTACGAGTAACCCGGTTCTTTATTCATCGAAGCAGTGTTATTGTTGTTGCTGTTGTGTGATAGAGTTTTGGAATTATTCGTCACTATACGGTGAATTTGTCGATTGTCGTTATCGGTGGACAGAGTATTAGAATAATCCGTGTCCCTTAAGCACCAATCTGCATATAATTGGTCGAACTCGTCGTCTTCTGCCTCGTCGTCGGTCCAATTGAGGATTTGCTCGTCGTCGCGACGTATCATTGCCCAGAGATCCTCCCAGCCTGGTCTTCCGTACACAGGAGGAATATCTTCTTTTGGTCTTTTTTTCACCACTCGCTTTCGGTTGGTTTCGCTAACACTTGCCGGTTGTGACATTATTTCGATTGAACGATTGAAAAGTAACTGACATTCACGGTCAGCACGCTCGCATTATATACCAATTCGAATTTCACCCAAATGACATCTACGAATGAAAGGTATTCGGTATAGAATGCGATTTTTCATTCGGGTTTCACATGTGCCACACGCCAAACATAGACAACTAAATATTGTTTCATTCCTCGAACGAGATTTACGTTCAATAGTTCACCAGAAAATATTTTACGATTCCATTTTTCGAACGAGAGTTGTGTTCAAAGTTTTTGTAGCACGAAGAAATCCACCGGTGGAATTTCGTTCTAACAAATTTCACTCGAGACAAAACTGTTTTATTCATCGAACGAGAATTACGTCCAAAGTTTCTACAGCTCGAAGAAATCCACCGGTGGGATTTCATTTAAACAAATTTCACTCGAGACAAAACTGTTTCAATCGTTCGACGAGAGATTCTAGGCGGACAAAGTTTATTCATCAGAAAATATTTTGTTACGTTCAACTTTCCAACGATTCGTTGTATTCTTTCGTCAGATTCGATATTGATTTAGTTGTTTGTAATACAAGTCGGTCGATATGCTTGTCCGACAGCGGAAACGAAATGTTATATGTATTTCGGTAGCTCAATATCTTGTGACAATCTTGAATTGCCTCTTTGAATTGTGTTAACTGTTCGTCTTTCGATAAGTATGCCAGAAAAAGTCTGACGTATTTTATTTCTTTTTGTGTATCGAAACCTTTCCGCCGTTCTTCCAGTCCTACATTTTCCGTCGTCGATAATTTACCGGCTTTCGGTGGTTTTCTTTCAATTTTACGGAAAGATTGGTTAAGTGGTACGGGCTTTAACAGATCTTCCTTCATCTCAGACATCACCATCGACGACGGTGTTATTATACGCAAGCGACTGATTGGAAGCGTTTGCGGTCCCAACGACGTTGCGTCGATTAACGTTCTGTCCACCGTTATGTTACTAATTTCGTAACAAACAATATCGCACAATCCTATTTCAAATTCCAAATCGACACGGTCTAGCTTTCCTAAAATATAAACTAACCACGACAGCAGTACGTTACGCGACTGTCTGAAGTGCTTATCGACGCGCGATCCGTGTTGGCCGCTCAATTGTCGTGACGAATCTTCGTTGTGACGTCTGAATAATTCCAGGGTGAGACCGATCGCGTGCCATTTCAAGTGTCGTTCGTAACTATATATCGGTGTGAGTGTGTATCGATGTAACAATAAAAATAATTCTTGAAACGTGGAAAACTCGTATCCGATCGGTAAGCGATCGTTGGAAAAGAATGGCATAATACTAATAGTGATTCCTTACTAAGAGATGAAGTCAAGTTCGATCACCATTTGCGACGATCGGACGTGGGAGCTATTACGTGCGCGTTGTTATGTACATATCTACGACGAATGGTATTTACCGATCGCTTTCGACCGCGTCTACAAAACGGCGCCATACGCGTGGAGAGTGTGAGTACATATAGGATACGCGCGCGTGTCACAATCTCATTGACAACTTATCCGTCGTTATGTTCCCATGTGGTGGATGTGGCGATGGCAATTATTGTTATCGAACGAATTCGTGCGAACGATATGATCGGTGTGGACAATTCCATGTGATGACTCGACCCAACGTGAATGTTTCTGCGTTGGTAACAACGACCGTTGCTGTTGGACCGGGATTGTTCGCATCGCAACAACAAGCGATGATATATCATCGACCGCCGTACTACACATTTCCATTTTTCGACCAAGCGATACCGTTCAATTGGAATGCCGTCCCGATGAATTTCGATGTTCGCAGACCACCCATCGATTATGATCCGAGTGAACGTCAACCATTCGAACGACGTGGTGATGATCATCAAATGACGCAATTACAACCATTCGAACAACGTGGTGATGATCATCGAATGATGCAATTTGAATCGACTACGCATTATCCACAAACGACAGTTGGGAATATGTATTCATATACCATGCCTGAATCAGACGAACAATTCGGGATCGAGCAAGTAGCGTTCACGGACGCGCCTAACGACCGAACGCCATTGCCAACCTTTCAGTCGTTAAGACGATATCTAAAAGAACGGAAAGCTTTCTATGACCAAACTCGACAAGTTCCGTTCGATTTGCCAGGACCAGTGTCGTGTACAGGGAAAGGTTCGAAGAGAAAATGGCCGTTAACTGGAGATTCGTAATGTTTATTCAATTTTTGTGCGAAAATAAAAACTATATCACAATTGTCGATATTTTAGTCATTCACAGTACGCCAACATCCAAAACGGAAAATATACGCCTCCTCACTTTTTGACTCGTTGAACCGATTCATATTATATTTAAACCGTTTTATCGAGGAAACCAACGTTTTAATTAGGTCGTATTTTACAATTTCGTAACGATTGTAAAAATCTTGTGATTCTTTGTCTAGCGCAATTTTATTAATATAAAAGTTGCAAAAATTAGACGTTTGACGTTGAGTTTTCAAAATACTTCGCATTGCCAGTTTTTTCAATGTAACACCACCTGTCGACGATTCTGTTCGTATCGAGTAGTCAGTGACAAAATTGAAAAAATGTTCAGTGTGTGTTCGTGACATTAGGAACTCATGTATATGTCTAATGTACGAATTGAAAAAATGTTTTCCTTTTTTGTAATCATCTTCCGAACCAACTATGGGAAATAGTAGAGATTCGATCAGTGTGTGGGGACTTGACAGAAACGGGAAAAGCGTCGAAATCGCCACAAAAATGGAACACAGGTTACGACGATAACATAGAACTTTCAACGCGTTCAAAAAGACGACATCTTCTGCTCTCGATTGTACATTATCGGTGTAATTTTTCGACAACAACGATATAACAGCGATGGTAGCAATTTTTCTATAGATCGGATTCATGTCGAATTTGGTTTTCGTATGATCGGCTGCACAAAATTGTACGAATGTCATGATCAATTTCTGAAGGCGATGTGAATCTGTTAGGAAATGTTCAGCATTCAATTTGGACAGAAAATCTAGCAGATGCTCCAGGGAAATTCTGTAATATTTTGCCTCGGAAAACATGCGTTTCACACACATTACAACGATATCGAATCGATCTTCACATTGTAGTAACGTGGGTAATAAGGCGTGTCCATCTGTACACGATCGAATCAACAAAGCGTAAATGATCGTTGTTCGATGATAACACAAACAAACGTCGATTAGTGTATGGATAATTTTTCTCCTCGTTAATTTCGTCAAATCTTTTCTTGTTTTGCTTCTCGTCACTGTCAAGGGGGAGGATCCAGATGTTGACGACGTCGATAACGATAACAGTCGCCGTGGAGAATTTGTCACTGATGAGCGTAACTTCCACGAGGAAGCATACATATCGGCAAGGTCAAATGGAATCTCCATCAAGGAATACACTTTTCTTGCACGATTCTTCAAATGTATATAGGAAATTTTTTTGATATGTTGTCGTAAGAACGTAATTTGTTCTTTCACATGGTTCGGCACCATGTTCATCGGAAGATACGCACATTTTCTCATATAATTTTTACGTTTCTCGCGTTCTTTCATCGTAGACGATAGAGACGACGCTCGCATGTCTGACGTGAATTCTAGTAAGAACCACCACAATGTAGAAACACTTCGCGTTTATCCTCCGTTTTATTGTCTGATAATCCCCACCATTCCCAACATCGAAGAGAAAATGGTCGCCAAATGGAGATACCACAGACTATAGTTCAAAAATAAAAAACCACGCTACGATTGTTAATATTTTATTCGAAACGCTAATTTATATAATGGAAATTTCGAAACGTCAATCGATATAACGGACATTTTATCCACTCTACTAGCGTTTCGACCAAGTCATACTTCACAATTTCGTACCTATTATAGAAGTCTTGCGAATCTTTATCTAGCGCAATTCTATCGATGTAATCATAAAAATTGGACATTTGACGCTGCGTTTTCAACATACTTCGCAATGCCAGTCTTTTTAACGTAACGCAACGCTTTGAAGATTCTGTCTGTTTCGAGTAGTCATCAACAAATTGGAAGAATCTTCCTGTCCATGTTTTCGATATCAAAAACACATGAATATGTCCAATGTGGGAATTATCCCATTCACAGCTAACCTGGCCGTCATGAGATACGAATTTCACCTTTATGCGGAACATAATTTTGAAATTCCGCCAGACGAACAGATTCATCTGGCGTTTTATAACGATAATCGATTAACTCCAAACCAACCAAAATTATGTTACGCGCAGCATTGACGTCACGATTCCACGTGATTTTACATTTTTGGCAAATTTGAAATCTATGATCGTGACATCGTCGTCGCTTCGTATCGTCTCTATTTACGGTCGTGTTTTTGGGTGGCAAATGCATTTTACCGAAACATTTCGAGCAAGATTGAGTGGTCAAATATTCATCAACACATATAATCTGACATTTATCGCGTCGACGATGAAACGCTCGTTTGAGCATTTCGACGGCGGGTTTTTTATTTTTGCCATAACTGAAATTTTTTTCCAGTGTTCCATCTCCAAAACAAACCAACACGGAATCATCATCATCATCATCTTTGGCGGGCAATAACTGATTCACCACCTTATCCTCTGCTTTACGACGTGAAATGTACGAGTCCCAGTCCAAGCGCGTATATTTCCGCGTAGCGTAAATTTCGCGACTAGACGCTAAGAAATTCAGTCTATACAAAATGTACTCCACGTGAGAGTTGAAATTAGAACCACATTTCGGCGAAACAATTAATTTTTTCTCTATGTTTATACTTTCGCGATATTCAAGCAGGCGTTTTTCAAAGATTCCGGCCATTTTTTTCCGTTTACGTCGTCGAGCACGTTCTTTACAGAAATGTTCCTTGAACGTGGCCGATTTTAACACGAAATTGGTTTCTGTTCGAGTTTCCTTATCGATATAGCAAGCACCGATATAGTTAACGACCCCCGGATCGATTCCCAAATATTTAGTGAAGTTGGAATTAACCACTGTAGTCTCGGGTTTTATGTTCGTCTTCTTTCGCTTCTTTTTCTGCGGTTGTTGAATTGTGGATCGCCCATATCTATTCATCATGATGGAACAATCGATTCCGTTGGTGGAAAAACTCATGGCGAAAGACGTCCGCTGCTTGTGGGGCTCGATGTGCATAGTTGTATCGTCAAATTTGCCGTAAACTGAGTGAGATAGATCGAAATATTGCCACCAATATTTTGGAGTTTCATTCCTAAACTCGGGAGCAGTAGTTTTGTCCGGCAGCAATTTTACACTACTCAATAATTCGTTCAAAGCCATAGCGTTATAAAGTAAATGTTTTCGACCAGACGGAAATACAGGAAACGCCGAGAAGGATTTCAACTTTCTCTCTTCGAACCATCGTCCCAATTCGAAAGTGATCGGTACCAAACTCCACCAGTCATTTTCTATATTGATGAATTTTTTGTGATAGTCGAAATGGAAATCTTTTAAAAATTCTGCAACTTCTTGGCTGTGGGCGACGTGACGTGGCACGAAGGCGAACAATTCGTCGTAAACTATCGTCTTCCATTCGTAGCGTTTTCGATCACACTCTTTCTTGTATTTTTCATAGAAATATCGAACGAGTCGATCGTAAAAATGGACCGTGATGCAATTTTTCATATTGGTTTCGTGTTGCTTGGCACACGACTTAATCAGGTGGGATCGAAATCGGCCGTCGTATAATAACGTTTTATCTGGCCGCATAGCGAAATATTCTTCGTCCAACGCAACGCGTTCTTTCTTTTGTCGTTTGCCCTGGAGATGAAATAGAAATCTTGTAGGTGACTGATGGAAAACTGTCCGATCGGAAATTCGTTACGATGTAACAATTTTGTATAATGAAAACTGACGTAGAACGATGCTTCGATGGTCAGTTGAGAAATTTCCAAAACGTCATCCTCGATTCGCTGTCGTAACTCTGGACGTCGGCAAAACTTACGAAAACCGCGTTTTATCGTGAACGTCTCGGTGCAAGTATTCACTGTGCTGAATCTATGTTTTTGCTTCAATATTCGATTTGCACATTTGGCCGAAGAAACGCGACTGTGGTCTAATCCACCACATGTCTTACACGGCATGTCGGATAAAACTGAATTGATATGTGTACCGCAGCCGTACTTATACCCTCGATAGTGGTGGGCGGTACCGTTTTGATCGTTCCTCGTTCCGAACGTATTTTGCACGCACGAAATGGAATCGAGCATACCCACTAACAAATAAAATTTATCGGCTGACGATTTCAACGATACATAACTTTATTACACGTCGATAGAAAAGATTGAGTTGCTAACGTACCGATCGTTCCTATTTCAGCACGTAGTTCTCATTTGAGAAATTAAATTGTGAAATATTTTGTGAGGAACAAACTTTGTCGTTCGAGATCTTCATCGAACGATTCTAGAAATGAAACTGTTAATCGAATAAGGGTGAAATTTGTATGTCATGACAGTCATATAATATGTTTTTGAATGTGCTGTCGTATATTTCTCGCGGTAATGATAGAATTCGTATCTCGTGATGGCCACGTTAGCTGTAAACGGGTTAAAATAAATCGCAATATTTTCTAACATTTTTATTCGAATTATACGTGAAATACATTCAATTACTATAGGTTACTTGTTTTATCCGCTTTCGTCGTCGTCGTCGTCGTCGTCGTCGTCGTCGTCGTCGTCGTCGTCAACGTCGATTGGTTCGACAGATTTGACCGATCGGATTCTTCGTCGGACAAAAACATCTCTTCGTCTGCGAACAACATTTTTTTTTGATCGGCTTCTGATACGGCATCACCACCGTTGACGACGACGAGTGCGACGTTCGTGTTCGATTCGTTCCGGCCTGAATATTTCTTGAAATATAGCATAGTCAAGAATCGATGAAAATTTATGGACGTTTCACAGTAACAAAAATATTGAAGACAATACGGGCAAAAGGCTGTAGAGATGTTTGCTAATAGGTAATCCTCGACATCTCTGGTATATGCTAACGATGACCAGAACGATGCTGCTGCTGCTGCTGCTGCTGCTGTTGACGACGACGATGATGATGATGATGTCTGGTTATTCGACGACATATCGAATGAGTTGTGTGCTACGGCCACCCTGACGTATCGTCGTACGACCGATCGGTACTAGTCGAAATTGCCGTTTGACAGGCGAGTTCTTAGCTCGTTCAATTTTGTAGGTTTCACTCCCGTCAATCGCATAGCATAATCTACGGGCGATCGATCTTCAGCGATATTGGGAACGAAAGCGTTAATGTCGTAAACGTATTTGTATTGATCGACAATTTCGCGGAGCTTTTCTTTGATATCTGCCAAAACGTACACCGGAGGATCGTTAACTTTGATGAATGATTTGAGATGTTTCTTCAACAATTTTCTATTATTATCATCACCGTAACATTCGCATAATACGTCAACGAAATCGTGCGTTCCCGTGCATACGTCGAAATGTTGCAAAGCATACACGAGATGACTTATACAACGACTCAGCGGTATCGGTGCTACGGTATTATAATTATCGTTCGTCGACAGGAAATTGGTTACGGAATAAACGAACTGACGCACGGTGTGTTTCGTACAATTTTCCAGCATGGCCAGTGTGATTTCCAAAGCACATATATGACTGGGTGTCAGCCATTTCGATTGATGCACGTCTTTGAAATTATATTTTGGTATTAGATTTTTGCACTTGACCCACCGTCCTTTCGTATCGGTACATATGCCATTGAGCAACTTTTTACGATTTTCGCTGTTCAAATAGTCGATATTACGAGATCGGCCCATTTTCTGCGTACCGAAACCACCTTTCGCGGGCGGTCTTCTCGGATTAACATTATCCGTTTCTAATTGACGATGCCTGCGTTTCGGTGGAATACGTTTGAAATTTATCAATGGATCTTCATCATCGCTATCATCGCCGTCCGTGCCGTCTTTATCGCCGCCGCCGCCGCCGTCGTCGTCGTCGTCGTCGTCTTCGTCATCGTCGTCGTTATTGTTAGCACCACGATCGGTTTCCATCCATCGTATACCACGTCTGACGTTCGCCGGACGTACGAGTGTTTTATTCTTACGATTGTTATTATCGATATTATCATTATTATTATTATTACTGTCGTCATCGTCCGCGTCGTCGTTGTCGTTAACGTCAACGTTTCCGTTGTTATTATTGTCGTCACTATTATTCGTGCGGTAGATCGTCCTCATTTGTTTCACGTTTACCGTGGAATTAGACGTATCTCCAGCTCTTTTCCCGTCGTTTTTATCGTTCGCAACGGGAGATTGTTTCGTTTTATTGTAAATTTTGCGCTTTCCGATTCTAATATTTTTACCGTTCACCGACGGTAGAATCTCCGTGGACGAAGTTGACGGTAACGGATTTTCATATATACCTCTTTTCGATGCCAACGACTTTGAAGGCAACTTCGCCGTTTTCGATGGAATTCCTTTTTTACCGATACTAATAATGTTGATTTTTTTTGTCGCTACACTATCAGTTTCCGACCGCGAATTATTATTATCGATCGTCTTCGACGGAATATTGTAAATTTGTTCCATCACTGGGTTTCGTTGTATTTCTTTCCCGATCGATGGATTTAACTGTTTTCCTTTCCCTTGTGACGTTGGTGTCGGAACGAAAACCGGTGAGGATACTGGTGATGGGGACGATCGTACATTATTGGCATTGTGATATTGGTGTTCGAACCAAGAATTACACGATGTCGTTTGATCGTGTAGAAGATCCTCATCGAACGGTGGCGGTGTTGCTATATCGGATAGAGGTGACGCATTAAGATCACTAACGCCGTGATCGAAGAGAAACATCGTAAGGCCATCGGGGTCAGGATATGATTGGATAAAATTCGCGGCCGCTTCGGCAGTCAATAGAGGTGTACTCACTCTTTCATATTGCTCGTGTTCAGGTTCCTCGATCGGGTCGAGCGATCGCTGTCGATTTTGATTCTGCATCGTCGTCTTATTTACTTACTCATTCAATTACATCCAACGTGTGACCGTGTCATGAGATACATTTGTATGACGTGAAAGGTTCGTCGACGAACCGTTTGGGCGTACGAGCGAGAGTTACAATAACATAGTGGTCGGAATGCGCTTTTTCAGTAAATTTTCTCTGTTTAAAGATCCACCGTTGCCGGTCGTATTCGTAGAACGTCTTTCCGCATCCTCTAACGCGAACATACCGTTTATTTTACGCGGAATTACCGTTCCTCCGGCAGCACCGACCTTCGTGTGTCGCCCGGGTCGACGTACCGTTTTCGCGATAGAAGTTCTATTCACGATCGGTTTCTTTTTCTTCTTGATTAGCGTTTTATTGGTTGTTTTTTTGCCGAGATTATTCGGTCGAGACAGCCGTCGTCGTCGTTTTTGTATCAAAGAAACGGACGCGGTTGTCGGTTGAGACCCTTCACGATTCGTCGTCGTCGTCGTTCCCTTGGTTGCGTGTTTCGCAGTCAACAGATATATGTCAGTTCCTCGACCTAACGTCGACACGTTGTAATAACGTCGTACGTCGTGTATAGTCGGTCCACCGGAATTCGCTATAGGAACCATATGTGTCTGTTTTATGATTTCATTTCGGACGTCCTGTTTCGACTGATCGAACGAGATAGCTTTCAACTTGGAATTGTCCGATTGAGAATACAACGTCGAAATTAAAGCGTTCAGGCGGGCAGAATTGCTAGTTTTAATCCATTTTGTACTATTACTACTACTACTACTACTACCAATACCGTTGTTAATTTTTTTGGTTATTTTCCGTTTTGGTCGTGATACTCTTTTCATGTTCGTTTCTTATAAGATAGTAGACGGCGTAATGGAACATATAGAATCGACGACGATCGCACCTAACGCGGTTTCTTCTTCGTCGAGCGTCAACGGCGTCGGAAGCAGCAGCAGCAGCAGCAGCAATTACAATCCGAATTACGGCGTGTCGACCGCCGTCAGAAATGACGCTAGTGCGAAACGAAAGATCGCGCGTAAGATAGATTCGATGTACGCGTCCTTGCGCGACAACGTGATAGATAATAACGAATTTTATTCGTTTTACACGTCGATGACGATCTTGCTGTTCACGCTCTTCACGTTGTATTGTAATTATTCTCGTGCGACTGCCAGCGGAGTTTACTGGATGATCGGTAACTTGATCGTCGTGATCTTTAACGCCTGGATGAATATTTCGATATTTTTGCATAATCGCTAGAAACGCCATTTCATCGTGATCTTTATACCCAAAAGTAAGATCGACTCGTGTTTAATTCGAATACACACGTACACACACACACACACATATACACGTACGTTATGCGATCCTTATCCGCCACGGATCGACGGTACGACGAACGGTCGTCGGTGTCGTCGTCGTTATCATCGATTCCGTCGAAAAAAATATTATTCATCGTCGTTTGTTGTATAACGATGTTGTTGGTTTATAAAGTATACGTGAAACCGCTCGATAAATTTGCGCGTGTCATCGGAAATTCGGATGCCGACGTTACCGATATCGTCGACGACGACGATGACGACGACGACAAACTTGGACGGCAAAACGATATGTTACATAGCGCTTGGAACTTGGACGATTTACCGTCTGTGACTTACGCCGAAAAGTACGTGAACGACGGACAAATGGAAATTGACGCCGATGCTAAAAGGTGCGTTTCTCGTGGAGGTTTATATCTAGGCCCGGACGATATACCGATAGATTGTACCGAATTGTGTAATTCGAAGGATTTCCGCTATAAATACGTCAACGAAAACTCGTTTGTCGTCGACAGATCGATAATGGCCAAACAGGGCGCCTATTGCGTACCTACGCACGTGGTCAATTGTAATACGAACACGTCGCGACTAGTAAAAACGTTCGACAGTTGGAAATGTCACCCGAAAACTAGTTTATTCGGCGGCGAAGATGGCTGTGAAATCGTCGGCTGTAACGGATACCTCAAAGACAATTTGACCGGTCGATGTTATCGCAATCGCATACCTACCACGCTGACCGTCGGTGCCGACCCGGAAAATGAACTGATCGAACGTTCGTCGTCGTCGTCGTCGAACAATGCACCAGTCTATCGTTTCCAATGTACAGACACCGAAGTTCATCCCGATACAGGAGTGAGCACGTTGCGAGCGGTAGAATCGATACGATACGACTTTATGCATAACAAACTGATAGCTTCCGAATTTTCGCGTTTCGATCGCGTACGAAACGGATGCGCGGCACAAATTTTCAACGCCGTCCCACAGATCGTACCCAATTTTACGGAAGGTACGTGCACCTGCATCGAAGGACTACACCACGACAAAAAGGACGATACGAATAACGATAATAATAACAACAACAACAAGAACAACGATCACAACGGTAGCGACAACGGCAGAAGCGACGATAACGACTACAAGGATGCCATGATGTCGTCGTTGAAAACGATAAAATTACATCAACGATGTTCGCCCTGTTTGAGCGGTTGGTCGAAGAAAGACTCGTACACTCGTATCGGTAGAGCTTGTCGCAAAGCGTTCGACGATTCACGTATCGATCCGCACGATATGCTTTTACCGTGTGGAACTCGTACGTTCGACTCGAAACAAGCGGCATGTGTCAACGGGAAGATATACATTTCAGGAGGATTATCTCATTTCGCCCGCAACGTACTCGACAATGAACCATCCCAGTAGTCAGATATTATTTAGTAATGTATTTACAATTATGTGGGCGAATAAACAAACATTTTCTATTAGTCGTTGTTGTTGTTGTTTTTTTTTTCGCTCTTTCACTGACGTTTTGCGTTATCGCCGAATACACAAGACGAAACCATTATACACGTTATCGACAAGATACACACGACAAATACGAAAGATATCGTTATAGGTAACAGCCATATGGCTGCACAAATGGTAATCATCGCGACAGGTACGTACGTTTTATGTACGATTTTTGCGTAATCACGTCTGGTCGTCATGGCCGCTTCGTAATATGTCACATCGTCCAAGTCCAACAGCATATTTCTGATCATCAATCTATTGAAAATCATCCACATGTCTCGCGTCGAAAACGAAACGTCGTCGTCGTCGTCGTCGTCGTCGTGTTCTCCGCCTAATTTAACGTTACCGTGCGTCGTCCAATCGACCAGACTACCGTCCGACGTGACGGTTCTATGACGAAAATAAACGAACGTATGTTTCAATATGTCGAGGGATTCTTCGACGTCCACGGTACGTGTCCCGTCCTTTCTGACGTGTAAACGCCAAAACGTATACGGCGTCATTTCGATTCGTCGCATTCCATAGTTGATTTGTCGTTCCAACAGAGCACCTTCGCTGATTTTACGTAATAGCGCGTCGGAATACGCGGGCACGGAAAACTTCAACGGATCCCATATAAATTGGAAAACGATATCGATCAAAGGACCGATGATCGTCAACCATCCGACTATGCTCAGCGCCGATACGGCTAAGCCCGACAAAGCTATAGCTTGTCTGCCGATAGTCGTTACGATCGAATCTATCAGCACGTGTGTCATGGTATGCGACAGCGAAGTGGCCAGTAATTTGGCGGCGATCGTCTTGCCACCCCGTAACAGGTCAGATTGTAGGAAAGATTTCAAAATTTCCGGACCGATCTTGGTGATCCATTGTTTCAAAACTGCCGAACTCACGTCCGCACTCAACTGGAAAGATAATTCCTTCAGGTTGTGCGTGGTCGATAACATACCACCGATGGCCGTTAAGATTTGTTGCATCGTCTGTCCGAACGACTCCGCGTACACGTCGTTATCGAGTTCGTCGTTATCGCGATCGACGTCGTTCACGTCTGTCGCCTCAGGCGTCATCGTCGTCGTCGTCGTCGTCGTCGTTCTTCTAGTTCTCGACGACAAAGCTGCGATCTCACGTCGTAATCGTTTGCTGTGCGGTATCAAGACGTTCTGTACGATATCGCTCGTTAACGTGTTGACCGATGATGTTTCGTTATCGGCGCCGGTATCGTTATGCGTAGATGATTCGACGGTATCGTTGTCGTTCGAACGATCTGCGGACACGGAAAATTTTGCTTGATGTCCGACGATATTTTGTCGCTGCTTGTGGAGTTTCTCCACCAGACGACCGCCGTATTTGTCGTTGCGACCATCTTCGATCTGAGAATATTCGTCCGTCCAGTAGAGTCGTTCACGCTTATCGGCATCGGTCAAGCCCAACTGTGACAGTAGTATGTCGTCGGACACGTAACGTTTCGACGAATTACGAAATCGCTTCCAATCCAACACGGAATTCAAGAAGGGAACGGTAACGGGAAAATGTCGTAAAAATGGCGGTAGATCGTTCGCGTGCGTATGCTCGAATAGCCGTCGAATTTCGTATACCGATTGTTCGAAAACGTTCGCCGTCATTTTTACCATCCGTATCAGAGACGAACCTACGAATAATTGAACGTAATAGAGACTTCCTTCGAAGCCACAAGTCATGTCATCCTCGTCGTCGCCGTCTGTAGCATCTTCATCTTTCATATAATTCATATAGAACGATTTGCAATACGTTGTATCGATACGAGCGCAGGTGATCGGATTCCGATCGGCACCCAATTCGGTCACGTATAACGAAAATCCGACCGGATCGATTTGGTCGGTATAATGTCGCGAAGGATCCACGAAAAACGACACCAAATGCTGATTTTCCAACAGACAAGCGCTCTTGTACCATATCAGATAGGGCGGCACGTTGTGTTCGTCCCCGTGTAAAGACGACTTTGTCGATTGCGACGAAATATCCGACGGTACGTTTCTCGAGCGGGAATTGAAACATACCGGCGCACAGGCGTTCATACGTTTGCCGTGGGGCAATCCGAAACTGAAAGGTGTCGTGTCGGGCTTGCAAGATTCGCTCAAAGGAAACGTCGAGAAACAAGACGTTGTCAAACATCCGTTCTCGTTAAATTTCCATTCGGTCGTTATGGCACGGTCGACGAATTCAGATTCGAACGAGTAATCCTCGATCGGATTCGCTGCCCTGATTTCCAAATTAGTATGCGAGAACATGTGCGAATCGCTTTTCATACATCTATTTCGTACATTGAGTATATTTCGATATCCCGAATAGGATTTAGCGTCTCGCGAATCTTTCGCAGTGAATCCTATTATCGCGGTAACGTCCAAGTCTCCGTCGCTACGGTTCTTGCTATTATCGTTCGTCGATGTCATCGAATTCTTAGTTATTCGGTGGGGGTTGGAAAGTTATAGTCAGAAATTTACGAATTGAAACGATGATTTTTCATTTAATAAATTATTGTAAAAATAAAAACATTTTAATTTTTTACCATTATTTTGACATGATTTTTCATCTTTGTAACCGTGATACTTTTCGCAGATCAGTTATTTCCACAGTATGGGTCCATATCATGTTATATTTTCCATGACTTGAATTGAGATTCTTCAAAATTACCTCGTACCGTGTCGGAAACACTATTGAGATTGTGAGTATAAAACACTAGTATATTACTTTATCGACTAGTGAATATAATTTGCGAGGATCCTTATAAAGCTAGCACGTAATACACTATTTTTCGGTTCCACTAGTTTTAACTCATTATGTGATCATACGAAAGTTGTAATTTATTCGCCAGCGTTATTGGCAGGAACTTCGTTGAAAATTTTCACAACAGACTGAAACACGCATATCGTGTTACGAGCGCTATCCAAAGCTGTTACTGTCGTTAACCACGGGTCACATCGTTCGAAAGAACATTCTACAAAATCGTGCATTCGTTTCAACGAAACTAAAGCATTATCGGTCAAATCGTTGAATTCATCTTTCGCATCGATATATACGCTCCATAGTTCATCGGTACTGAAACGCAATAAACGGGCTCGTATATTGGTACCCGATTTGGAAACTTTCAAGACTGACCAGGTGGGGCGATAAATCTGCATAATACGTGCTGTCGAAAATGGATGCTTCTCTTTATCGCCACAAATCCATTGCTGTTATATACACATTGGCGGCTTGTGCTATCAACATTTGTTGCTTGCGCTATGAAGTTATATATTTAGTTGTAATTTTAATCTGGCGAACAATTTTATCCGCATCATGTTATAGTTGTATATTTAGTTGTAACACCATTTCTAATTTTATATGTAATATTTCTAGCAATACGAAATGTATATCTCTGCTGAGACCTGAATGAAAAATCGCATCCTATACCGAATACCCTTTATTTCGAGTGAAATTCGAATTGGTATATAACGCGAGCATAGTGACAGGGAACGTCAGTTACTTTCCAATCGTTCAACCAAAAACAACGTCATATTCGAAATAATAATAACAATGTTACAACCGGCAACTTCTACTAGTGTATCGAACAACAACAACAACAACAACAACAACGATAATAATCGAGAAAACGTGTCAACCGATCGAGAGGGAACGGTGAAAAACAGACGACCCAAAGAACATGTTCCGCCGATGTACGAAAGACCAGGTTGGGAGGACTTATGGGCGATGATTCGACGAGATGACGAGGAAGTCCTCAATTGGAGTGCCGATGAGGCGGAGGAAGATGAATTTGGAAGATGTTATGAAGAGTGGTTGTCACAAGATGATATAGTGAATACTAGTATATCGGACAACAATAAAAATATTAAAATCTAGTCTTGTTTGTTATTTACAATGATTCGCATTCGTGCAAAACTGATTTTCGTTCTACGTTCATAGTGTGACAACTTACTATGGACACACTATGGAGTCGATAAAAATACTAAATCTATGGAAGATAGATAAAATGTTGTCTTCCATTTCTTCCATCCCGCAAGCACTGATCTCAGTGATCTCGTGTATAAAATAAAATTGAATATATTATCTGGCAACGATTGATTGTTGAAATGAAATTCCACCGGTGGATTTCTTCGAGCTACAAAACTTTGAACGTAATTCTCGTTCAAGGAATAAAACAGTTTTGTCTCGAGTGAAATCTGTTGAAACGAAATCTCACCGGTGGATTTCTTCGAGTTACAAAAACTTTGAACGAAACTCTCGTTCTCGAAATGAAATCGTTGAATATTTTCTGATGAACAAACTTTGTCCGCCTAGAATTTCTCGTCGAACGATTGATTGTTGAAATGAAATTCCACCGGTGGATTTCTTCGAGCTACAAAACTTTGAACGTAATTCTCGTTCAAGGAATGAAACAGTTTTGTCTCGAGTGAAATCTGTTGAAACGAAATCTCACCGGTGGATTTATTCGAGCTACAAAAACTTTGAACGAAACTCTCGTTCTCGAAATGAAATCGTAAAATATTTTCTGATGTACAAACTTTGTCCGCCTGGAATCTCTCGTCGAACGATTCGTTGTTGAAACGAAATCTCACCGGTGGATTTCTTCGAGCTACAAAACTTTGAACGTAATTCTCGTTCAAGGAATGAAACAGTTTTGTCTCGAGTGAATTCTGTTGAAACGAAATCTCACCGGTGGATTTCTTCGAGCTACAAAAACTTTGAACGAAACTCTCGTTCTCGAAATGAAATCGTTAAATATTTTCTGATGAACAAACTTTGTCCGCCTAGAATCTCTCGTCGAACGATTGATTGTTGAAATGAAATTTGTTGAAACGAAATCTCACCGATGAATTTATGCGAGCTACAAAAACGTTGAACGTGAATCTCGTTGGAGAAATGAAATCGTAAAATATTTTCCGATGTACAAACTTTGTCCGCCTACAATCTCTCGTCGAACGATTGATTGTTGAAATGAAATTTGTTGAAACGAAATCTCACCGGTGGATTTCTTCGAGCTACAAAAACTTTGAACGAAACTCTCGTCGAACAAGTCTCCAAACTTAAAGTTCCTCGTCATGCGCACTAGCTCCGTCAAGAAACAGTTTTGCCTCGAATGAAATTTGTTGAAACGAAGTCTCACCGGTGGATATCTTCGAGCTACAAAAACTTTGAACGAAACTCTCGTCGAACGAGTCTCCAAACTTAAAGTTCCTCGTCATGCGCACTAGCTCCGTCGAGAAACAGTTTTGCCTCGAATGAAATTTGTTGAAACGAAATCTCACCGGTGGATTTCTTCGAGCTTCAAAAACTTTGAACGAAACTCTCGTCGAACGAGTCTCCAAACTTAAAGTTCCTCGTCATGCGCACTAGCTCCGTCGAGAAACAGTTTTGCCTCGAATGAAATTTGTTGAAACGAAATCTCACCGGTGGATTTCTTCGAGCTTCAAAAACTTTGAACGAAACTCTCGTCGAACGAGTCTCCAAACTTAAAGTTCCTCGTCATGCGCACTAGCTCCGTCGAGAAACAGTTTTGCCTCGAATGAAATTTGTTGAAACGGAATCTCACCGGCGGATTTCTTCGAGCTGCGAAAACTTTTGCAGCAGTGATGACTCACAGTTACGTGACGTATACTTGACGTAGCACGGGGGCAACGAAAATTGTGGAAAGCAACTTTCAGTTCTCGCGAGAAGCTAACGCCAAGTTTAAACAGTTAACGGGGCTCCACGTACCCCCATAGCACCCCCTGCACCCCTATATATATAATATATATATATTATATATATATTATATATATAACCTCCGCGACGGCCTGCTCCTTCTTACTACTACGTTGTTCTTACTCTGGTCAAGGAGGTTTAGGATCGCGGGCGAGAAGCTTGCTGATTATATAGTTAATTTGGGGTCAGCTGAGTGAATACTCGATTCTCATTGGACTAGAGCCAATTGACGTCACAAAAATCCTAAAATCTACTGATTTCTGACGAAAATCACGGTAGAAGGGGTAAAATTTTGATCAGATTCAATTCAGAGTTCTGAGAGCGAAGTCGATTGAGGTTAGATTGTACAAAATTAAACCCACCCCATCTACAGATTTAGTAATTTCATGATATTCATAGGACATCTATGGTAGATTTGATACTGTACACGTTGATTTGAAGTTCAAGGGAACTCTACCAGATGGCGTCCATCTGCTTTTTGTAACAAATTGATATAACTTTTCGATAGGTGGCGCTCACCAAGTTGTCACATCGGAATTGCATTATATTTCGAAAGATGGCGCTTTTTACATTACCTCAACGGGATCGCATTACATTTTAATATGTGGCGCTCTTCACGTTACTCCGACGAAATTGCATTACATTTCGGTAGATGTCTCCGAATACTATTTCCGATCAGAAATTATCGCACTAAGATCGCTGAATCTGTTTCTACAACGATGCATAGTTTTGAAATTCGCATCTCATAACGACTACGTTAGAGTAATCTTCGATTTTCATATAGGGGGGGGGGTCAAGCGTATAAAATTTCACAATTTAATTTCTCGGACGAGAATTGCGTGCAGAAATAGGAACAACTGGTACGTTGACAACTCTATCTTTTCTATCGACGTTTAATAAAACTATGTATCGTTGAAGTCGTTAGTCGATAAATTTTGGTCGTTAGTGGATATGTTCGATTCCATTTCATGTATGTAAAATACGTTCGGAACGAGAAACGACCTAAACGTTAACGCCCACCAATTGCCAATCGACATGAAGTATGAATTTCGTTCTAATATACTGCAGCGCGGTATATTCTTATTACACAAAAACGAAAAAAAAAATAGAAACAAATCATTGGATAATATATTTTTATTCATTCTCTTCCCCGAGCCAATCGAAATATAATCGCTTGAGTTCGAATTCCTCCTCTGCATATTGTTCGCGATTCTCCTCCTGCTCATTTTGTTGCCATAACGCGTCCAACAGGTCGGACCAATCCTCTCTCTGTTTGGTACGATAATCCTGGTCCCCTTCACCAGGGTCCGACCAATAGCCTTTTTCTCCTCTTGTACGATCTTGTCCCCATTCGCAGGAGTCCCAATCTTCTATTTTTCCCCTCGCACAATCCTCCTGTTGTTTCCCGTCACACCAACCCTCTGTTGTACGATGCCGTTGTTTCCCGTCACGAATGTCTGACCAATCCATTGTTGTACGATCCCCTTGTTTCCCGTCACGGATGTCTTCACGAATGTCTCCGTCTCTTGTACAATGATGTTGTTCCCCGTCACGAATGTCTGACGTGAACTCCGTCGTGGTCCACTCGATTTTTCGACGTTTGGATTTCTTACTTGGCGACATACTGAACGCGTAATTTAGTCGAACTAATGACAAATGATTATCCGCGACTTCATTATATACTCTTTATCGAAATACGCCCCATTTCGAAGCAGGGTGATCGAAACGCGACTTGGGAATGCTCTCCCATAAGAAAATTCGTAAGTGTGAATCGATGTAATGCTAGTTCGGAAAATGGAAATGATAACACGTCTGTTGTATATTTAGAACCTATGCTATAATGAATATCGTCTCCTATATAAACGGAGATCGTGCATATACAAACATCCAGTCGATCAACAGCTAAACACCGTTCAACGTCACAATATGCCGTGTGCAACATGTGGCGGTCCAGATCACATGCGAAGTACCTCGAAAAAATGCATACATCGAGTGTTCAAAAAGAAACGAGTCAACAAGCCATGCATAACGTGTGGCGGTTCAAATCATAGGAGTAATACTTCAAAAAAATGTCCACGTCGGGAAAAACTAGTCGAAAATAGCGAACAAACTTTACCGGTATGCGAGCGTGCCAGTACCTCTCCTATCGAAAGTAACAGTTCGGTTGAAGGCGACGAAGAGTTATCTTCGTCCGAATATGAAACTGAACAAAGTGATGATAATTCGTCCGATGATAACGCTTCACAGTTTTTAGTGACCGATATGAAAGAGTCGTCGAGCGAACCGAACGACAATTTCCAAGACCTGTGGAAGCCTATGCCAATATATCGAGTGGACCTGAATACGGGTGAATTAATTGGTCCAACTGCGATGTACGAAGATCCCAAACGAACAAGCGAAACACTCGTGGCCAAGGAGAGCTGTAGATATCTGATGGAAAACGCATTTTTCTTCGATGCCGAATATGAGAAATTCGGTACGGATTTCATCTATATCGCTGCGGCTTTCAGACAGGGGACACTGACGACATATCTGAATGGCACACCGTATAGCTTGGCAACCAGGGAAACGTTCCAAATTGAGAAACATTTTGCATTTCTATTCGGCTTGCCGAACGATCGACTGCTCCGCGTGAGTAATCACGTGCGAGCGGGTCACTGGAGAGACGCCACCAAGGCGGTGTCGCCGATTACAATAATTGACAGCATATATGTTCGCCGGCCGATACTATCGATACCGATTATCGTGACTTGGGACAATGATATGAATGGGAAATTTTTTGATGGATATTTTCAAAACGATTGGGATAATAGTAGGGGCTTGGTACTGGTATTGAATAACGAGCGAGTTTCCATGCCGATCGAGTGGTACACACTGACCGGCAGAACGTGCGGAAAGTATATACACTATGACATGGTTCGAATACCTTCGCGTCAGCGACTGTTCACCTATACCATTGTCACGACCGATTCGCATTACTCGTGTAAGAGTGAATTCACATTCGAAGATTTCCACGATGTTCTAGGGTGTAATGTCAATCACGAACAAACTACATCTTGTGAGGATAGGAGTGTGAAATTGCAATGTATGACTAGTATTGTAATAAACATGTACCTTTTCGCTCAATAAAGATGTTATTATTTTCCATTATCTTTCAATTTACATACGAATTTTTCAACGGATCAATTCTTGATCTTGAAACACTAGCATAATAATACCAGAACAAAATAATAATGATAATTTATTTATTATAAACAAATGAACACATCACATTACGTAGTATACATTGTAATTTTCTACTGTTATTTTGACACGATTGTTCATCTTTATATCCGTGAGTCCTTTTGCATCCCAACGCGAAATGAAAATCGTTTAGAGTAAAATGATCTTTAGCGATGAACTGTTGATCGGTTATTTCCACAGTATGAGTCCACATCTGAACATTGGCGGACAAATGATACATTTCATATCGTACGAAATTATCATATTTGTGGCCCATTAATGTTCACCATTCGATTTTGAGCGATTTAAGCCTTAGCTTTGAATTATCGTCACTAAGATATCCATTAAAAAAACTTGTATCGTTCACATCGCACCTTGTTTGGCAGCAGATTCGAAATAAATAAAAATAATAATTATAAAATCAATTTATTTACGCAAATCCATACAATCGGGGAAAATTCGCACTGTCAAATACGTTGTCGGACTTTTTTCGTGCCGCCTCAGGAACTCGTCGATCTTGTCCAAGAGTCGCACATATATCAGACGAATGTGTGAACATATACACGTTTCCGGGCCAGTACGTACTTTGGGATCACTCCAGACACATTGTATGTAATGATCATTGTTCATTTTTACAAATTTTTTACTGTAATTGTACATATCCCGAACCATAAACTCGATATGTCGGATCTGCCTAACATATTTCAGATTGAAATCTTGCTCTGCCAAATCCGAACGCTCAAATTTTCTTCTTTCTTCGAGAAATAATTCATACGCGTTATTCATCAATAGCTCGCACACTAAATTCATCTGGACGTCGTAGAAACAACGATTGCAAACTGAACCGCGTTTGAATAGGCAGACCCATATATATGTAATTGACTGTATACGAAGAAAATGGAAATATAGAGCCTTATTAATTTGTCGTTCCGGAATTGGTTCTTGAAACATATTTTTCCGTGTATCAATGAATGTTTTATTTTTTCAATGTAATTTCACTTCGAACGAATTCCACCGGTGGATTTCTTCGAGCTACAAAAATTTTGAACGTAACTCTCGCTCGAAAAATAAAATCGTAAGATATTTTCTGATGAACAAACTTTGTCTGCCTAGAATCTCTCGTCGAACGATCGATTGTCGAAACGAAATCTCACCGGTGGATTTCTTCGAGCTGCAAAAACTTTGAACGTAATTTTCGTTCGAGGAATGGAACAGTTTTATCTCGAGTGAAATTTGTTGGAACGAAATTCCTACTTCGAGGTTCGGTTATCTTTTGAACTGACGGGGATCACTGCAATTACGGAAAATAAAACAAAAACATTTGAGAATATATTTTTATTAATAAATATCACACTTTCAAATTCAATTTTGTCGATGGCCGAACACGATTCCGGACGAACGTTTTTTCAATTTTGTCGATGAGTCGGCCAACCAGATCATACTTTACTATGCCGTATCGATCGTACGCGTGACGAATCTCATGATTCAGCTCTAACCGATTGATATAGTATTTGCAAAAAATAAACATCAGATGCTGATTTGTGAAAATAAATCGTAATGCCAACATTTTCAATGATCTCGGCGATACCGTCGAATCTACAAAAAATTCGAAGAACCCAGTCGACCTAGTTCTCTCACGCAACAGCAAATAAATGTGTCGTGTACGCTCATTGAGATGGTTCGCGGAATCGGTTCTCGAATTGATAATGTAATACAGTGGGGAGTCGATCGATGGATGAGGACTCGATATAAACGGATACAACAACGAAATTGCTGTAAAAATCGAACACCGATCATTGCGATAGCAATGTAATTTCAATTCCTCCAGAAAATTAACATCTTCTTCGTTCGATTGCAGGTAATTATGAGTGGATAACAAAAATATAACGGCGACAGTCGCAATTTTTCGATAGGTGACATTGCTATCGAATTTAATTTTCGTGTGATCGGCCGAGCAATAAGGAACAAATGTCATAATCAGTTCACGAACATGACGCAAATCCGTCAAGTAATTTTTCGTTTTCAATGCTGTGAGATTATCGAGTAAATGCGGCAAATTAATTTTGTAATACGTGTGTTGCGTGAACATATATCTGAAGCACATGACAACGATTTCGATGTCCGAGTCACACTGCAACAAATCGTGTAATGACGAATTATCGTCGTTAAACGCTCGGAATATCAGAGCGTACATGATTGCCGATCGATTGTAAAACACATCGATATGCAACAAACTTTCAAAAAAATTATCGATATACAACAAACTTTGAAAAAAAGTACACCTCATAAAACTGATGTAGTCAACGATGTTAGCAACTTCGCTTGATAAACACACCGTCGCTGCTGACGAAGACGATATCGATGGTAACGATGATATCGATGGATGTTGTGTCGACTCGAAATTGGTTAGAAAAAGACACATTTCCCATCCACAAATATACGCATCGACGACATTGAAAGAAAATCGCATATCTTTATGATATAATTGTATACCACGATCGTGCAAAATCTCAATTATGAAATTTTTCAAGTTATATTTCACCCTCGTAACTTTTTTTTTGATATCGATCGGCACTTCTTGTAGCGGACGAAAAACTCGTTCCGTTACGTGACTGCAACGTTTGTTCTGATAGGTCTCGGTAGACGATGACGGCAGCGATACCTGCATATCGGTTTTATGTTCCAACTATTGTGATATCTATCTGATGTGTCGAATCGCACTGGTGGCTTCGTGATCACGTTCTCTTTATATTGCTGTCGACGTCTGGAGAAGGAACAACGGATGCGCAGCAAAATTCCGAATCGTTGAAGTCGTTTGATGAAAAGTTGAACGTTACTCTTGTTCGAGGAATGAAATTGTAGGATATTGTTTGGTGAACGAAATTCGTCTGTTGGATTTCTCATCGAATAACTTCAATGACTCGTTGCTAGAAATCACGTTTTTTTTTGGATTGTTCACTAGCTGTCACACCGGACAATAATTTTTCGTTTTTATCTGACATATTACGGTATTATGATCGATTTGGTCGAACGATGTCGTACAAACTACGATTGCGAACTGAACCGTACGCTACTTGGGAACATATATATACATGCACTGCATTGTAAAGGAAGAAAACGGAAATATGCAGTCGTATTCGTTTGTGGTATGGAAAATGGTTCTTGAAATATATCCTTCCGTGTATCAAGGAATGTTTTATATTTTCGATGTAATTTCACTTCTAACGAACGGTTCACAAT
Source organism: Endomychus coccineus (assembly GCA_958510875.1). Taxonomy (NCBI): domain Eukaryota; kingdom Metazoa; phylum Arthropoda; class Insecta; order Coleoptera; family Endomychidae; genus Endomychus; species Endomychus coccineus. Next base: position 30,032,017 of record OY294070.1, on the reverse strand, counting down.
TAAACGAAATTCCATCGGTGGATTTCTTCGAGCTACAAAAACTTTGAACGTGACTCTCGTTCGAGAAATGAAATCGTAAATTATTTTATGATGAACAAACTTTGTCTGTCTAGAATCTCTCGTCGAGAAACGAAATTCCACCGGTGGATTTCTTCGAGCTACGAAAACTTTGAACGAAACTCTCGTTCGAGAAATGAAATCGTAAATTATTTTATGATGAACAAATTTTGTCCGTCTAAAATCTATCGTCGAACGATTGAGTGTTGAAACGAAATTCCACCGGTAGATTTCTTCGAGCTGCAAAAAATTTGAACGTAACTCTCGTTCGATGAATGAAACAGTTTTGCCTCGAATGAAATTTGTTGAAACGAAATCTCACCGGTGGATTTCTTCGAGCTACAAAAACTTTGAACGAAACTCTCGTCGAACGAGTCTCCAAACTTAAAGTTCCTCGTCATGCGCACTAGCTCCGTCGAGAAACAGTTTTGCCTCGAATGAAATTTGTTGAAACGAAATCTCACCGGTGGATTTCTTCGAGCTACAAAAACTTTGAACGAAACTCTCGTCGAACGAGTCTCCAAACTTAAAGTTCCTCGTCATGCGCACTAGCTCCGTCGAGAAACAGTTTTGCCTCGAATGAAATTTGGTGAAACGAAATCTCACCGGTGGATTTCTTCGAGCTACAAAAACTTTGAACGAAACTCTCGTCGAACGAGTCTCCAAACTTAAAGTTCCTCGTCATGCGCACTAGCTCCATCGAGAAACAGTTTTGCCTCGAATGAAATTTGTTGAAACGAAATCTCACCGGTGGATTTCTTCGAGCTGCGAAAACTTTTGCAGCAGTGATGACTCACAGTTACGTGACGTAGCACGGGGGCAACGAAAATCGTGAAACGCAACTTTCAGCTGTCGCGAGAAGCTAGCGCTAAGTCTAGACAATCAACGGGGCTCCACGTACCCCATAGCACCCCCTGCACCCCTATATATATAATATATATATTATATATATATTATATATATAACCTCCGCGACGGCCTGCTCCTTCTTACTACTACGTTGTTCTTACTCTGGTCAAGGAGGTTTAGGATCGCGGGCGAGAAGCTTGCTGATTATATAGTTATTTTGGGGTCAGCTGAGTGAATACTCGATTCTCATTGGACTAGAGCCGTTTGACGTCACGAAAATCCTAAAATCTACTGATTTCTGACGAAAATCACGGTAGAAGGGGTAAAATTTTGATCAGATTCGATTCAGAGTTCTGAGAGCGAAGTCGATTGAGGTTAGATTGTACAATATTAAACCCACCCCATCCACAGATTTAGTAATTTTATGACATTCATAGGACATCTATGATAGATTTGATACTGTACACGTTGATTTGAAGTTCAAGGGAACTCTATCAGATGGCGCTCACCAACTTATTGTGATAAATTGATGCAATATATCAACAGATGGCGCTAATCAAGTTGCCATACTCAATCTGTATAGGATGTTCGATAATCGGATTTGTCTCGCATTCATATAGATGTCGCTCAGTTAGTTATAACAGTAAAGTTGTATGACAATTCGACAGGTGGCACTTGCTCAATTACTGAAGTTAAATTGAATTACATTCCGATTGGTCATTATGACAAGTTTGTATATAATCCGACTAGGTGGCGCTCAGTTGATTGTTACAACTAACTTGTATGACAAACCGACAAGTGTCGCTCAGTTATATACTCCCTGGGACAATACATTAATCAAGACGGATTTTTTTTTTTATCAAACGACTTCAACGATTCTTACTTTCGCTGATTACCTTGTCGTTCGATACGGATTGTCGTTAACATTTCGATCGTTCCTATGTTTGAGAATGATTTCAATGACTCGTTGCTAAAAAGAACGATAGTCAACGAATCAATCGTTTCTCGTTCTGAACGTTACTATCGTGCGAGAAAGAAATTCTATCGAATCGTAGTAGCAATATTTGAACAGGTAAAAATATAAACAACAGAGTAGATACAACATTTTTATTTACTATCTTCTCCCAGCCATTCCTCACAAAATTTCTGAAATTCATATTCTTCTAACTCGTACCTGTCGTAATTTTCTTCATAATCGAGTTGTCGCCAGATCGCATCATATAGGTCTGACCAATCTTGTCGGTCTCCTGCACAATCCTCCATCGCTTCGCATGTTCTTTCCATCGGGCTCCAATGTATCTTACGTTTTTTGGATTGTTCACTAGCTGCCACACAGGACAATAATTTTTCGTTTTTATCTGACATGTTAGGGTAGAATGATCGATTTGGTCGAACGATGTCGTACGAACTACGATTGCGAACTGCACAATCCTCCATCGCTTCGCATGTTTTTTCCATCGGGCTCCAATGTATCTCACGTTTTTTGGATTGTTCACTAGCTGTCACACCGGACAATAATTTTTCGTTTTTATCTGACATATTACGGTATTATGATCGATTTGGTTGAACGATGTCGTACAAACTACGATTGCGAACTGAACCGTAAGTTACTTGGGAACATATATATATATGCACTGCATTGTAAAGGAAGAAAACGGAAATATGCAGTCGTATTCGTTTGTGGTATGGAAAATGGTTCTTGAAATATATCCTTCCGTGTATCAAGGAATGTTTTATTTTTTCGATGTAATTTCACTTCTAACGAACGGTTCACAATTTTGCTGCATGACCCATCGCTTTGAAAGAATAGTGATCAACGTATCGCTCGTTTCTCATTTTGAACGTAATCATCGTTCGAGGAATAAATTTGTAGAATATTGTCTGGTGCACGAAATTCATCTGTTGGATGTCTCACCGAACGACTTTCACGACGTATCGCTAGACAAGACGGTAGTAGTCAACGCATCGATCGTTCTTCGTTCTCAACGTTACGCTTATTCGAGAGATGAAATTGTAAAATATTTTCTTGTCGAGAAATAGAGTTCTGGATTGGGTTCAGGTGCGAGATCAGTTCATTTTCACATTTCATTGGGACGGAATACTATTTTCCAAGTTTGTAAAATTGGCATCGCATACCGAGGCTGGCGACGTTTTACAACTACAAGTTTTCCGGAGAAGCGAGCTCCGGTTCGCCGTGAATCATTTTTTGTATGAATTGGAGTGGGAATCCGTCGATTACGACGAAATAGCGACGAATGGGTACGAACTCCATGAAACGTACGTGCCGAACAAGGTAGATGGGATATTCGTTGGATCATCCACTCTTTCGTTTCTCGACGTCTGCAGACCGGAAGAATAAAATTTTGAATTTATTTTTTTTATTTTATTATACGCTATTCCCCTTCCTATCCTCATTGGCACTCAATAACTAGAAACGAAAATGTGAAATTATGGAGACTATCATGCGTGGTACAATATCGAAGGGACGTTAAATGATTTTGACAATTCTGCGTATTTGTTGTACGTCGCAAAAACGCCTCGTATATCCGAACTGAATAAAATATTGTGACAAAGTACAAAAGTCCCGTACAGAATCCAAATCACTATCAGAAGCTCCATATCGGACTCTTAATTGAGATGTATAGTTTCGACGCTTGCCTCGCGACCTTATACGTGTCGTGCGCACGATGGGGTACCGGGTTCCCCATAAGGCACCCTCGAAAAACGAGCAAGGGACATATCCGCCTCAAGCGGATATGAACCAACGGTCGCGGGTGCCTTATGGGGACCGGGTACCCCATCGTGCGCACGAAATTTATATACTCGCAAATGATGGTCGTCTCATTCGATATATTCCAAATGACTGTCACGAGATACGAATTTCAAAATTATGTTTGAACACTCACATTATACACACAAAAAAAAAAGATTTGATGAATATAATTTGAATTTTATTAAATTATAGAATACATTGAATACTTTCGTACACCATTTTAACGTTAAATAACAATTTTTAGAAATAATTTACTTCAATACGATGAGTGTTGTTGTTCCATTTATAATTCAGAAGCTTCCGTCGGAAAGGTCGCATCGGGACGACGGGTGTAACTGAGAAATTAATAAAACATCATAATCCGAACAACGTTTAAAACATTATATCACCTTTGATGATAACATACGGAATTCTTGTCCATCTGACGATCCTTTTCCCGACAGGAGCGTCCAACACTTCACGATCTCTCGATAATTGAACTGAAATAGTTTTATTTGGTTACCTTTATTTTGATACAATATGAAATGTGAATACTCACAAGCTGTCGGCGACATCGCTATGAATGACTGCACATAGATTATTCTCGGACTGTATATATAGCGATTCCCCATCCCACAGTGGGTACGTTGAATAACATATATAACAGGATACATTTGTGAATCGCAACAAAATACGACGTTAGCTTTTGTTATTCGATGTACGAATACAACTATTTTCAATGTGGGTAGATTGAAAAACATATATAAATGGCGTTGAACAGATACAGAGATCAGTTGTCTCCGATTGAGCATACACGACACATCCATCAGAAGTCAGAAGTCTAAAGTCTGGCATTGTGACCACCGTTTGCGATGTAGAAAAAAATGTACGGGTATGTGTTCGAGTGTGATGAAAACTGTTTAAATATTACGATCGCGACTCCCGTCGAAAGATTGAATAATCATAGGAGAGTTCGTATCCGTCATACTTGAAGTTAGTGCCAATTACACATCTGTCTGTTTTGTATTTTCGATCCGCCCGGAGAAGTTTGGTCTCTACATTGGGCGAACCCGAACAGTGCGTAGATCACAGGATGAAGTTCATATCAGTTCAAATTTCACACGTCGCTTCCGTACGAGTGGGTCGACGTCGGCAGAGCAAATGGATTTCATAACATAATAACAATTATAATATTTTACAATTTTAGTTACAATGAGTGAAGTGATAAACGAAGAATGCTCGTTAAAGCTGAGATTTGTACGCGAGAACAAGGAATAATTGCGGTATATCAATTTACAAGTTGAATGGATTTTTCAACTTTGACTTAAAGAAGTTTTGACATTTTTCGCGTCTGTGTTAAATCTATGAGAAATATGGTTAGCTTCAGCTAATTTGAAATTGTGTGTCAGGTTTAGTAGGCCAAGCAAATAATTGGCTTTCGAATTCTCAACATGCTGCTATGTTGATTCTGTCATAAAAAATATTATGTTTTCCTTTTCGAATGTTTTCCACATTCGTATTCCATTTTAACGTTAAACAATAGTTTTTCGAAATAGTTTCACAAACTGGCCGATGTCCAATAGTGAATTCAAAAAAGTTGACAAATTGTTGTTCAAGCAGCCAATTCACGTCGTTGGGAGCCTTTTCTAATTCCATGTCTGCAATGGCCAATCTTTTATTTTTTTCATCATGGTCGTTCCCAAAAATTTTTCGACGCAGTACGGCGTTACGTATAGAAGAGTTCCTGATTTTAATGATGGATTACCCTTGGTTGTAATTTTTCCAATCTGTAGAAAACAGATTTGCTATTAGAGTTTTCAAAGAAACACTTATCAAATAAAACTTAAACGAATTACAAACTTAAAAATGACTATTCATAATTATTATAATGGCAATAATACGTCTAATACTCTCTTATGCTGAGATAACTTTGAATAACTAGTCGATCTGGTCATATCGCTCTCATTCGAGTGATGCCAATCTGACTTTTTTCTGTCCAGAATGCATCCTTATACTTCCTAGGGAACAATGTAAAAACTACAATGTTAAATACAGTAAAATTACAATGATCGATTTACAGCGATGTTAAAAAGCTACAAACTCTCAAAACGTAATGATACTCTTTACAGGTCGAGAACACCTGCAATGTTCGTTATTTGACTAACTACTTGAAATAGTACAAGATGCTTCTATTTGTTTGAATCCACCAGAGTCGGGTGCTGAATCTACAACTGGTAACAAGGTAGTCAGCGAAGCCGGTCTCTCAAGTATATTTTCTGCCAATAATTAAATTAATCAATTTTCCAATAGTTTTATAAACTCCCTAGGTTGATATTGTTCCAATCTCCAAAATATAGATTTGCTGTAGATATTATGTCCAATTCTTCCCTCCATTCAGTATGAAGCACGATACACAGCATTGAATCAATGATGTTTGGATTAGATTTCTTGTAACGTTTTCGTCATGCTTTGAGTTTATATTCTCTTGGCGACAATGAAAACATAGAAGCATCATTCCCTGTCCTAAGCATGAAATAATATTCCTCGGTTGATATCACGAGGACTCATTGCTGTATTAAGTAAATAATAGAAAATGTATTGTTATTGTATAGGTAATATAGAATGTTTAGTTTTTGTGTGACATATTTCAAAGTACAATAATTGAAATATTCCAGAATAAATCTTCTGTTAATGGTTTTGTAAAAATGGTATATAATAATGAAATAAAAATGTATTCCGTATAATGTTTTATTTTTTGTGTGATACCGTCATGAGATACGAATTACGATCGACTCGTCTGATATTTATACGAAAACGAATGTGATCGAAAGTTTAAGGTTTTTGCTTCAATACTCGATTTACACATTTGGCCGAAGAAACGCGACTGTTATCTAATTCACCACGTGCTTTACACGACATGTCGATTGAAACTGGAGATTTCTCTGCTGGATTCATAACGCCTTCAGCAGGCGTTCCATTGCCGACGTGACATTTCATTTCTCGAATAACAGCTACGTTCAGAAAGAAGAACGATTGATACGTTGACGATCATCTTTTTCTGACGACAAATTACGTAGAAAAGTGTAACAGAACTAGGTATCGTTGAAGTCGTCAGCCGATAAATTTTGTTCGGTAGTGGATATGTTCGATTTTATTTCGTGCATGCAAAATACGTTCGGAACGAGGAACGCTACGTTAACGCCCACCACTCGCGAGGCTATAAATACAGCTGCGACACCACAGTCGCACATCTTCGGCCAAATGTGCAAATCGAATATTGAAGCAAAAACATAGATTCAGCACGGTAAATACTTGTACCGAGACGTTCACGATAAAACGCGGTTTTCGTAAGTTTTGTCGAGATTCAGAGTTACGACAACGAATCGAAAATGACGTTTTGGAAATTTCTCAACTAACCATTGAAGCATCGCTCTATGTCAGTTTTCATTATACAAAATTGTTGCATCGTAACGAATTTCCAATTGGACAGTTTTCCATCAGTCATCTAAAAGATTTCTACTACCATCTTCATGGCAAACGACAGAGGAAAGAACGCGTTGCGTTGGACGAAGAATATTTCGCTATGCGGCCAGACAAAACGTTATTATACGACGGCCGACTACGATCCTTTCTCATTAACTCCTGTGTCAAGCAACACGAAACCAATATGAAAAATTGTATCACGGTCCATTTTTACGATCGACTCGTCCGATATTTCTATGAAAAATATAAGGAAAAGTGTGATCGAAAACGCTACGAATGGAAGACGATAGTTTACGACGAATTGTTCGCTTTCGTGCCACGTCACGTCGCCCACAGCCGAGAAGTTGCAGAATTTTTAAAAGATTTCCGTTTCGACTATCACAAAAAATTCATCAATATAGAAAATGACTGGTGGAGTTTGGTACCGATCACTTTCGAATTGGGACGATGGTTCGAAGAGAGAAAGTTGAAATCCTTCTCGGCGTTTCCTGTATTTTCGTCTGGTCGAAAACATTTACTTTATAACGCTATGGCTTTGAACGAATTATTGAGTAGTGTAAAATTGCTGCCGGACAAAACTACCGCTCTCGTGTTTAGGATGGAAACTCCAAGATATTGGTGGCAATATTTCGATCTATCTCACTCAGTTTACGGCAAATTCGACGACACAACTATGCACATCGAGCCCCACAAGCAGCGGACGTCTTTCGCTATGAGTTTTTCCACCGACGGAATCGATTGTTCCCTCATGATGAATAGATATGGGCGATCTACAATTCAACAATCGCAGAAGAAGAAACGAAAGAAGACCAACAAACAACCCGAGACTACAGTGGCTAGTTCAAGTTTCACCAAGTATTTAGGAATCGATCCGGGAGTTGTTAATTATATCGGTGCGTGCTATATCGATAAGAAAACTCGAACAGAAACCAATTTCGTGTTAAAATCGGCCACGTTCAAGGAAAATTTCTGTAAAGAACGTACTCGACGACGTAAACGGAAAAAATGTCCGGAATCTTTGAAAAACGCCTGCTTGAATATCGCGAAAGTATAAACATAGAGAAAAAATTAATTGTTTCGCCGAAGTGTGGTTCTAATTTTAACTCTCATGTGGAGTACATTTTATACAGACTGAATTTCTTATCGTCCAGTAGCGAAATTTACGCTACGCGGAAATATACGCGCTTGAACTGGGACTCGTACATTTCACGTCGTAAAGCAGAGGATAAGGTGGTAAATCAGTTATTGCCCGCTAAAGATGATGATGATAATTCCGTGTTGGTTTGTTTTGGAGATGGAACACTGGAGAAAAATTTCAGTTATGGCAGAAATAAAAAACCCGCCGTCGAAATGCTCAAACGAGCGTTTCATCGTCGACGCGATAAATGTCACGTTATATGTGTTGATGAATATTTGACCACTCAATCTTGCTCGAAATGTTTCGGTAGAATGTCGTTACCACCAAAACACACCACCACAAATACAAACGATACGGAGCAACGACGACGATGTCACGATCATAGATTTCAAATTTGCCGAAAATGTAAAATCGTTTGGAATCGTGACGTCAATGCTGCGCGTAACATCATTTTGGTTGGTCTCGGATTAATCGATTATCGTTGTAAAACGTCAGATGAATTTGTTCGTTTGACGGAATTTCAAAATTATGTCTTGCATAAGGGTGAAATTCGTATCTCATAACAGCTCAAGTCAGAAGTCTCCGATAGAGCGTACACGATGACGAAATTTTCGTTCGTGGCATTGTGACCACCGTTTAATTTTTGATCCGCTCGGAGAAGAGTGATAAACGAAATGGAGATAACACGTGAAACGTTTGTGCGCTCCGTGTTATCCACTGTATATGACGCAAAGAAATTCACAAAATTGTGTCCGCGAATGATGGAAATCGTAACATGGTTGAAAGCCCAACTTCCGACGAAAAATTGGTTCATCGCGGGGGATTGTGTGTCATTTATGATCGGAGCCGTTAACGAATTCAACACGGTGTCAGTATATTATTTTGGCGATAATTTTGTTCCCTCTGACGAAGAATGGTGTCGGCCCGGATGGAATCTGGGAGGGTATGTGACATACATAAATATATATTTGGGAATGAAACTGATATTATATGTGGATCCTCGCGTCGACTCGATGTTCACGACATACACGTTGAAGTGTTTCCGGGTGGTACGTGGAATTGATGTGACACCCCACAGGGTTGCGTTTTTGCCGTTCCGCTGTGAGATAATGGACTTGCGGGGTATGGGAAATCGTTACAGGTGCACGCACGGTGACAAAGCGGTGTCGAGCGGAGCATCTCCTCCAACTCTGCAAGTACTATGTTTGGATCGTATATTATGAAGAATGAAATAAAAAAATTATCGAATGAATTGTTTATTTTTCACCTTCCTCGTTCACAGCATTGTATTTTCTGCTATCAAAAATCGCACAAATAACGTCCCCACTGAAATATGTAAAGATTTAAATCATGTGTACAAAAATGGATAGCGTACACAACGCGGAATCTGCGTGATGGATATTCTGTTGTTGTTATCGTACGTGCGCCCGAAAGAAGTCAATGTTAATCCCGGAGCACACTCGCAATCGGAAGTGATCGGATAATGAGTATGAACGTTCATGCGGACGAGGGAACTCGACCCTCCGCTACATACCCCGTCCACCTGTTCGCCGTTGTCATTTATCAAGGCGGGAAAGAGCGAAACGCATTTCCAAAAAGCGTTAGAAAATTGAACGTCCGCATGTAGTAGAGCGAATACCCCCTTGATGGTATTGCATTGATTTTTCTGGCGAATAGAAGTTCCAGCATTATTATCGTCGGCGTTTTCGTTCGCTGTATCATTTTCCTCGTTTCTCGGCACGCACAAGCGCGTATCCGAAGAACATTCGTAAAATCCATTATACGCACTGCTACACGAGTCGATACAATCTTGATTGTGAGTACAACGTACGGCATTACTAGCACAATCGGTAACGTTCGACTTGTAAACGAATCGTTGTAACGATTCAATTTTTGTCGTCACATCTACACGTAGAATTTTATTCGTTTCTATTTCTATATTCGCGATGCGTCTATTCATTTCGGATATTCGTGGCAATATTATGAAATTACCGATAACGATGACGCCGACGACGACGACGACGACGATAATAATGACGATATTAGCGCGAACGACGATCATAACTATCTCTTACGTCTACTACTCGACGTTATCGATATCTAAGAATTTATCGGCTTTGTTGTACATCATAATTTTCGATCTTTTGATGGCATATCCGACTATCGGATGAGCCGCACGGGGCTGACTCGTACGCGTGTCAGACGAAGACGACGGTATCCTATTGTAATATTCACCGACTATATAATCGATATCGCTCTTGTCGTTCGTGAAACGATAACAACCGTTGCCGAATCGACCGGTGTTACCTTTCAGATAGTCGTCGTCGTATTGCAAAGTGGCGACGGAAACGTCGTTACTACGACAGAAATAAATCGATTTGTCAGGCGTGTGCGTCAATAAGCATTCGCTATGAGCGAACGGTACGAAAGTGAACGCATCGAAAGCACAAGGATCGGGTACTTTACGCGCCTGTGGATGACCGAACTTCTCCCTGAACGTCGGTTCTATCGCGTCGTCGGTTACGTTCAACAAAGCGATGTTCTTGGGATAGACGGTTTCGTCGTAGCTTTCGGACGAATGCTCGGCGAACGTGGATTTTCTACACACGGGATGATTCGTGATGGGATCGCGATCGGGAAAAGTGCCCGAGATGCAACGATCGCACGATAACTCGTCGATTATGTTTACGTATCGTGTGGGATCGCGCCAGTCGGGGCCGATCAATTTTCCTCCAGAGCAAGCGGTCGGCACGTCACAATCCGAATCCAACAGGATCTTTTGACTGATAATTTCCGGATATTTACACAAACAACTGATTTTGTAGCCGGCAGCTTCCGTGTGCGGTTTGACTAGTACGCGATCGCCCGTATTCGTGTTACAAGGATCCAATCGAATAACGCCGTCACCGGAAGCGATCGCGGAAGATGATCCAGACGACGACGACGACGACGACGACTCGTACACTTTCGAAGCGTTGCTAAATACCGGAGTACAATAACCGAGATCGGCATTTTCGTGCACGTCATAGATTCTACTACCGGTCATGGCGCCCGTTTTCTTATCGATCGTGACGATTTTAATAGGTTCGTCGTAACGGACGCATTTCGCGTTCGGCTCGTTACAATACGTACACGAATCCGCGTCGAACCTGGACGCCTTCAGAGAACAAGTTCTCAAAACGCTATCGCAATCCAAGCCGGTCAAATGTAACTTTTCGTTTGTTACGCCGTTACGATAGAGATTCGAGCGAATCGCTTCGTTGACCGGATAATACTTGAAATCTTTTTCTTTTTCTTTTAGCCACAGCGAATTGTCGGAGAACTTTTTCAGATTTCCGATCAACATCGTATTCGTGACGATAATGATAAATATTATACAACAGAAAAATACGGTCATCCTATCATATACATATATACGTGATAGTTCTTATGGAAGCGTGTCGAACAAAAATCGTACGTATAAGAACAGTCGAAAGACGCTAAGGAGAAAAGGGAACGATAATATGGATCGCGATTTGTTACCGATCACACGCAACGATCTCTATATGGGATATGTACGTGAACATTTTGGACCTCACGTATCTTTCGTTTTTTCTTATTGCATAATTTTATCTTCCATATTGATTTGTACGTTTTTTTGTTTGTATTCCACGTTCGAACTTTCGTCGCCACGACAATCGTAATCGTCGTCGTCGTCGTTATAAGACGATATTTGTTATTTTTCTTCACGTGCCGGACGAGATACACCGACCCGACCCCTTAGCTAAGCGGAGATACCTGTTCGAATCGTGTGGTTTTTTTTTTTCGTAATACGAACGACGGAATGGACACGTTAGCCAAAGGTTTGAACAAATTGAGACGTGTCGATCGAGGAGTAGCCGACGTGTCCGAAGGTTTAGCAGCTCTGAAACGTTTGCGAACGAACGAATTTAGCGTTGACGCTTTATCTCACGGAGCCGGTAGTCGCATCCCTGTCGACGTTATACAGCCCATATCGCACGTATTACGTACGTTAATCGACGATGTCGAATTCGTCAGATTCACCGGTGGAAACATCGGCCAATCGTATCGGCCCCTATCGAAAACCGTCGTCGACATCGACGGGAACGCTCCGTTAGATAACATAGCACATCATTTACGACGCGGCGATTTGGATTATGTTATCGACCGTTATCGAAACGTACCCGTCGAAAATAGATCGTCGGTCGTCGACGGGCTCGTAAACGATTATTTGGATAAGGTCGAAGTGAAGGAGGTATTCAAAAAATTAGCTGTAGAAAATTTTCCCGATCACGAATTCGATCGGATAATGTCCGCTAACGAAGCATCGTTGAAAAACGTCCTGACCGGCAACGAAGACGTACTAAATCGTAAAATACGTACCGATCTACCGTACGGCGGTTTAGATCATCTTTACCGGACGAATAAGAAATTTCGTAAATTGATAAACAATCTACAATCGCTACCCCGAAAAAGCGGCGGAGGACGACGATATATCACCTTTAAGGGCGTCTTCGTCACGTTGACCGTCGGCGTCGGTCTTTACGCTTTGTTCAGTCACATCGTGGAGAACGCCAAACGAATGGCCGGCTGTTGGAGAATTTACACGACTCGTTCGGGTGAACTGGTAACGTGTAAACTGGTCCAATGCAGTTGTGCGCACGTCGAAGTGCAAGTGAAGAACACCTGTAACAATTTGCCGCGCTCGTTCCATAATAGTATATGTAAAGGATGGCCGTCGGAACTTATGGACGTCAAAGAGCCGGACCGGAGGCAATGTCGTCGTTGCGATATCAACGCACCGAAAAATTCGTTACAATATTTGCCGATCGAAGATATGATCGATCCCAAGGATATTTACGTGTGTAAAGATACGCCGAATATCGGCACGTTGCTGTCCGACATCATCACGGAATTACCGAAGCAAGTATGGGACGGAATGACGGACACGGTCGGTGTGCTACTATACGTTTTCGAATTCTGCTGCGTGTTCGTACTGGGCGGTATCTTTATAGCTATCGTGATGAAGCTTATCGACGTGTACGAAAAATTCGACGGTGGGAACGGGAACGATAAGAACGCTCACGCAGACTCGATAGCGGGAAATGACATCACGGGCAACCGTATAAAAGAGGCAGGATAATCGTACCAGAACATCAGTTAGTTCCTACCTTTTGCTGTTGTTATAGTATTAGTGGTGGTAGTAGTAGTAGTAGTAGTAGTCATCGTGTTCCAACCCAGTCATCCTCACGGCTATTATCAGTACGTACAGATTCGTGTATAATTTCCGATTCGTTTCGCCGACGAACGAAGATGTACGGTAAAAATTTGGAAGAGGACGGAGATATCATCGATAGATTGCCGTCACCACGCTCGAATAAACCCGAAATGTCGTGTCCACCACCTTGTCCGAATAAGAATCATAATCATCATATACCTACGATACTACAGAAGAGACGCGAGACCGGAATCGACGATAACAACGACACGGTACCGAAGTGCCGGAGCGGTAATCCGTTCGCCGACGTGCTCGATAGTCAATCGTTCGATATCGATTCGCCGGAATCTCTGTCACCTACTTCGCCGCCGGCATTTTCACCTTCGCAACGGACCCCGTCGACCTCGACAACTAACAAGAAACCATCGCCGAGTAACATGGTTATCGATTCGGACCCCGACGAGGAGGATATTATCGTCCAGGACATTATCGTCGACAGATCGCCGTCACCACGTTCGTATAAACCCACGATGTCGTACCCACCACCTCGTCCGAACAAAAATCGCCATATACCTACGATACTACAGAAGAGACGCGGGACCGGCGGCGGCGACGATAAAAAGGACGTGGTATCGAAGTGTCGGCGCGTTCAGTTATTCGCAGACGTGCCCGAAAGCCAACCGTACGATATCGAGTCGCCAGAATATATGTCACCCGGTAACGATGGATTTGGTTCGGTCGAAGATGATTTTGTTATCGGCGGTGGTGGTGTTGTCGCTTCTGTATCGGGTATTACCGATAAAAAACGGTCCGATAATAACGTTCGGCGGTCGGACGAGAATAAAAGAGAACGCACCGACGATATAGTGGATTCTTACATGGAGCGGAATCAATCGATCGCCGTGAAATATTCCTACATCGACAAAGAACAAGCGAAATTGTGCGTGGAGAAAATATGTGGGAGTCGTACCATCGGGAACGTTGCGGCCAACGTGAAATCTGTAAAGCTGCCGATGATGACGAAATATCACGTCGGTGATACGGCCGATTTCGATAGAAATAACGAGAAACACATATCTAGCTATTTGAAAATGTTCTTTTTCACGTTGTACGATCGTAACTCACAATTGTGCGTGGACGCTTCGTTCGACCCGTTGCCAGAAAACGTGATCGCCGGCATAACTAAAAAATTACGAGTAGCGTTTCCGATATCGAGAGATCGTAGCGATATAAAGTCGTCCAACACGAAAGCGTTGTCGTTCGATATAAACAATTTCGGTTACGGTTGCGTCGTGTTGGCGTCGTTGTCGTCGCGCTCCACTTCCAATCAGAAGGAAGAATTCAGTTTCGATCTGATAAATCGTGCCGGTCCCATCACGACCAACATCCAAACTATCATGCGAGAAGGTTGTAGACAAATAATGAATCTCCGTGAAACGTGGCGCGCGACGTTGGACGCTTTAGACGCTGCCGACCACGACAATTACCAGCGTTCGCTGTCGGCGAGTGGAAAGTATTCGCGAGTGGTGGCACTCAACGAAAAATCTATAAACGATGTACAATTGGTGGGAATCGCGAGACATTCGTCGTTCGACACCTTTATAAGTTCGCGTGATGAAATTACCGGAAGTGCGTTATATCTGCAGCCCACGACCGGTTTTACGAAGAGTGCGAACGCGTTCGGTTGTTTCGCGGTACAAGACGTGGAAGAACAATCGTATTTGACCAGTTGCGACCTGGAGGATTTGCGAGACGAACAAATTTACGTATCCGCTGTGAATTTCAAGCTATGCTGGACGGAAACTAACAATTGTTATCTGAAGGGGTACGTTCGCTGGGGATTCAAAGTACCATCTAATTAGCAGGCACAACCATCGCCATCGCCGCCGGAGCCCCGTCAACACGAATAACGACGACGACGACGACGACGACGAAAAACTTAATATTATATAGCTTTGTTCATTGTATAATAAAAATTATTTTTTAATCGTTTATTTCAATGTTCGATTTCCCGTTCGTACACGATTCTCTCCCGTTCGACGTCTTTTTTTCTCTCTCTCTCTCGTACAAAGAGAAAATTGTCGTTCTCGTCTACACATAAGATGTCGTCTTCGCACGTGAACGAAAACAAAATCTTACCCCGTTCGTCGCCTCGTCGTAATAACGATAAAAACTACTACTACGATGACGATTTCGGCGGCGGCGGCGGCAGTAATGGACACGGCGGTGACCGAAATCTACGAGAAAATCTTAAATCTTTAGCTCCGTCTGCGAACGACGTACCGTTCGATAAATACGTCGACATATTAGAGACGTACTACACTGATGCGTCCAATTTATTCTCGCATCAATACGTATGGTATATGAACTTTATTCAACCCAACGTGTATACTATGATTCTGGAGTCGGATCGTTTGAAAAAAGTGTACGCGAAAAAAACCAAACAAATTAACGACAACGTGCCCATCACGTCTCTTTCGATATACGAACATTTACTCGCTCACGATCGCTACGTCACCCTCGAAGTGGCTGATGATATCAGAACGTTGACGAAAATGATAAAGTCCATTCCGATCGGTAGCGGCGAATTAACGTGGAAAGTGCGACAAGAGTATTCCCGAACGATAAACGGCATTTCTAAAACGTACATTAGCAATTTGAATTCGTGTACGACGCGACAAGAACGAACGAGTAAGGAAAAATTGAAATTACAAGAGGAAATCGGTAATATCGCGTTGTTTATTACGAACGAATTGGACGAGTCCGTGTTAAAAAGGTCCAATAAGTCGTTTCGTTCAATAATCGAAATTCTCGTTCGCTGGACGAATTGGACCGTCAATTTATTACCGATGGATAGACAGGATCAGATACGTAAAATATGCGAGAGATTCGATAAACAAAAACAACAACAACAACAACAACAACAACAACCGGGACAGTCGCAACAAAGTCGTAAGTGGACGACGAAAACGAACGAGATGTTCGAAATGTGCGTGAATTTCGTTTATCAGATACGTGAATTTTATTCGCGATCGAAATTGCTAAAAGACCTACCCGTGTCACTTCCGTCGTCATCGTCGCTCGTGAGTTATAACGACAAGCGCGACAATTCCGACGGTTACGACGACGACGACGATAACTATAACGTATTGTTACATCGTACGTTGGCTTATATGGCGTTCGTCGAGTGGATGATCGAAACGTGTCGCGTATACGTTACAGATCTAACTATCGTGAATATAACGAATTTCGTGATAGAAACGATCCGAAAGAACGAAAATATGATACAAGAGCATCGAGATCGATTGGAATCGTTAACTCGAACGTTCGAAAAAGACTCCGAACGAAACGCCGACGCGATGGAATATCGTCACAACGAACTAGCCAACGAGAAGCGTAATTTAACTCAGACGATCGAAACTCAACGAGCGATCATGGCACAGATGCAGACGCAAATCGACGAATGTACGTCTGAGAGTCTACGGGCGAAAAGCGTTTACGACGAGAACGTCGCGACCGTCCAACAATTACGTACCGATTTGGTCGAGGCGAAAAGACATTTTTCCGAAGTCGAGCGTACTCGCGAATCGGAAAAACAAACATACATAGAACAGATCGATAAGCACGATCGGAAGCTGGCAGAGTTGAATTCGCAAATCGCCACTCTCGAACAAAACGATCGGCTACAACGCGAAAATATAACGCATTGTAATCGAATACGAGAAGAACTCAACCGGGAGAATAACGATCGGCTACAACGTCACGTTCAGGAATCGGAGTCGCGTCATCGATTAGAAATCGACGGATACGTGCAACAAATAGCACAGCTAAATACGAATCTGGTCGTCGCGCAAGAAGAAAAGAATCTCATGTCCAACGAAATGATTCGTTACGCGGAACAGCAAGATGCGTATTTTCGACAGCAGTGCGTCGCCGATCAGGAAAAATTCTTTTCGGGAGAGAAACGATACGAGTCCGTCATAGAAGCAAAACAAGATCGAATCGTACAGCTCGAACGTTTCGCCGAAACTTTGACGTTAGAAGTGAGCGAATTGAAATCTCGTATCGATACTTTCGATCGGTATATCGTCGATCTGGAAACTAACGTCGAGACAATCCGAACGGAACGTGACGATCTTCGGAATAGATACGATGAAATTATGCAAAATCGGAAAAAAATCGATAGCGGTGGGACGATGATGACGCTACGAAATGCAAGTTCCGGTAACGGAGCTGGCAACGACGATGACGATGACGACGACGACGACGACGACGACGATGAAACGAGGAAACGTCAAAAACAACAATCGATAGTGATGATGAATCGAGTCGGCGAATTGTTGAACGGCTCCAGCGAGATTTTCACCAATACCGATAAAGGTGGTGTTGTCGGTGGTGAATTCCGCGCGTATCTACAGATATGCTTCGGAATAGCGGAAATAGTTTTAACCACGACGAAACAGTCGTCCGCTATTTTCCGAAGGATGCGAGCGATCCATGAAAATTTAAATTATAATTTAATATTGAATTTCAAATCGGAATTCGACGATATCGTCCTGGAATATAGACGGTTGAACGGTGGAAAAGGCATACCGGTGCCCACGACACGGAACGATCTTTTGTCGTTGATAACGAAATTCGCGTTCAGTACCGGCATACTAGCGCGAGAGGTGAAAAATGCTCAGATATGTAGACGATACAAACAGATGCGACGTAAAATATGGATTACAAAACTGTCGGTCGACACGTCGCATAAAATATTATCTTCGCTCGACTATCATAACCGATACATTTCTCGACGCGACGACGACGACGACGACGACGATTCCAAACTCGATACGAAACGTGGAGGTGGCGAGGACGGTGGTGGTGGTGGTAGCATCGTCGAAAATACGAACGAGACAACTCCGTTCGCGACAGATTCGTCGTTTGTCGATTATTTTCTAGATACAGTTCTCGATAGTAGCGTACACGTTCCTAGCGGAATTCGAGACAGTCTGGCTGCTTATATATTCGAACAATATTTCGTCGGTCCGCTAGACAATAAGAGCTTGATCGAAGAAATCCTTCACGATGAAAGTTTTGCGTTCAAACTGACCGTCGGTCAGAAACGTTAGCGCTTAGCTGAGTCGAATAGGTTCCGTTCGTTTCGAGCGACGCCTCGATCACGTACGTGATATGTAGAAAGGGAACGAGAGGGGGACGGGGGTGTGAGATTGTCGGATAACGTCTATCGATACGGACGTTACGAGATTTCCTATTCAGTAGTGTGATGTCGTCGGAAGGAGACAAGTAGAAATTAAATTCGTTAGATCGTTCACCTGTCTCGTATATATATACTATGAATAATAACGATCACGATTATCATCGACAGATATTCTATTATCCGTCGAATAAATTCCGTATAGGATCTAAAGAAGAAACGAATTTTTTCAAACATAAATGGATCAACAAGACAGATCGTCAGGGGGCGAAACGAATTTATAACGTATTCCCTAGCGACGTTTGTCCGTGTGAAATTATCGTAGCGTTCAACGTACTCGACGCTATCTCCTTCACGGACGACCGATTGGCCGGTAGTAACATTTCGATCGACGACGGAACGATAAGCAGGTTATCGTTCACCAACGAATACCAATTGAAAACGCAATTTTTCTGGAAGAACATCGATCCCACCGTGGTAGCGTTCAATAAACATTTCGTTCGTACCTTCCACGAACGTTCGTTACCGCAGCATCAGCAACCGTCATCTTCCGCATCCCCGCACTACGACGTCGCCATCAACGGAATTTTGTCCAAATGTCGATTCAACACGGCGGCGATAACGTCGTCGTCGTCATCGTCAAAATATAAGGATTATAATACGAAACGGAACGCCCCTCTTATCGCCAAACAGTCGAAACATATTAATAAACATTGCAATCGCGATCGAAACAATAGGAATAATATCGAAATTATTCGAGAACTTGCACGAGCATTAGGAAAAGATATCGAATACCTTTCAACCGGCGTCAATAACAATAACAACAACAACAACAACAAGACGAATATCGAAACACACCACCCCACGATCGCCTATGACGACGTCGTCCGGAGAGCACTTTTAAGATATTCACAAATCGATTATTTTCTACAATTCAACGTAATCCTAACCGACCCGCGAATGTACATATCGAAGATATCGAAGAATAAAAAATTCAAATTGCGAACGAAAATGTTACACGACGAACTTGTCGGTGACTGTATATCGTTTTGGGGTCTAACGATGGAAATTGAGGATAATCACGACGACGACAACGACGACGATGACAACGGCGACGACAACGACGACCAGAATCGTACCGTGATCCACGATTATGGACAGATGTTACCGATCAACGACAATCCGTCACACGAATGGTACAGATCGAGCTCGCAATGTAAACACGATAAGGGTTTCACCTATCGCTACGAACAGAAACGATGCAGCGACGAAATGATTCACATATCGAAATATTGTATCGTATGCGGTCGTCGTGTATCGTAATTGAATAATTTAGCGAAAAAATGGTTGAATTATACAAGTAGGAATAGTTTAAAAAATACAACAAATTTTTGTTATATTATTATTTCCACTGCACAAATTGTATTTGATTCGATTCACAAATATAAATTTCACTATGTGTTGTATTTCAATAACTATTATATTTGTACATGTACTCGATTATATGATTGTACTATCTCGACGAACGGAAGTCGAAAAGTACTATAAATGGAAAGAGCCCATAACGGGCAGCATCATTTACGATTTAATAGAGCGTGAGATGACATCCGGTGTGTGCGAGATGAATAGTATACATGAATTGAACGGGGAAAGTTCCCAATACTATTACGATTCAACGTTCGATGGGCAGATGCTCGTAGGAAATCAACTACAACAGCAGTCTCAGCAGCAGCAGCAGCAGCAGCAGCAGCAGCAGCAGCAGCAACAAATACTGAATCTACAACTTATCGAGGTAAGCTATATTATTTCGTATGCGACTTTTTGTCGTTATTTTACACATATTTTGTCGTAGAAGTTTGGCGCAGTATTGGCGTCGGACGAGCTGAGCAGTATGTTACCCGACCAGTCGCAGCCACAGGTACAACAAGGAACTTCGTCGATTGAGACTGAAATGGTGTTTCTGAAACCACCAGAAACCATAGTACCTCTGTCGCAGCCATCCACGTCGTCTTCACGTCGATCGCTCAAACGACCTAGCCCTGGAGAAATATCGTCGCCGGGAACGTCTCGTCCGGTAGGGAAGATACAACAGGAGGTGGCTGTAAAAAAAGTCAGAATAGATTCGCCACCACAACCGTCGCCGTCGATATATGAATCAGACGCCGAATCCATCCGGTCCGTCGCAGCTACACATAAATCATCGTCGTCGTCGTCGTCGTCGTCGTTGTCATCGGTGGTGAATTATCAACAAACGTTCAGAGACAAGTACGAAGTGTTCCGTTCGAGATTCGCACAGCTGTC
The DNA here is from genome assembly GCA_958510875.1 of Endomychus coccineus. Lineage (NCBI taxonomy): Eukaryota > Metazoa > Arthropoda > Insecta > Coleoptera > Endomychidae > Endomychus > Endomychus coccineus. The sequence continues at coordinate 30,011,017 of OY294070.1, read as the reverse complement.
AGAAATCAAGCAGAAATCGATGACCAAGATAATTCGTCGGTCCGGTAGTGTCGTTCTCACATTCGCTCTCGTCGAATATGGGGAAATTTATCAACCATCGGCAAATCTGCGAGAAATATACGACAGCATATTCAAACACAAAGAGGATGCCAATAACACCGTCCCCCACGAATTGCTACAACTGATACGTATGACGTGTGCGGAAGCGGAACACGCTGGCTGTGTTTGCCGTAGATGGACAGAAAGGAGATCGACATCGTTGATGACGACGACGACGACGACGACGACAACGACGATGAAAACGGCACAAACGCAGACTACGGAAGAACCAAACGTAAGCCAACAGATACAGCCTCCACAATCGATTCAGAGAATGCATAACACACCACATTGCAATCGTATTCCGAAAATTAACTATTTCGCTGTATCGTTCACCCAGAATTTAGCACATGAAATAACCGTACCGCTGATGAGAAGCTATTTTTACAATAATCCAGACGGCACCGCCACCAACTCTATAAATATAAATATATTGTTACAGTTGACAAATTCCGCTACCGAAGAAATTTCATCAGCCCTTATCGAAGAAACGTTATCGTTCAAATTCCCAGTAATCATGGAAAAATATTTTTCGCTATTGAGGCGATCCAGGAACGAATATATATCGGCGAATCATCTGGACGATGTGAAGAGATATCAAGTGACGGTCCAAATTAACGTGTTAGTAAGTAAATTGGAGAAAATTCTGAAACAATTGAAAGACGAATCGCGTACGATCCCGAACGGTCAAGAGGCTGCCGAAAGCTATGTCCAAGGCGTGTGTGGAGAATTTTTCAAAACGGTTCCCAATATTTTAAACGATGTCGAAAAAACCGACCAGGAAAATGCACGTGTCTTGAAGTCTGCGTGGAGGAATAAATTATTGGAATTACACAGAAGACATTTTCCCGAAGAATTAAATGGAACGGGTGTCGTCGAATATCTATACAATTGTCTGCTTCGTGGTGATCACAATCGTGAGGCCATCACCAAAGAGGCCGATGTGATGTGTTCGATCGCCACGAACGAGACCGTTGGCAATACACATAACGTCTTGCGTCCCGTAACACATGCGATGATAATGGAAAATTTGCGAAAAACGATAAATAATTGACTTTTGTATCTTAAAATTATAAATAAAATTATTAAAAAAAAATAGGGCTTTTTATTCATTCTAGCTCGAATTTGACAACCCCCTCGTACAATCGGTGGACGTTTTGAAATCCGTATAATTATAGTAAACTTCGAACGGCGTGCTTCTTGTGATTCGAACAACGTCGAGACTTGTACGATAGATCGTAGTATGTTCTGCATCTTACGCGAAACTACACATAGTTCGAGAAATAAATGCGTTAATTCGTACATCGTGTCGCTCGACAGGCGTTCGAGGTTCAAGGACGATCGATCCTAATATATCTAACTAAATCGATGGCACGCGTGACTTCTACGAAATAATACGCAGTTGAAATTCTCGGTATTCCGCGTGATACGATGAATATATACGAGGCGGCCTGGAGCGCTTTTTCATATCCGTAGCACGTATCGTGTTTGACGGACAAATTTTACCTAAAACAACAATTGTGAGTTTCTAGTCTGAGTGCAAATCATCCAGGTAATACATGTTTTGCTATTTCGTTCGTTCGTTGTCAAAATTCATAGCGTAAACGTTAACAACCCCTTCGAACATTACGTTCATGCGAATCTTTGTTATAGAACTACGAAGCAATTTCATCTTCACCGATTGTACAAATTCTCTCTCATAAAATGACCGATAATTCGCCACCTGCATCCTCGCAAGAGCAACGACGATCGCAATCACCACACGACTCGTCTGCGGAAACAGAATTTGTACAAGAGTCAGCAACAAGTTCAACCTCGAAGTCGTCTCGATCGCCTCTCGATCCTCTCGAACTACTACCGCAGCATAGTCGTCAGATGCCCATGTCTGTAATGCAACCACCGTCGCCGTCGTCATCACCACCAACAACACCGACGGAACCGACATCGGTAGTAACGCAACGACAGGGGACTAGGAAACGTACGCTTACGTCGACGCCATCGATATGCGAATCGAACGTGGAATCTACGAGCTCCGCTGCCGCGGTATCAACATATAGTACTGCATCGTCTGTGATGGATCACAAACGACTTCTCAAAGATAGTTACGAAATTTTCCGTCCTACATTTTTACAGCTGCCGCAAGCCGATCAGAAAGCGACGAGTGAAATAATTCGCCGTTCGGGTAGTATAATACTAACGTTCGCCCTACTCGAATACGGTAGAATTCATCGGCCGTCAACATCTCTGAAAATACTATACGACGACATATTCGGCAGCAGATACGGCGACGACGCTGACGACGACACCGTTCCAGTCGAATTGCTATCGATAATTCGTAAGGTGTGCGCGGAAGCATCTCACGCCGGTTGCGTTTGCCGAAAGTGGAAAAGAAAAAGGTCGCTGTCTCCCGCCGTATCGTCGGTAATAGCGGCGGCGGCGGCGGCAAGTGAACCGAGTACTAGTCAATATATACCACAGCATCCGTCCAAGAGGCCACGTCGTTCGCTCGAAACGAAATCGCCTCCTCCCAAAATGAATTATTTCGCCGCGCCGTTAGCGAGAAATTATGCTCGGGAATTGACCGTTCCACTGATCCGTAATTATTTCTACGACAATCCAGACGGCGGAGATAGCGGTGACACTACGGACACGAATATATTTCTACGATTGACAAATTTGGCGATGAACGAAATTTCGTCTGCCATTTTTGACGAAACCCTATCGTTCGATTTCGAATCGATCGTACGTCGATATTTTCTAGAGATGAAACGGTTCCGAAACGAATTCATACAGACGCGAGACCTCGACGACGCGAGAAAATATCAAATTACGATTCAGATCAACGTGTTAGTCAATAAGCTCGAAAAGAAATTGAAACTAGTCAAAGACGAATCTGACGAGATTCCTAGTCAACGAGAAACTATCACGAAGTACGTCGACGATGTATGCGGACAATTCTACAGAACCGTCCCGAACGTATTGAATAACTTGGACAAGGTGTACGAGGAAAATGTACGAACGTTGAGGTCTGTGTGGCGAAATCGTTTGTTAGAAATACACGGCAGCTATTTTCCAGAAGAAACGGGCGACATTAACGTCGTCAAATATTTATACGATTGTTTGTTGCGCGGAGATCATAATCACGACGCGATCACGAAAGAGGCCGACGTGATGAGTACAATTGTCACGGACGACGAGACGGAAAACGATGATACGCAAACTATGCTCAGCACTCTGGCCCATTCGATGATTATGAGAAAATTGAAGGATTTTTCCACAGGGGAATAATCAATTGTAGCGGTGTCGTCGGATGATCGTTATGATGATGATTATGATGATGATGATGATGATGATGATGATGAATTCAATAAAACAACAAATAAAAATGTAAAATTCTTTTTATTTTTCCACCTCACTTATTGGCACAGTTCTCGTTATTGTGACATTTCGAATTACACAAAATCTTATTCCTAACACAAGCGCACAATTTCGTTCCGCACTTTTGTCGACACCAACACCGTACGAATCCTTGTCCCGTACCGTAAGATTGAGCGATGGCCACCGAGCGCAAAGATATTTTCTTGTCGGGCACTTCGCTCGCATCGATTAATTTCCGCTCACAAACGCCAAATTGGGAACGGCAATACAATTGCTTCAGTATACCGTTACGCGTACCCAATTGATACAGTCCGTCGGCGGCGTTTCTTCGTAGTACCACGGCCAACACGGCGCGAGCGTCACATTTCGCACGATCGACGTCCGGCACGGTTATACGAACCGTCGCACCCACCTCGACGGTAGGATTCAATCTGTCCGAGGTTTTCTTCATTACGATCGCCTGTCGTTTCAAACATGTTTTCGAATTCTCACGCTCACCGACGATTCGTTTCGTTTTAGCACACAACGAACACAATTTGAGCGTCACGTAGGTCGCGAGAGCAACGTCGTCGCTGTCTTCGTCGTCGCTGTCGTCGGTATTCGCAGATCCCGGCGACGGTAACGCGCTACCTTGTACGCAAGAGACGTGCATCGAACATTTACACCGGTCACACTTATCCGTTGGCGTAAACACTTTTGTACATACCGAACACTTTTCGTTCGATGCAGCCGTCGACGACGTGGACGGCTCGTTTGTCGTGTCGTCGTCGTCGTCGTTATCGCTTCCTTGCTCGGCGTTGTCGTTGACGTTGTCATCATCATCATCATCATCATCGAAATCTTCACGATCGCGCGGATCTTTCTCGGTGGCAACCGCGATACGATCGCCGCGAGCAACGTAACTTCCGCCGAATTGTGACGACGCGATAACGTTTTCTAATTCTTCTTCCGTACAAAGGATACGTGACAATTCTCGCGGAATGGGAATCGACGACAGTCCCATCTTCACCGGACACCCGAACATCGCTTCGTACGGAGACCTACCGATACCGGCGTGGTACGATCTGTTCTTCATCAATTGTACGAACATCAAACCGTCGCTCCATCTCGTCGTTCCGTTGTCGGCCATCCAAACGCTTATCATGTTCTCCACGTCTTGATTGGCACGCTCCACGCTACCCTGACTGGCGCTATGTCTAGGTTTACCGTGAACTATTCGGAATCCGGGGAATATAACGGTCAAATGTTCGATAATGCTGTTGCAGAATTCTCGACCGTTGTCGGATTGTAGAATATTGGGAGCGCCGAACAACGTGAAAATTTGCAATAGATTATAAGCCACTTCTTGGCCGCGTTTCGATTCTAACGCTCTCAGAATCACGAACTTGGTCAAATGATCCTGATACACCATGATGAACTTGTATTTACGATCTTTGGACGATTGTAGATCGATCAAATCGACTTGGCATCTGCTGTTGAACTCCGAGAACAGTAGCGGTCTTACAACGATATTTTTCTTTTCGCGCTTTAGCTTTTGCTGACAATTTTCACAGACGCTAATGAAATACTTAACGTCCGATTGCGTGATATTTTTGTAACAACGCGACAATTCCTTGTAGGTACGAACTCGTCCTCTATGTCCCAACGATACGTGCGCGTCGTAGATGACGTCGAACAACTCGTCGTGATGCACGTAAAAGAGTATATTCGTCAAACACGCGGCAGACGAATCGATCGGTTTACTTTTCTTTTTCGACGACGACGACGACGACGACGACGCGCCTACCGGCTTGATCAGTTTATCGATACCGTTAACGCGCAACACGTCGAATTGTCTCGTCAACCAATAATATCTAGGTGTTTTTTTAACGTTCGATTTTCGCAGTTTTCGAATCTCGTCGATTAAAGACAAATACTTTTCTTGCGATAAAGATACCGTGTTTGTTCGGACACTTTTTTCTTCCAATAAATCGTAGAATCTTTGCTTCATAACATCCTTATTTCTATCTGGCTTATCGGCGATTTTTTTCCGTTTCGACGATGACATTTCGTGTGACAAACGAGCGGAATAAATTGGGGATATATATATGAGAGAGAAAGAGAGAGAGAGAGAGAGAGAATGAAACGACGACGGACGGAACGGTTCGATACGTACACGTTCGCACTTACAATAATATATCGTCGTCGATCATCAAGGCTACGAGACCGTCCATTTTCAACGAAGCGGGTAGGAAATTATCGACCGGACCGAGTACGGTACGTTTATCGGCAATTTTCAAGATTACGTTCAAATCGATATCGACCGTGACGTTTTGTAGAATTTGCAGCATCTGATTTTCCGTTTGCCACACTTTCGCTATCGTATTATTACTACGAATAAACTTTTGGGCGTATTTCAAGCTTTCGGTTAACGTTTCGCTGGCACGCTGAGGCTTGTTTTTCATGATAGATAGAATCTCGTCACTCCCCTTCGCTCCGGAATCTATTATGGCTCTGCACACGTCGTCGTCGACGTTATCGGTAACGAAAAAAGAATTCGAATCCGCGTCCGCGTCCGCGTCGTCGTCGTCGTCGTCACCGTTGGAACGTTCGAAAGCCATATCGTTGGCGTATTGCATAAAATCGTAGGCCGTCATACTGTCGTACAATTGGACTAAACACAACAGTACGTGATTGAAAATATCGACAGTCTTACTTTTCGTCCGTTTCCTTTTGTTACCCTTCGTATCGACGTCGTCACCATCGTCGTCGTCGTCGTCGTCATAGCAAACGTTAGCGAGATATACGTATTTGAACACGCGACCCCATTTCGGATGGCGTTCGAACGACGTAATATTCTTTCCGATCTTATCGTGTAAACGGAGAGCGTGCGTCTGCGAAAATTCTATTCTCGTTTTGCCAAAGTAAACGTACATGTTAAGGTGACAATTTATACGCAACAACACTTCCAACGAAACGGCCTCGCTTACGATAACCGTTACGGTGGTCGTATCACCGTCGTTGTCCATGTTCATCGATTTGTATCGTCCCGAGTGTACGCGCACACATCGTCCGTCGACCAGCACTATACTATCGGAGGTGTGTATGCTATAATAACAAATGACGGGATCTCGCTTGAATATTAATACGACGCGAAACCTGTTCAGATCGTCGACGAGTCCGGGAAAAATTTCGTATGGAATCCCGATTTGATCGATCGTCATGTCGGACGTCGCCGGTAGCACGGTACACCGAAAAGTAAAATGATATCGACCGGGCGAAGCTTCCTGCTTCACGAAACTTCTACGTCCTTGCGTTTGCTCTCTCACCGACTTGTTGAGCAAATCGCAATTCTTCACGGTCTTCTCCAATTTCAGCATGTCCGCAGCGTCGATGTGATCGATCGGTGTTTTTGACGTTTCAATTTTATAGATACGATTGACGAGAGTGAAATACGGCTCGGTCAGTTGTTTCCATTGAGGCGTCACCCAGATGCGTCGCTTGCCGTAACGATATCGACACTTTATAATGGCCGGACCCAGCGATTTGATGAACGTCAACAGTTTGTAGAGACGCTTCTCGTTCCGTCGAAATACATCTCGGCAATTCGAACAACTGTTTGCGTGCGATTTCATCCGCTTACGGGCGTTATTCACCGAACTGTTGCTGTTATTTAACGATCGCAAAATTTTCGCCAACGCTCGAAATTCGTCCCATTCTAACAGGTTCCGGTCGGGACCCGTTTTCAACACACGCGTATCGTTCGTTTCGTCAATTTCCATGTTGTTCTCCAATTCGATCACGTTGTCCACGATTTCGTACGAATCCAAAGGTTGTCTATTTCTTCGACGTAGCGGCGTCTTACCCGGTGTTGACGATAACGACGAGGACGACGGTAGTAACGACATCGTCACGTCGAGCGTTACGGGGGAAAAAAAAGTATCAATCCGGAAACACGTCGTTACAGAGTGAAATACTCGATTGAATAATAAAAAAAAAACTTAAACTTCAATATCGTTTATTACAATTCATAATTTGTGTGGTCGTGAGTGGGGGTGGGGGCGTGGAGGTGGCCGAGGAGGCGGTTCGCACAGATGAACGCGTGTTACTGTTCGGCGAGAATAGTCCATTTGAAATAATCTCTATCGGTAACTAACGAAAATTTCGAACGTCGGATCGAAAACCACTCTCGGACAAACGGATACGAAGTGGCATCTAATACGAAAATATTCCGAGCTCTTTTCGTGGCAATCGATCCCTGCAACCATTCCAAAAACGAATTCATATATCTGATTATCGAAATATTCTCGATGGCTAACGATTTCTCTATCGTATCTTTTCCGATAGTCCTCTGCCTTTGTTGGGGATTCATACACGCCAACAACACGTAACACGTCGAATATTTCACAAACATTTCGGTAATAACGTTGTTATTGATGGTTTCCATAGTCGAACAACCGTCGATTATTATCAAGCCTTTTACAGACTTCGGAGAATTTACATACAATTCGCGCATAACATGATACGTAGCAGGGTAATAGTTATCGACTATCGAATTGTAATTGAACGACGGCCACGGTGAGAATTCGTCATCGCTATAAGTTTCCTTCAATTGCTGGAAAAGAGAAGAGCTATCCATGATGGCAGACACACAGATACCGACCGCTCACTAACACGACTACTCGACATACGAAATTTCTCTACTGGAAATCTCACGGAACGACTTCAATTCAGTTATAGACATCGACGCGATGAATGTTACGTTATATGTGTAGACGAGTATCCCACCACTCAATCTCGTTCGAAATGTTTATAAGGGTGAAATTCGTATCTCATGGCGGTCACGTGTTGGCGGTGAACGGGTTAAATAAAACGCTATTCACGATATAAGAGATGGCAGAAACGCATACACCGCTCACCACTCAACAATCACGACAGCGTACCGTTCTCTATCGTATAAACGTTGAAACTGACAGCCGCTGTATCATACACACCGAGCAAAACATCGGAAGGAAATGTGAATGTAAAGTCCGAGTGATACGTGACGAATCGGTTGGTGTCGATCCGTCTTCTCACTCGTCCCCTTCGTGCTCAACGACCACCAAGTCGTTACCCGCCGCCGCCGCGTTGTCTCATATGAAATACATCAACCTATTGAACGGCAACTATTCTCTCGTATCTTTCGTCGATTTCGTCAAGTATCTCACCCTATATCGGAAGCGACCGTTGCGAATGACGTACGTCAAGAAAATTTTAACGACTATAGTAACGTATCTGAAAAATACCGACCAGTTGGACGCTTACTTGTCATCGGACGATCGACAACGTCTTTTCGACCGGTTCGGTATGCTTTCATACAAACATCTCGAATACGAAGTTCAAAAAGATCTCCACGTCCTATCGAAAAATCACCAACGTCGCATCTTGTCGCTGAACAAACAACGTCAATTGGTATTCTCTGACGATTCCGTCAAACGAATGTTATCTTGGTGTATCGAAACGCTGAAGAATCATCATCAAAAGTGGCGGCGGCAGCAGCAGCAGCAACAGCGACAACGACAACGAACTACCGATCCATCAGACAACTTTTTATTTTCGTCTTCCATTTCGTCGCTCACACCAAACGACGATTCACCGATGAAATCTCCGTCGCGTGCGATCGCGAAACTGTACATAGCCGATATCGTTTTCAGCACGTTATTCGTATTGTCATATTTTACGGGAGCTCGTATGATAGCTTCCCTGTATAGTCTGAGTCGGAACGAATACGAAGAGTTACTGAATAAAGGTCAGATAGATGCGATAGGAAAACGTGATGTAGTTTTTACGATTTTCCTCGTGTCCGACATACGCAAAAAGTACCACGATTTATTTCATTTGATCCTCGACATACATGCCACGCTCGGCGACAAGAATGTCTCAGACGACGTGCCGTTCCTTACGCTATACTCGTCGAAAAAGCAATTACATTTGCGTTTCGATCGTTTATATCGTCTGTTATTCGGAAAAGATCGTCCACATTGGATACGATGGCACGCGTCAAGGCGTTGGTTTTTGGGTGAAATATTTTCCAAGTACGGTGTGAAACATGCATCACGAGCGATCGGGCATAAAAGTATCAAAACAACGATGAGATACGTTCAACTTTCGACTCACGATGACGACGTACACGACAAATTGGATAAAACATTTCAACACGTCTTGGAATGACTTCATTTGGCGGGATCGATGCTGCCATCTGTCGGTGTATGATATGAACTGATTTGATTGGGAGCGGTGATCGTCTTGGCGACACCTATCGGGAAAACAATATATCGAATGTCTACCATAGATGTCTCACATAGTTCACGGAAAATACTAAATCTGTGGATGGGGTGGGTTTAATATTGTACAATCTAACCTCAATCGACTTCGCTCTCAGAACTCTGAATTGAATCTGATCAAAATTTTACCCCTTCTACCGTGATTTTCGTCAGAAATCAGTAGAATTTAGGATTTTCGTGACGTCAAACGGCTCTAGTCCAATGAGAATCGAGTATTCACTCAGCTGACCCCAAATTAACTATATAATCAGAGAGCTCCACGCGCGCGAACATAAACCTCCTTGACCAGAGTAAGAACAACGTAGTAGTAAGAAGGAGCAGGCCGTCGCGGAGGTTATATATATAATATATATATAATATATATATATTATATATATAGGGGTGCAGGGGGTGCTATGGGGGTACGTGGAGCCCCGTTAACTGTTTAAACTTGGCGTTAGCTTCTCGCGAGAACTGAAAGTTGCTTTCCACAATTTTCGTTGCCCCCGTGCTACGTCAAGTATACGTCACGTAACTGTGAGTCATCACTGCTGCAAAAGTTTTCGCAGCTCGAAGAAATCCGCCGGTGAGATTCCGTTTCAACAAATTTCATTCGAGGCAAAACTGTTTCTCGACGGAGCTAGTGCGCATGACGAGGAACTTGTAAGTTTGGAGATTCGTTCGACGAGAGATTCTAGGTGGACAAAGTTTGTTCATCAAAAAATATTTTACGATTCCATTTCTCGAACGAGATTCACGTTCCACGTTTTTACAGCTCGAAGAAATCCAACCGGTGAAATTTCGTTTCAACAAATTTCATTCGAGACAAAACTGTTTCTCGATGATGCTAGTACGCATGACGAGGAACTTATAAGTTTGGAGATTCGTTCGACGAGAAATTCTAGGCGGACAACGTTGGTTCATCAGAAAATATTTTACGATTTCATTTCTCGAACGAGATTCACGTTCGAAGATTTTACAGCTCGAAGAAATCCACCGGTGAGATTTCGTTTCATAAATTTCATTCGGGACAAAACTGTTTCTCGATGATGCTAGTACGCATGACGAGGAACTTATAAGTTTGGAGATTCGTTCGACGAGAAATTCTAGGCGGACAACGTTGGTTCATCAGAAAATATTTTACGATTTCATTTCTCGAACGAGATTCACGTTCGAAGATTTTACAGCTCGAAGAAATCCACCGGTGAGATTTCGTTTCATAAATTTCATTCGGGACAAAACTGTTTCTCGATGATGCTAGTACGCATGACGAGGAACTTATAAGTTTGGAGATTCGTTCGACGAGAAATTCTAGGCGGACAACGTTGGTTCATCAGAAAATATTTTACGATTTCATTTCTCGAACGAGATTCACGTTCGAAGATTTTACAGCTCGAAGAAATCCACCGGTGAGATTTCGTTTCATAAATTTCATTCGAGACAAAACTGTTTCTCGATGATGCTAGTACGCATGACGAGGAACATATAAGTTTGAAAATTTGTTCGACGAGAGATTCTAGCGGACAAAGTTTGTTCATCAGAAAATATTTTACGATTTCATTTCTCGAACGAGATTCACGTTCAAAGATTTTGCAGCTCGAAGAAATCCACCGGTGAGATTTCGTTTCAGCAAATTTCATTCGAGACAAAACTGTTTCTCGATGAACGAGAGTTTCGTTCAACGTATTTGTAACTCGAAGAAATTCACCGGTGAGATTTCGTTTCAACAAATTTCATATGAGACAAAACTATTTCTCGATGAACGAGAGTTTCGTTCAACGTATTTGTAGCTCGAAGAAATCCACCGGTGAGATTTCGTTTCAACAAATTTCATCCGAGACAAAACTATTTCTCGATGAACGAGAGTTTCGTTCAAAGTATTTGTAGCTCGAAAAAATCCACCAGTGGAATTTCGTTTCAACAATTATTCGTTCGACGAGAGATTTTAGACGGACAAAGTTTATTCATCAGAAAATATTTTACGATTTCATTTCTCGAACGAGATTCACGTTCAAAGTTTTTGTAGCTCGAAGAAATCCAACCGGTGAAATTTCGTTTCAACAATCAATCGTTCGACGAGAAATTCTAGGCGGACAAAGTTTGTTCATCAGAAAATATTTAACGATTTCATTTCGAGAACGAGAGTTTCGTTCAAAGTTTTTGTAGCTCGAAGAAATCCACCGGTGAGATTTCGTTTCAACAGATTTCACTCGAGACAAAACTGTTTCATTCCTTGAACGAGAATTACGTTCAAAGTTTTGTAGCTCGAAGAAATCCACCGGTGGAATTTCATTTCAACAATCAATCGTTCGACGAGAGATTCTATGCGGACAAAGTTCGTTCATCAGAAAATATTTAACGATTTCATTTCGAGAACGAGAGTTTCGTTCAAAGTTTTTGTAGCTCGAAGAAATCCACCGGTGAGATTTCGTTTCAACAGATTTCACTCGAGACAAAACTGTTTCATTCCTTGAACGAGAATTACGTTCAAAGTTTTGTAGCTCGAAGAAATCCACCGGTGGAATTTCATTTCAACAATCAATCGTTCGACGAGAGATTCTATGCGGACAAAGTTTGTTCATCAGGAAATATTTAACGATTTCATTTCGAGAACGAGAGTTTCGTTCAAAGTTTTTGTAGCTCGAAGAAATCCACCGGTGAGATTTCGTTTCAACAGATTTCACTCGAGACAAAACTGTTTCATTCCTTGAACGAGAATTACGTTCAAAGTTTTGTAGCTCGAAGAAATCCACCGGTGGAATTTCATTTCAACAGTCAATCGTTCGACGAGAGATTCTAGGCGGACAAAGTTTGTTCATCAAAAAATATTTTACGATTTCATTTCTCGAACGAGATTCACGTTCAAAGATTTTGCAGCTCGAAGAAATCCACCGGTGAGATTTTGTTTCAACAAATTTCATTCGAGATAAAACTGTTTCTCGATGACACTAGTACGCATGACGAGGAACTTATAAGTTTGGAGATTCGTTCGACAAGAGATTCTAGGCTGACAGAGTTTGTTCATCAGAAAATATTTTACGATTTCATTTCTCGCACGATCGTTGGCGTTATGCGCGATAAACGTGGAGGGGCGGTATGAGATCATCTTCGTATTATATAATCGCAATCGTACCAATATTTAGATACCAGTATTCCGATCTCGGTCGTTCCAACGTCAGCCATTCGTTCGAGATGTAGTGCGGTATTCGAACTATGAATCTGCACGATGACACGGAGACATCTGAATACAACGACGATATTTGTGACTTCGAAAAACTATTACGATATGACAACACGATCGTCGATGCCGACTACCAAGAGATATGTTCGAATTTCGACAATTTTAACAACGTCGATGGTATTGTTGACGGGAAGCCATCAGATGAATTGTCAGAAGTGCAACAAGAACGACCGATGTGGCAACGAGGTCAGTCCGAAGAAGCGCTCGTCAAATATGATTTACGGGTGCAACCTAAAGTAGACGATAACCCCGTAAATGACGAATATATATTAGTGCGACAACCGTCTAGCGATGATGGCCACAACGATGAACACATCAAACAAGTTCGTAGGAATATCTTGGCAGCTTGTACCGATACGATGAATAGCGAAACGAAAAAAAAGAAGAGGAGAAAGAACAAGAAGGAGCGGTTTGACAACAAACGGATATTATCGTCGTACGACCGATCCGTAAAAAACAAATATTATTATTACATCGCGCACGAGAATAACCACGAATACAAGGTCGTTTTGGATGCATTCGTAAAATGTGTGAACGCGAAAGACTCCGACAGTGCTACTTGTGAGAAAATTTGTGCGAACGAGACCGAACCGACACTCTTCGTACGAAGCGTTTACCGCGTACCTGTTTGTTATTTGATGCTACCGTATATAGTAATAGTCGAGGACGAAAGTAAACTCAGGGAAATGGGAAACATTCAGAAACAACGGGTCGACAGGATATCGTTTTCTAAAATCGAGCTGCTGGATGTGAGAGAAGACACGTATCGACCTAGTATAGACGTTCGCACCAACGGTACGATTGACGGCATCGATACGAAAACTGCTCGATTCGTAGGTGATGCCGGCATGAAATTTATCGATAAATTGTCGGAAATTGATAATTGTTTAATGAGGAAATTATACGGGTATAGGGATTACGAAGAATCAAGTGGCGAATCGCGAGAATTATATATTCTGCGATATTTATTGAATCGGAAAGGAACGTTCGATATAAACGGAAATGGCGCTTTCCTATTTTATAGTGCGAAAATATTATTTCGACAACCGGATTTTGGAACGATCGTTGAACCGTTATTTTCGGACGTTCCGTTGGGTGGAAAACTCGCGATCGAGCCAAACGTAGGAATGATAGTGAAAAACGATAAGATTCTCACGTGCGTAGATATATTGAAATTAGTCGATCACGAGCGTATCGAAGTAATCGATGATGACACACAATTGCGAATCACTCGACTGCTGAGCGAATTCTTATGGGCGCGTGTTTGTGTTATCGACGGCGTTCATAATGGTATTGCGAAATGTATACGTGGCAAGAAGAATTCGATGAAGGTCCTTCGATGCAAGAATGCTGTAACGCCTATTTTTATGGGAGACGAATTTGTGGCAAGAACATCGATCAAATGTGAAGATATTACGGTCAAATACGATGGAGTTCGATTGTGGGTGCACAAGAATGATAATTGGAATAAGAAATATTTGAGTAACATTGGTGTGAACGCTGATAGGATGAAAAACACGCACTCGATGGTGTATTCAAGACGTAGCTCACAATATTTGATGTTTTCGTATAATGTTGAGATCATCAAAAATCAAGGTGTATTATTTCTGATTAAAAGAATTATTATATTTTAACGATTTGTTTTTTTTTTTTTGCCGAATACGATGCTTCGAGAGGTATGATTCTTGCCAAGCTCGAATCCGACAACCCAATATATTTGGTTGACGTTTTGATGCTTGCTGCTGACTCGAATCCGATAACTCAACATATTTTGAATATCGCGAAAGGCTATGGCAGAAATAAAAAACCTGTCATATAGCTGCTTGTACATGCGTTCTATCGCCGACGCGATAAATGACACGTTGCTCGAAATGTTTCGGTAAAATGCCGTTACCACCAAAACACACCGCTACCACCACCATAAATAGAAATGATACGATCGTAGATTTCAAATTTGCCGAAAATGTAAAATCACTTGGAATCGTGACGTTAATGTCGCGAATAACATAATTCCGGTTGGTCTCTAGTTGATCGATTATCGCTGCAAAACGCCAAATGAATTTGTTTGTCTGGCGGAATTTAAAAATTATGTTTCCTATGAGAGTGAAATTTGTATCTTATGGCCGTTACGTTGGGGTATGTGAGTTACGTGAAATGAATCGCAATATTTCGTGACATTTTTTATTCGAATTACATATGAAATACATTTTATAAATCGTACGAAAAATTCTTTTCATTAGCACTCGTAACATTTCCGTTTTAGAATTCGCATTATTTGGAAATGTGTTAATGTTCGCAATATATTATCGATTTTGGGAATTTCGTTCGTTATTATACTAATCATGTCGTCGCTTTGTGTTGCGAGTATATTTTGATTGCTACAACCTCGGAGTATGTACTGGAAAAACCGGTGAATCGGGTGAAGCTCGTCTTCGCTGCCAAAATGTCTAATATAAATCTCTCTCATCGTCTTCCTCCATGCTGTCTTCAATGCGCCGATTATTTCGAGCTTTTCTCTCTTCCGATCATGCATAATCGGTAATAGTATTTGCGTAAATTTTTCCACCACCTCTTTGGTATAGTTATCAATCGATTCGGATTGACGCGCGTGATCGATAATCGGGTACGCTCGGATCGCATCCTCGATCGCCCACATCAACAAGTTCATATGAACAAGCATCTTTAATTTTTCCACTTCCACGTTATACTTCTCGAAAATTATATCCAAATTGTTTTTCGTTAAATCTACGTACCTTTTCAATATCCAATGGAACTCAACGGGACGATCATTTGCGTTCATATCGGCATGAATCGATTTCATATTCAAATTAGTGAGTTCGATAATTATATTTTTCTTCGACACACCACGGATGATTGATAGTTCACGACAAAACATTTCGGTTATTAGCGATGCGGTAATGGGTTGGCCATAGCTTATCGTGAACGGTAATTTCATTTCGATCGCTTCGGATGACATTTGGTTTATACACCGTCGATTTGATCTCGTCGTTCGATGTTCCGAACGAATTTTCGGTGATTTCGATGCGGACGATTGAGGTAATTGTGGTTGCGGTAATGACAATGGTGAAACTTTCATGATATGTTGTTCGTCGCAAGTCATTTCCGATTTTCGTTTTCTCGATATTTCACTACGATGTTCCGATTTTCCCCGTAAATCGACACTCGATGGATAGCTGGTACGTAGCGAGTGTAGTTTGGGATTCGATATGGAATTCGGCGGTATGGTTACGCTCTCCTGTTCAACAGCGAGATTTGCGGTGATTTCGGGTATCATATCAGCAACGGAACGTTCGATATCATCTTGTATCATATCGATTATTACTGTGTCGATCGTTGTTCCTCCATTTCTCGCTACCAACGTATCAATTTCTTCTAACTCTTCCGTTCTCGATTCTGGTTCGTTGTCAGGTTCGTTTCCATTACCAGAAAGTGAATTTAATGACGGCGATTTTTCTTCCACACATGACGATTGTTTTTCTATCGAATGTGGCCTGTTGGTAGTTATTTCGTCGTTTGCGATCGACGTGCTACTTCCCTTCCCATTTTCTGTTTTCGATTCTGTGTCTGGGTCGCCGTCCGCTTCGTTTTCATCGCCACAAATTGAAATTGACGGTGGAGACTGATCGTTAACGCGAGACGATTGCTCGGCTATCACGTCGGTCGATATTCCATTGTTCCGGACCGATGTGCTGTGTTCTTCTCCATTTTCCGTTTCCGATTCTGATTCTTCGTCCGTTGTGTCATCATCAGAAGAAATTGTATGTAACGATGGCGATTTTTCATTGACGTAAGATGTTTTTTGTTTAGCTGTCAAATATGACACGTTGGTCGTTCTGCCACCGGTCGTGATCGATGAACTGTTTCTTTTATTTTTTCTTCTCTCCGATTCTGACTCGTCGTCCGTACCATTCTCATCGCAAGATATCGAATCTAACGATGGGGATTTCTCGTTAACGTACGATGATTTTTCGTCAATCGAGCGCGACCTATAACGAACTGTGAGATTCTTCGATCTTTCGCGTTCTTGTGATGACACAATGAAATTTTTACCACTAACATACGACATTTGGATAAGTCGTATGCACTCGTATTAGATAACACGCTGACTTGTATGGAATGTCCTTATTCTACATATTATCGAGCCTTATATACATTCGATTCCCCCTCCGTACAACGAATTGCTCGTGAAAATGTCTATCTTTGTCCAAGACAACGCGTTCTTTCTTTTGTCGTTTGGGTGACTGATGGAGAACCGTCCGATCGGAAATTCGTTCCGATGTAACAATTTTTTCCATCCCAATGAAAGAGCCGTTCCATTACGACGATTCGAGAACCAAAATAACGTTCAACTGTCGTGAACGATATTTTCATTTCTTTCCCATCTCCGTCGTAGTTATGAATATTTTTTGCGTTGTTTTGATATGTTCATTTCCCTGTTCACATTGGGAGCGTTAATAAAATATGGAACAAATTGGGATTGTTATATCAGCTCTGTTTCTCGTTGTAAATGTACTTGTGATCACCGAATATTCCGGGAGTACGTCGGAATACCGTATATATAAATTAAAGTTCTACCGCTCATCCAGTCAGTCGTAATTCATCGTTCAGTTAGTCGAGTCGTGTGTGTGTCTAATATCGAAACGTGCAGTATGGGAGTTGATACACTAAAGTATATTTTGGATGCGATCGGCGATTTCGTGTTCGAAGATTGGAACGACAAAATCGATATCGATCCGCTCACGAAAAAATGTCTTTACATTGACATTACCGGTATCCTGCACGACGCGCTGCGATACGCCGTGATACAGAAGAAAGACGAAATCAAACGTCGCTCATACGATGATACGTATCAGAAGCAGTTGGCTCTCAGAAGATGTGAAGAAGAATTGTCGTTCACTGCGATTGCTGTCGGGGTATTTCGACGGAAGGTATTAGCTAATTTGCCAATGGGATTTTTACGATATGTTAGGAAAATTTATATTGGCGCCGATAGACGTCCACCGACCGGTAAAATCAGATCGACCCAAACTAGAAAATTCTATAATAAAGTTGTGTCGAACCGAGTGCGGAATCGAATCGAGGATGCGTTTTTCGACGTGGTTCGAGAGTTCAAATCAGATATGTCGTACGAATTCGCTATCCATTATGATTGGCCACAAACGATCGGCGGAAGCGAGTGGAAATGTCTTCGTCAAATTTGGTTGGACAATCCGACCGAGCGTACGTCATAGCGAACGAGTACGATGTCGTAGTGGGTGCGTTTGGCATGTCTCAACGATACGTTGCGTTCGGTCGGAAGCGAATAACGAAAATGACGACGTACGTGCTGCGTCGAAGCTTATCAACTGGACGATGGCGTTCCCGTTACAACGTTTGTTGATGCTATATTGTTTGAATTTGCATGGAAATTATTACTGTCCTCCCGTCAATACGATCTACACGTATAGCATGAAAGCAGTGATGGTTGAAATTGGGTCGTTTTCTATACTGGACGATAAGCTACGGGAACAATTACATGATGCGGCGGAAATTATGTTCGGGGCAGGTGATAAGTCGCCGTTGGATTTGTCACCACACGATTAGACGTGACGTTCGTCGTAGCATACGTGTACTGCTATTTGTTGTACATTCGAATAATCATGGTAGAAGAGAACTACATCTCAAATATTAATTTATCAGAATACCAGAAAGAAGTTATTGGCTAGCTACATTGCAGGCTTTGTTGTGAGAACAGTGATGAAATAAATAAATTGTGACACTTGTATTAAACTCTTGCAAGATGTTAACCCTTTATCCATTTTGCAGTTATATAAAACTTGCGGAAATTTATATAATGCATCACAATATGTAATTGATTTATGTTTGGCAGTTAGAAAACATCCTCGCACTGTTCGTAATTTATTACGAGTCTCCTATGGGCGTAATACAATAATTTGTTTATTTGACTTGAATACTCGAATACAATATAATAATTCTGAAAATGAAAATGTGTTTTACATTCAAATTGAATGTACATAATTTTATATTGGTCTTCTATCAGATTATTAGCAGACCAATCAAGAAGGTTGAATGTCTTGCAATTTCGCATTATGATTGTAATTGTTAATTATAAAATGTTAATAGTCTAGATGAGAAAACCATATGTAGATAATAAAACAAAAAGTATATTTTATTTGTTTAATTTACATAGATAGCTGCTAGAATATATATAAAAGTAAGGTAGGATGTGTGTCCAGGGCGCAATTTCAAAATTGTGTTCTGCATATGGGTGAAATTTGTATCTGTAATTGTTAATTATACGCATAAGGGTGAAATTTGTATCTGTAATTGTTATACGCATAAGGGTGAAATTTGTATCTGTAATTGTTAATTGTAAAATGTTATTCTAGATAGAAAATCATTTTGTAGACAATAAAACAAAAAGTATAAGACAATAAAACAAAAAGTATATTTATTTAAAGGTACATAGATAGCTGCATAAATTTTCCAGGGGACTGCCCTCTACCAAGCGGCTCGTTCATTATTGTGCTCTTGAATCTACAACTTCGTGTAGCTCTACCTCAAATAAAATAGTTGTCACCGGTTTAGTAGATGGCTGTTATGGGGCTCTGCCAAAGACGGGATGAATAGCTGCCTGATGAGAGCCCCATTCGAGGTAGGATGAGTTGTCCAGGGATGGATGGTCCAGGGTTTCAAGAATCGATAGCTGCCGCAGCCCCCGGACCGGTGGGTAAGGGCTCCAGGGAATGATAGCTGCCGATGTCTCCCTGGAGCGGGGTAGGGGGCTCTGTCGAGGAAGGGATGAATAGCTGCCTGATGAGAGCCCCCTTTAAGGTAGGATGGGTGTCCAGGGCGGTGGGTGAAGGCTCCAGGGAATGATAGCTGCCGATGTCTCCCTGGAACGGGGTAGGGGCTCTGCCAAGGGTGTTGATGAGCAAACTGTAAAATGTTTCGGGAATCGTAAGAGAAGAATCAGGTGAAATTCCGAATGGCCAAGAATCATCACGAATTATGTAGAAGATGTATGTGGAGAATTTTACAAGACAGTACCAAATATTCTTAATACTACGGAAAATAGTACTATTGAAAATGCGCGAGCGCTTAGGTCTGTGTGGCGGAATAAATTGTTAAAAATATATCGTAGACATTTTCCGTTCTATGTCGATTTGTCCAACAGAAAACCTACATAACCGTAGTATATTGGTGAAAGAGATAAAAATTACCACGAATCATTATTACATTGTACGAAATGGAACATAATAGTGGGATAAACATGGAAAATTGATAAACATGGAAAATTCCAAAAATTTCGAGAGTCTACTATCGTTCGCAGAACAGGAGTTATTAGAATCACAATCACAACAGGAGTCCCAGCTAGGACATATGACGACCGAACCACGAATCATTGAAGTAAGTTGTCTACTGTAATATGTCATACGATATTTTCCCATTTTCCATAGTACACATTGAACGCGATTGATATGGCGAGAAAGAGAATATCATTTCTTCGTTACTTGTTCTAGACTTACGATCTCGTATCACCA
This sequence comes from Endomychus coccineus, assembly GCA_958510875.1. NCBI lineage: Eukaryota > Metazoa > Arthropoda > Insecta > Coleoptera > Endomychidae > Endomychus > Endomychus coccineus. The sequence goes on along the minus strand of OY294070.1, from coordinate 29,990,453 downwards.
TCGCCGATTCCCAACAAAATGACGGCCGCAAAAGAGCAACGACTACCAAGAAACCATCGAAACATTTACAATCGGCAGCAACAAAACAGCAATCGCCAGGAAAATTGTCAATAACTACCAAAATTCAATCGACAAAAGTAGCTGGGAAACAAATGTCGTCAAGAACGTCACCATAACCCACACTGTCAATAAGCAAATCTGATACGAAATCAAAAAGTTCCGTTGCCTCGCAAGAATGATTACAAAAGAAAAAGACAGACATCTCTGGTGGTGTTGCGGAGGACAAAGACAAACCAACATAAGTCATCACAGTCAACGAATAAACGTTCCACACAAGCATCTCGTCATATTCCCAAAATCAATTATTTTGTCGTGCTGTTCTCGAAAAATTGTGCCCATGAGTTGACAGTCGCTGCGATTAGGAATAATTTTTACGGTGGTTCAAGCGGCGGGACAAATAACGCGGTAAACGTAAATATATTGCTTCAATTGACCAACTCCGCGATAAAAGAAATTTCGTTAGCCCTGTTTGAAGAGACTTTATCGTTCGGGTTCGTAGAAATTATGGATAAATATTTATTGTTATTAAAGCAATTGCGGAACGAATTCATACAAAAAACCAACATACGTCGTCACAGTCAACGAACAAACGCGGATGGATGGTCCAGGGTTTCAAAAATAGATAGCTGTCGCAGCCCCTGGACCGGTCCAAGGACGGGATGAATAGCTGCCTGGTGAGAGCCCCATTCGAGGTAGATGGTCCAGGGTTTCAAGAATCGATAGCTGCCGCAGCCCCTGGACCGGAGGGTGAGGGCTCCAGGGAATGATAACCACCGATGTCTCCCTGGAGCGGGGTAGGGGACTCTTGTCACGGACGGGGTGGATAGCTGCCTGATAAGAGTCCCCTTTTTGATATTCATAAGTTTCATCGAATCTGAATTCGAATGTTCTCTTCATTAGTTTCTGTTTGGGCATCTTCTTTCAGGAGTTGATATACCCCAACTGTAAAAGAAATAAAAACATAAGAAAAATTTCAGTAACCTACATTATATTATATATAAATCAATCAAGAGATAGACACATTTTCTATAGAGAGATCGTTGTTGCGAGCGTTGGGGCTGCTGATGTATACTGCAGATGTGTTCTGGAGAAGCGTGATAGGCTTCTGATGGTCGAAACGTAGCGATAGCTTGGGTGATAGAAGTGTTGGTGAAGTATAAGTGTTAGAGACTTTGAGGCGTGAGATTTCTGGAAGCATTAGAGGCTTCTTATCGTTGACTGGAAGCGTTAGAGGCTCCTGGCTGTCGCTGTAGTAGTGATGGAGAAGTTGTTTGTTCTTCTTCGATCGATATGTGTCTTAGAATCAGATCCACACTCATGGAAGCGTTAGAGGCTCCTGGCTGTCGCTGTAGTAGTGATGGAGAAGTTGTTTGTTCTTCTTCGATCGATATGTGTCTTAGAATCAGATCCACACTCATGGAAGCGTTAGAGGCTCCTGGCTGTCGCTGTAGTAGTGATGGAGAAGTTGTTTGTTCTTCTTCGATCGATATGTGTCTTAGAATCAGATCCACACTCATGGAAGCGTTAGAGGCTCCTGGCTGTCGCTGTAGTAGTGATGGAGAAGTTGTTTGTTCTTCTTCGATCGATATGTGTCTTAGAATCAGATCCACACTCATGGAAGCGTTAGAGGCTCCTGGCTGTCGCTGTAGTAGTGATGGAGAAGTTGTTTGTTCTTCGATCGATATGTATCTTAGTCTCTTTCGATTATAAAGAATCAGATCCACCCTCAAACACGTATAATATAAATATCAAATTCGATACTGAATATTCGGAATAACATTTCTATAACAAACGGTCTACGAAAAGATGGTAACCTACTAAAATATCATAGGTTATTTAAAACAAACATTACTCATAATAAACATAACAGTTTGGATGTTTTAGAACAGACTCCATTATGAACGAGTCGCAGAATTATGAACGAGTTGCAAGGGCAAAGGACAGACCCGGCTATAGCCACTCAGAGATCCAATTTGAAACACAAGGCCCAAAGCATCCGAAAGGCTGTGAAGCTTTTTTCATGAGAAGAATTCAGAAAACCCTCGAAAAAAAGATGATTCAGTTAAAGTAAATGCAGTATTCTGTGGGGAATTTCAACTTGCTAAAGTAGAATACATATTGACAGACCAGAGCTCAAGAACAGCCTTCATTCCCACAAGTCGTCATAGGGATTCCGAAAGAAGATGCCCAAACAGAAAGTACTGAAGAGAACATTCGAATTCAGATTCGAATGGTTGGATTCTGAAAGAAGATGCCCAAACAGAAACTGAAGAGAACATTCGAATTCAGATTCGAATGGTTGGCGAACTTGCATAGGGTGAATACCAGGCAGCTATCGTTTCCCAGAGGTCCCCTAGGTAGTTAACACTAACGAGGAGAATGGGTTCGCCATAAGTAAGTGTAATAGAATTGAATGATTCGTTTGATGGAAGTCGGACTTAAACTACAATATGGGAGTGTACTTCCGAATTGTAAAATAACAACTCCCATCTTTTTACATGCGCATCACACGTTACTATCCACCTTGTATCAAATTTCCGCGTTGTTAGGTCCGATACTGTGGTAGAGCCCACACGGCTCCAAGAGACATCGGCAGCTATCATTACCCAGAGAGGATGCTTGGAAAGATGAAGGGCATAGATTGGTTGGACATAGATTGGTTGCTCAACGCCTGAAAGGATAGTCAATCAACTCAGGCCAGATAGTTTATTCATATCCCAACTAGGTAGTTATCACTAATGAACGTATTTTAATGGAGAATGGGTTCGCCATAAGTAAGGGTAATAGAATTGAATGAACGATTAGTTTGATGGAAGTCTGACTCAAACTACAACATGGGAGTGTGCTAGAAACAAAAATTTATATAGCCATCTATTAAACTGGTGTGGAACTGCACTGGGGCAAATTGAAAGAAATACTAAACATGTGGATGATACACCGATTCCCATACCCAACATCCTGAGTGGTAGAGCCCACACGGCTCCGAGGAGACATCGGCAGCTATCATCACCCAGAGAGGATGCTTGGAAAGATGAAGGGCATAGATTGGTTGGACATAGATTGGTTGCTCAACGCCTGAAAGGATAGTCAATCAACTCAGGCCAGATAGTTTATTCATATGAGACATTCAAATCCTTAAAACCACACATAATGAAAATTGTATCATAATATCTTATGCGGATGATACAGTAATATTTTTTAAAGGAAGAAATTGGCATGGAATAAAAACCGTGATTTTAAATAAAATGACAAATCAACAAATGGCTGAAGAAAAATCTACTAACATTAAATCTAGATAAGACTGAAAACCCCTGTGTGTAAGATAAAAGTGCCCTGGGCTGTTGCACTGGAAATTCTGAAATATTAAAGGAATTCGGTTAAGAGCTTAGGGAGAAACAGGACGGACCATGTGTACCAGTATGGCACAAAAGGGCGTGATATTTTCAAAGGTGATCAGACCTATCAGGCAGCTATCGTTTCCCAGAGTCCCAACTAGGTAGTTATCACTAATGAACGTATTTTAATGGAGAATGGGTTCGCCATAAGTAAGGGTAATAGAATTGAATGAACGATTAGTTTGATGGAAGTCTGACTCAAACTACAACATGGGAGTGTGCTAGAAACAAAAATTTATATAGCCATCTATTAAACTGGTGTGGAACTGCACTGGGGCAAATTGAAAGAAATACTAAACATGTGGATGATACACCGATTCCCATACCCAACATCCTGAGTGGTAGAGCCCACACGGCTCCGAGGAGACATCGGCAGCTATCATCACCCAGAGAGGATGCTTGGAAAGATGAAGGGCATAGATTGGTTGGACATAGATTGGTTGCTCAACGCCTGAAAGGATAGTCAATCAACTCAGGCCAGATAGTTTATTCATATGAGACATTCAAATCCTTAAAACCACACATAATGAAAATTGTATCATAATATCTTATGCGGATGATACAGTAATATTTTTTAAAGGAAGAAATTGGCATGGAATAAAAACCGTGATTTTAAATAAAATGACAAATCAACAAATGGCTGAAGAAAAATCTACTAACATTAAATCTAGATAAGACTGAAAACCCCTGTGTGTAAGATAAAAGTGCCCTGGGCTGTTGCACTGGAAATTCTGAAATATTAAAGGAATTCGGTTAAGAGCTTAGGGAGAAACAGGACGGACCATGTGTACCAGTATGGCACAAAAGGGCGTGATATTTTCAAAGGTGATCAGACCTATCAGGCAGCTATCGTTTCCCAGAGTCCCAACTAGGTAGTTATCACTAATGAACGTATTTTAATGGAGAATGGGTTCGCCATAAGTAAGGGTAATAGAATTGAATGAACGATTAGTTTGATGGAAGTCTGACTCAAACTACAACATGGGAGTGTGCTAGAAACAAAAATTTATATAGCCATCTATTAAACTGGTGTGGAACTGCACTGGGGCAAATTGAAAGAAATACTAAACATGTGGATGATACACCGATTCCCATACCCAACATCCTGAGTGGTAGAGCCCACACGGCTCCGAGGAGACATCGGCAGCTATCATCACCCAGAGAGGATGCTTGGAAAGAACGCTGTTCGTGAGAGATCATTGTCATTTCACGGGCAGATATCGAGGTCAGGCCCACCAAGGTTATAATCTCAAGTAAGGCCTTACAGCCTGGGTACAGACACATGAAGGATGAAGATAAACCTAAACAGCTATCATACCCGAGTGCTTCAACCCACCCAACATGATTAGTTTAGAAATAAATATCAATAAACATGAGACTATGAATTCAGGATTTTCGTATACTAGGAAGCTTCAAGAATTGAGAAAGCTTAATACGAAGAATCCGAAATTGAGGTGATAATGAGAAACTACTGATTAATAAATATTCTTCTCTTATGGGGTTATAAATTTGGGCTCAATATTCGCTTCAAGTCTAGAAACAAAAATTTATACAGCCATCTATTAAACCGGTGTGGAATTGCACCGGAGCAAATTGAAAGAAATCTATGTGAAGATGTTAACTGATAGTAATGGTTAATATAATATGAAACCATGAATTCAGGGCATTCATATATGCTTTTCATATATGGTGCACTGGGCTGCTTGAGCCGAGTCTCAAAAATGCAACTATTTTGTTTGAGGTAGAGCTTCACGAAGTTGTAGATTTAGGAGCTGCTTAGTCAATCAACTCAGGTTGTTAGCTAATGGATTAGATGATATGAAAAAAGAATGATTTTAAACATTGCAGATCTAGAAACAAAAAATGTATACAGCTAATTCTTGTATTAAATTTCCGAGTTGTTGGGTCCGATAACTTCCTCGGAGGAGGGTGGCAGCTAGTATTCCCTTGAGCGTTACCTAAGGTAGAAAAGTAGTTACTGATAAGATTAATATCTGAGAAAGACAGTCATAAGCCCAGAGAGGTGATAAGTTTATAAATAAACATCAAGAAACGCGATATGAGCACGAGAGCTATCTCTAATGCCCAAGATTGCTATTAAATGCTATTTACCTATGATATACCCATAGATACACTGTTCACAAGAATTAGAGGAGCACTTCATGAATATTAGAATCAAGAAACCGAACACGAATGTGAGCGCTCGTGTATCTATATCGCTCCCGAAAATATCAAAATAAATAACATATAATTAAAAATAAATAGTAATAAAAAAGTCCGATAAGTCAACAATATGTCGTTATGTAGTAAGTGCTGTGAAATAATTACAAAAGAAAATGATTGTGTTACATGTAACCACTGCAAAAGTAAATTCCATCTCATATGTGTTGGCGTAAGAGAAACTAACTGGCGTGTAAAAAACAATGAAAACAAACTCGGCTGGAAATGTTCAACATATAGGTTATTGAAATCCGATAACGAAGAAAACCAAATCGCATCAAAACAAAGTGATGACCTTCAAATAAATACAAAATCAAGTGTACTTAAAAATCTTATGAAGGATACGATTAAAGAAGAAAACTCCAACATTATAAAAACTCTGAATAGATTACAGGAATCAATGCAATTCTATGGAGATCAATTAGATGAAAATAATGAAGCAGATTATTCAAGAAAACAACAAATCAAAAAAGGTTACGAAGATCTAAAACATAAATACGCAATATTGGATCATCGTCATTTCACGGGCAGATATCGAGGACAGGCCCACCAAGGTTGTGATCTCAAGTAAAGCCTTACAGCCTGGGTGTAAGACACATGAAGGATGCAATATAAACCTAAGCAGCTATCATAAATGAGTGCCTCAACCCACCTAACATGATTAGTTTAGAAATAAATATCAATAAGCATGAGACTATGAATTCAGGATTTTCGTACACTAGGAAGCTTCAAGAACTGAGAAAAGCTGAATACGAAGAATCCGAAATTGAGATGATAATGGCGGAACTACTAATTAATAAATATTCTCCCCTTATGAGGTTATAAATTTGGGGTCAATATTCTAAATATCGCTTCAAGTCTAGAAACAGAAATTTATACAGCCATCTACTAAACCGGTGTGGAACTGCACTGGGGAAAATTTAAAGAAATAAATATATATATAGGTTTCACCAAACATATAAACCATGAATTCGGGGTATTCATATATGCTTTTCATTTGTTCAGCCCTAGATCCGGCGCAGCAGGAATAACCAACACGAGTAAACGACAACTATGATTCCCAAAACCTTTTCTAGTTTGCTCACCAATACGTCAATTCGAATGGTTCTGAATATCACTGAGATCTACATCAAAAGGATGTATATCTCAAATAAAAGGGTCTTGAGCCTGGAATTCGTGTATTTGATCGAATATCAGAACCTAAACATGTATATTACACGAATGATGAACATAGATCGTAATCCTAATACATATAATAAAATGTAAGTTACCTGATTCAGCTGGTTTCGGTTTCTTCCCATTCACATAAGCCCAAGTTTTGTTTTTACCATGACAGCTTTCATTCTAACTTTCCGTGTCATAGTTGTCTCGCGAGAGCGTTGCAATTCAAGTGAATCCATTCCCAGAATCCATTTTTAATTATTTTCAATTTGTAGGTCACTTTTTAATTGCTTCCTGGACTCATAACCTATTAGAATTGATAGATTATAATAATCAGATAACGCAGTAGATGTTCACAATAAAATCGTTTATTGAATAGTGAAACATAATCACAAAATATCATAGTTGCTGACCACAACATTTCTGTGACAACATTTTTGTAGTAGTAGAGATTCGAATAACAAAAGGTATGGAAGTCAATGGAGGACAATTTGAACATTTGATTTAAATACACAGATTTAATTTTTTTTATTGTAAGCATGACAATTTAATTTTCTTACGAATGTGATTTTTTGAAGATTGTTTAAGTTTATAAAAACGGCTTAATAAAAATAAGCTTGTACATTGTACAAATAACCAAAATGTTCAAGGTGACGCATTCGAACAACAAAATAAATTTTTGCGAAAACGATTCTCAAATTTACGTTTTTCATAAACCGTTTTCAAATGACTTATCATTCAAACCGTCTCCCTATTCAATTTTGAGGGGTTGAAGCGCCCCTATTAAAAGTTGTTCGTTCAAGTCTGAAATATACGTCAAAAGAAGTTTTATAGTTTTGTGTTGGTATGGAATATAAATGGTAATGGATAAAGGTATTCATATGAACAAGAGGTATGTTCAGTGCAAAAACTAATATTTCTTTTGAATAATATACTTCAACTGAAATTATATCGTATGGTTTGTGGATATCGTCGTAATCAGAATAAACGAATTGATCTATTGAATGATCATTTAAGAGTACATCTAATATTGCTCTATTGAATGATCATTTAAGAGTGAATCTAATATTGCTTTCGTATCATTTATAGATATTATGCTGTAATGCAACGTTCCAAGTTTAGCGAACAATATTGAATTTTCAATATTTTCTTGGATTCTTTGGGTTATAATGCATTGATTGTGTTTGTAATATAAGTGATAGCGTTCTATTATTATTTTCTAGAGTTTCGTGAGTTAAAGAGATTTGTTGATTGATCGTATTTAGTTTGTTGACATATTTCGCAACTGTTTACGTAAAGTATTTCGCATTCGACCAGTAATATAAAACGTTTGTATTATCAAGTTACTTAGCATTTTATACAATTCGTCTTTGTCGTCTCAAAATAAAGAACGTATGTTTTTTGGTAGGCCGTATTCTTTAAAGAATGTTAATATGGGTTTTAATAGATGTTCCACAGGGCCTTTTTATTATTTTCCCATAAGCATTTTCTTGTGAATTTTCGAGGTCTAGTGGATTTAATAAGGTATATTTGATTTTGAAAGGTATTCATGGGTGACTCGCTAGGATTTATTCCTTGAACTGGATCTTTTGAATTGGTATGGATTGTTCCATCGGTTTCTTCAAACATCAGTTATATCTGGCGTTTCCGTTATATTATTTGCAATCAATATTTTCATCTCCTGAAACGGTTTCGTTCAATCGTTCCATGTATTCTAAAAACGGGGTTCTAGCGGTATTTTGAACTTTTGATTGTACTGATGTACCGGGTGTTTCAATTTTGGAGAGGTGTATTTCTATGCGTGACAACGCATCGGCGGTGGTGTTTTTCTTGTCCTTTTTATAGAGGATTTGATAATCAAATTCTTCTAATTTCAAGCGCCATCTGACAAGTTTGGAATTTGGGTCTTTTAGAGAAAGTCCAAGAAATCCTTTGATTTCACGTGTGGTTTTCGGAATAGGATATTCCATTATTGCTTTTACCTTGTCGGGGTTAGGTTTCACACCATCAGATGTTATTCTTCAAATTTATCATGTGTTCCCGAAGGGATGTGGAAAATATAATGATATCGCCATATATACGAGACAAATTATATTTTGTAGACCTTTCAGAATGTTATCCATTACACGTTGGAAGGTGGCTGGTGAATTTTTCAACCCATTCTCACGTATTCGTAGTGCCCGTTCTCGATGTTAAAAGCCGTTTTGACTACATCATCTGGAGCCATCTCAATTTGGTGAAATCCGCTAGCTAGCTAGGTCTAGGGTTCAAAAATATTGGCATCGCCCTAATTTGTCCAGAATATCGCTAATATTTGGCGATGGGTACCTCGTTGACTTTTCCATAGTCGACAACAATTCTCTGCTTCTTCTTGCCGCTAGCGTCGGCTTTTTGGGAACAACCCAAATTGGAGATGATCATGGCAAGCTGAATGTTAACTTTTGTTTTTCGTAATGGAAGATTATAAGATTAGCATCTTCGGAATTCATGCGACTTGTACGTACTAAATCGCAGATATCCGATGTTTTTGATTGAGATGTGGCGATATCGACATGATACAATTCATAATTATCGAATTGAAAATATTTTGTACAATCTAACCTCAATCGACTTGAATATCGGTATTAAAGTCATTCGGATTTTCTAATTCAACCATGGCATAGCCATTGTTCGCTATCGTTGACGTAACATTGCGGGGTGGACCAAACACTTGATTATTAGTAAAATATCTTGGTGGTTGTGTTATCGATCGGGGTTTAATTTGGATAGGGCCCATAGGAAATTGATTTGGAAAATTTTAATATTGATTGAATTGAGATTTCCGAAATTAGTTTGGTTGAGAATAGTTCTGCAAATTTTGAATTGGTTGTTGAGTATGTTGTTTGAACATTTGAGGTCTTTTAAACAGATTGATTAGATTTTCGCAAATATCTTATGTTATTGTTTTCGATAATATATCTTTGGGCTTCAGCTAAAGAATTTGGTTTCATGGACCTAATCATTGAGCTTTGGGGCTCTCCCAAACCAACAAGTAATGTATGCAAGGCATGGGAATCGTACAGAGACTTTTTACTTTTACAGTTTCATTTGCTTCGTGCAAATTAATCCTAAATCTGAAATTAAAACTACTTTTCGTTTCTCTAGTCACCAAAATGTGCTAAGATGAGTTTAATGCTTCCAATGTTTTAATCAACTATAACTCAATTTCTGCACTAATATCAACCTATTGATTAGAACAAGAAATTAAAGGGAACAATGAACACTTACAGTGTAGATGATTTCATCCTCGTCAAGTCCAATCCGGTGTAGATTTCGATGGGCTTATACGAATTTTGGTGGTTCTTCTCGATGAAGAATTGATACTCGATAGCTTTAGATAGATGCCTTCGAGAATCTTTGAGACTGTGCCAATTGAGTATTTTTACTAAAGAATAACGTTTTTAAAAAATACACTTTATTAAATAATGGTAGTTGTAGGTACAAATACAATATCAAGACTGGCTAGATTCCGTAATTCACATAATATAAAAATAATGATCGGTATTAATGAACTGTATGTGAAATCTGATATATGAAGAGTCATGTTTATTAACCCTGCTAAATATATAACTGGCTTTCACAACAGACAGATAAGTCATTTGATTATTTTAACAAACTTCATGTAAGCAGATCCGGCCTACGTATATTTTGGTTATAATTATTGGGAACAAAGTTTTCTTTGATTACCGATTGTAACGCGATAAAATCATCAGCAACAAAAAAGGATTTAATACCGCGTATTCCTAGATGGTGGGTATATCTACAAGATTTTAATTTTGACATACTATACCGAAAAGGGACTAATTTAGCTCACAACATTCCAATTACCGTAATAAAACAAGAGAGTTGGATTGAAAGATAACAAGGTAGAGATGCCGAAGTACAGTAAAAAAATAGTTAATTTTGAAGAAACCCCAATAAATAGAAAATTTAGTCTTGAATATTGTATAAACTAGTAAGCTATCCCGATGGGAATACCTTTTTCCTTTGGTATGTACCTAGACAAAATTGAAAGAAAACTTGGTTTCCAATAATGAATAGAAACTGTTTTACGAATGGTAAAATGTATTGAAGTACAAGAGTAACAATTTGAACATCTTTTGAAAACTTAATGTTTTGTTCTGATTGATCATTGCGACTTAGACAAGGTATACCTTTCTTAACCATAAAAGATGGGAAAACAAACATAATGGAGAACTAGCAATTCAGTTATTAAATGCCTTTTTAATAGTAAATAATGTGTGTTTAATCTCATTTTTGTAACTTGTTGGATTTAGAAGATAAAAATCAAAAACTACTTTTTTGACGGCCCAATTAAAGGAATGTGTCTTAACATTAGGGGTGTAATGTTTTTCTTTATATAAAAGCCTACATTATTTTCAACGATGAAATACACATGAATTTTTTTAGTGATTTATTTATACCCTGTATATAAACCGTTTCAAATTGTATATATTGATGTTTAAAATTAAAATATTCACTTGAAAAATAATCATAATTTCAAAATGAAAGCACAATTAGAATATCCAAACAAAAAAAAATAAAATCATATAAATAATTCAACTCACCTACATGTATTATGTAATCTTTCATTATGAATATGGATAGAAACTGTAGACATAATTATATCGCTCTGGTATATATAGCTTATATCGATTGATGCAACTTCTAATCATAAATGAGTCTATAGTCTAAATATCTGTTATTGCACTGACCCAATTACCCTTCAAATTAATATCCTACGACGCATTTTCGAAAATACGACTTTACAAAAACAACACGAATAAATATTCCACTGCGTTTTTTAATATGACGTACCATATGTACAAAAACAACACGAATAAATATTCCACTGCGTTTTTTAATATGACGTACCATATGTATTATTAGATTTCCAATAACAATAACATGTTTTAGTACTAAAACATACACAGTTTTGAATATTTGGATAGGTATATAAAGATGGAGAATCTTATATACTTAAACAGTCAGTTAATATCAGGTGAATATGAATTGTTTATTACATAGTGCGAAATACTGATCGGCATCTAAAGCGGATATTTTCATAATTAAATAATGTTTTTAGTTAGAATTTGTTTCTCGCACTTATTTGGTTGAAAATTACCTATTCTTCTTCTTTCTTCGATTTTATTATCAAAGGCATATCCTCAATTTCATATACAGCAAATTTATTTTATTTTTCAAAGTTTTATAATCATTCTTTAATATCAACTGTAGTGGGAAATTCATATTTATTGTTATTTAGCCTAACAGGGTTTAGTATAACTATTTTTATATCAGTTTCGGGGATTGTACTAAGATTATTTTCCACCAATTTGAATATAGAAAATTGTGTAAAAATCTTACAGAAATATTTAAGGTATGTTGACTTTATTTTCCCAATAAAAAATTTGGCAAGAACGAATGTTTCGGATTTCAACATATTTTTGACAGATTGTATAATATAGTCTGAACTCACCTAATGTATCGTTGATTTCTTATTCTGGATTATGATTGAAATCCGGAATTTTAACGATTCATTGGGAATATGCCACTTGCATAAAAATCATCTATAGCATTTCTTTTCACATCAGTTTTTTGATCTCCAGGTCTGTCTTTACTCTGAGTCTTTATCTTGTCCATTTTTTCTATTGCAGATTTTAATAAACACGGAAAAACTTCTTTGACAATTCCAGTAGTGTTATGATTTTCAAGTTTGTACAATGTCAAAACATTTCGCCAAGCTAACTTGGCTAACTTTTTCAACTGTTTCGTTCCATTGTTGATTGGTATAATTTCTATAGTTTCGGATGCCTGGCTTGCGCTCGTACTTTTGAATCATCTGAAACCCCCAATAAATTATTATTAACCCCGTAAATGAATAAAGTATTTTATAATCGTGGCTAGTTTGATACTCGCCCCATAACGCTTATCGCATTATTTCAAATGAACCTTAAAATTTAACCTCGAAATATCGATGATTTTACGTGTAGAAATAATGATATCATACAATGTGTAAATTGTGTAATACTTACCTCTATGTGCTCGGAGTTATACAGACCACAGTTTCACTTCAGAAAAGTAATTTTTATAAAAATTGTCATAAGCAAGATATTCATAACAGATTATGTATAGCGAACATAAACTCACATGGGTTTGTTTACGTACTAACGAATTTCTTTGGTGGCACGCTTAATAAGAAAATAGGTACCTATACACTTACACGCAATTCCAAATTTTCGTTCGGCCAAGAACGATGCGTTTTTTCACTATTATTTCATTCATATGTGCAAAATGTTCCTTATAACGAGTTAAGATGTTCTTACTAGTTTGACCCACGTAGCATTTTGAACACGACTCACAACTGATTTTGTAAATTCTGGATTTGTCAAAATCGGAAACTTTGTCAAAAGTGTTGCCTAAACGGTGTTTTAGCTTGTTCTTACATCTATAAACTGGTTGTATTGCAAATTTTGAAAACAAACTGTGAAATTTATTAATTACTGAAGAATGATAAGTGAAACTTTCGAATTTTTTCGAATGATGTGAGGATAATGGCGCTAATTTAGTTAGTTGGCTACGTTCGTTTTTTTTTTGTTTGGAAATTAAATTATGGATCAAATTCAAAGATTTCTGGTGACCATTGTCCAACGCAATTTGCTGAAGTTTCTCAATTTCTTTGTTATAATTTTGATAGCTCGAAAGAACGTTCAATAATCTGTGAATCAGACTATTAAACGGGAGCTATTTTATGTCTAAATGGCGTAGCTGAACCCGCCGGGTATACCTATTTGTTTGAGTGGGTCTTCTGTATAGGTATGTCGAAATTCAAATGATTACCATCTTTTATAATGTTAATATCAAGGAATGGAAGTTGATTATCTGTTTCTATTTCGAAAGTAAAACTCGATGAATCAAATTGGCTAATGAGCGCGTTCAACAAGCTATATAAATCAAAATCTTTACTTGTAATTGCGAAAATGTCATCAACATATCTATACCAGTTTTTGGGAACTGATTCAATTTTGATTTTAGATAGGTTTCTAGTTCGCTTAGAAAAACATTGACCAAAAAGGATAGAGTGGACTGCCCATTGCACATCGCCGCTTGTTTGTTTATAGTAATTTTTGTTAAAAGTGAAATAATTTTACTCCATAACGATGTCAGAATCATGTATTCCGTACAATTTCTACATCGGGCTATTAATATTCGAAAGCCATTTCTTCAGAATGTTTATCGACTCGGAAATGGGAATATTTGTAAATAATGAAACAACATCAAATGAAACGAGAGTATCACCAGGTTCGAGTTTGAAATTTTTCCATTTTGCAATAATTTCCAAAGAATTTTTCTCTGACAAACTTGGTGCGGCTTGGAAGTTGTTAAATTCCTTCATCATTCAATTTGCTATGTTATACGTAGGATAATTAATTAATGTTTGAAATGATTGGTCTCGTGAAATTATCCGATTTATGAATTCTATAAATAAGCAATACAGTTTAGGAAGATTAGGATTTGGAAGTTCAAGTTTGTTTTTTAAATTATCGAAAATTACGAATTTTAATGACTTGTTGACTAGTTCAACGTATTTTGATAACGGATTCCTTTAATAAGGTATTTATAGAATTGTGATAATCCTATTTGTCTATAATTACGAGGATTTTCCTTTATCTACTTTCAAGTAATAACAGTCTTTTTCACTCAATGATTTACAGATATTATTGAAGTTATTGAATGAATTTTTATATGATTCATTTGAATGTTCAAGAATTTTCTTACACTTGTTGCGAATAACAGCTTTTCTTGATTAAATCATCAATAGGTAAATTCTTAGAATCAATTGCAAAATTTAAACTTTTATTTAACAAACTCATTTCTGTTTCATTGAAAATAATATCGGTTCTATTATGAATAATGTTAATGTTCTTGTTCTTAGTCACTTCTTTGGTAATAATTGTTGAAAGGATACCGCACACTTTAGTAGGGAAAGTAGTGTCGAATTGGTTGAATTTTTGATATGTTATAGTCCAAGTCATTCCGAACAAAAAGTTCAATGGGCACAACTTTTTCTATATGCTGATTTTGGCGCTAGAGGCCAATGAAAATTTTCATTTGTTCTTCATTGTTAAGCAACACAGAACATTATTCTGGATAATAATCACTTTCCTGAAATTAAGATCTAAACAGTCATGAGATACTATTAGAAGTATTGTTCATTGATGTCACTATAGGTGATCAATTATACGGTGTGTTCCAGCTATCATGGTCAGAATAATACTTCAAGTTGATGATGAAACTCAGGAATATCCTATCTATTATCTTGTACATAAGATGGAGCTATTTTATCTGGAAAATTCCGAATGTTAGTTCTCGTAGGTATTCCAAACTGAAAACTGGAAAATTTAGTAATTGGTTTTGCTCCATTGGAAACCATCTACCATGACTTTGTAGCAGACCATCTTCTTCTATTATCAATTGGAGTTCATTTATTTCATTGGCACGGTTTAAAATTATCTGAGCTAGCTCAGCATTGGCTCCTTCTATGGTAATTGGTTCATGATACTTATTGATAATCGCACATGCTATTCTGATATAGTCTCCTATATATGCAGAACTTGTGGTATTGGTACTGTATCTCTGAAGAATTTGAACATATTCTTTATATGACCGTTTCTAGCTTCTACAATCCATCTCGTTTTCGTAACTAGTCTAGATGAATTTGCCTCTTCGGTTGTAAGCTGATGCTGTCCACCGCCAAGTGCTACGGGCATTTTTACTAATATACCTAAGTCAGCCAAGAAATTCTGTGCGTCACGGTATCCCCTATCTAACATGAAAATATCTGGAACCAGTTCCTCAGGCCCATTAAATCTCGTTCATACTCATGTCTCAACATTGCCGCATCATTATTTCCTGAATCGAAGAAATAGGGACCGTGGACATCTAGAGTATAACCATTGGGAGCAACAATCAATGCAGGTTTCCCTTGTGTACACAGTATTATTGACGTAATACGTGAAATGTCCGACTTTTGGGTATTTTTATGTACGTCCCGTCAATATAAGCTATTGCTGTTCGAAAATTTTCTCCAGGATTGTAAAGGGTGTTTGCAAATAATAGTAATATATTGGCCCCTCTCTATATGTTGATACCCTACATTTTGTTGAACGAATTGTAATAATGATACAAGCACTTTTTGAATTGCCAAGATCACAGCTTGACGACTGAAATAGGAAAACATGCCCATCAAGAATTGATCGGAAAGTCCTTGTCGTAATTTGCACAAAAAACATAACAAATCTTTCTTCGCTATTGCTCTATTTTTCTGATGAACATTGACGCGATCGCAAAATTCAAAGAGGTCTGTAAACTGTACTATTTTTATTGCAGTTAACGCCTGGAACTCTTCATCAGTAAAATTATCCTCGTTATTGTATTTATTTGTCGATTTATAGTTCAGCACAGCTTCTCGTAACAAATCTCACTGCGGAATTATACACCATATTCAACTTTATATTGACATGACGTAACAAACAAACAAAACGTTACTAGAAACTTTGACATCATTTCCAAAGCCATCTGCAGAAAAATGTGTTTTTCTACAGTAAAGGGATGCAATGTTTTCATGTTATCCAGTAGATACCCTTCAAGTTCGAGAATGAATAAACAATTTTTAAAAGTAATCTGGACTATATTTTTATACAGGGTGGGACAATAGTGTGTCTTTCGATTTTTAGAGTTCTATTGTGATATCGATTTGAAAACGAAAATTAACTAGACAACAGAATCTGACACAAGAATGTTTTGCATTTACAGGGCGATACGAAAAAAATCGGGTTGGAAGGTGGAGTGCATTATTTTTCATGGTCTAAAATTATTCAGGATGGTCGAACAATATTTTTCAGTAGGTACGGAACTTTTCGAATATAACTTTAATATTCCTCACATTTTTCGACTATGTGATGTAGAATACGGTGTAGAATAGGATTCATAAGCATTGTTTCATTGTAGATCCCTAAGACGATTTGTAACCACTTTCGAATTATTGCACTTT
This sequence comes from Endomychus coccineus, assembly GCA_958510875.1. Lineage (NCBI taxonomy): Eukaryota > Metazoa > Arthropoda > Insecta > Coleoptera > Endomychidae > Endomychus > Endomychus coccineus. Next base: position 29,973,524 of record OY294070.1, on the reverse strand, counting down.
AAAAATTGCAAGTAGGTGGAACACACTGTATAATTGACCAAATGTAACAACACCAAAGAAAAATACCTTCAACAGTATGTCATAGTAATGACTGTTTAGATCTTGATTGTTCAGAAAAACGATTATTATCCAGGATAACGTTTCGTGTTGTTTAACAATGAAGAACAAATGAAAATTTTCATTGGCATCTAGCGCTAAAACCAGCCTATAGAAAAAGTTGTGCCCATTGAACTTTTTGTTCGGAATGACTTGGACTATAAGATATCAAAAATTCAACCAATTCGACAGGGGGCCACTTTCCCTACTAAAGTGTGCGATATCTTTTACGGTTGATTGATTTAACTCTTTTATTAGTTTTTGCCGAAACCGTATTGAATAATTTAAAATAAAAGAACTCGAATTCGTATGATGTTGTTTCAAAAGGTAATTTTAAATGTAAGTTATAAGCCAAAAGTTGTAAAGGATCTAGTTTATGATATTTGTTACTGATTTCTGATTTTAACCATCTTTGTTTTGCAGAGAGAATAATTTTATCTATTTTCGTGTTCTTACACGTATATATTTCGATGAATTTTGGGAAAACATTATTTGACAAACAATCTTTAACAAAACGTAAATCTACTTTTAAACAGGAAATTTTGATTTTTAATTTAATATATTTATTAGCTTTATGCTTGACCTGTCTGCATTTACGTGGATTGAAGGTAGTGTAGAAGTATGGATGGGAAATTTAACATACTTCGATAAAATTTGTAACAGCTTCTTTGGACCAATAATGTGAATCTTGCATTGTATCTGTAACACAATAAAAATTTGTATCGTCCAAACCAACTAATTGATGAGAAGCCAAAACCTATGCTTACTGTAAACTGCGCGAAAAAGAGCGTGTAAAACAAATTTGACACTTTTCGAATGCACGAAATTCGCTTGCGAAAGCCTGCAAAGTATCCTGCAGATGATTGCGTGCAAGCGTGAAGGTACTTAAAGGGGGAGTTATGGCACTTATAAAGTCCGCTAGCGAAGTAGGTATCAATAACTGTTTTAGTTGTAAGTGAAATGTTGAAAATATCCTTATATTACTGTACCGAGAAATTTAAAGCGGCCTCTTTTGTGATTTAACTTGAGGGCCATCATTATTTCTTTTAAATTATTCATAAAAATAACTTATATTTGAGTATGCCCACGATGTTGTATCAACGTCAACACTAGAATGAATACCTATCTATAATATAAAAGTTGGACAATTGAAGACTAAACTTTAAATATTTAAAACTCTGTAAATTTTTATTTTTATTACATAAATTATTTCTATGTCGATTTGTCCAACAGAAAACCAACCTACATAGCCGTAGTATATTGGTGAAAGAAAGATAAAAATTACCACGAATCATTATTACATTGTACGAAATGGAACATAACAGTGGGATAAACATGGAAAATTCCAAAAATTTCGAGGGTCTACTATCGTTCGCAGAACAGGAGTTATTAGAATCACAATCACAACAGGAGTTATTAGAATCACAATCACAACAGGAGCCCCAGCTAGGACATATGACGACCGAACCACGAATCACTGAAGTAAGTTGTCTACTGTAATATTGTCATACGATATTTTCCCATTTTCCATAGTACACATTGAACGCGATTGATATGGCGAGAAAGAGAATATCATTTCTTCGTTACTTGTTCTAGACTTACGATCTCGTATCACCATCGCCGATTCCCAACAAAATGACGGCCGCAAAAGAGCAACGACTACCAAGAAAACCATCGAAACATTTACAATCGGCAGCAACAAAACAGCAATCGCCAGGAAAATTGTCAATAACTACCAAAATTCAATCGACAAAAGTAGCTGGGAAACAAATGTCGTCAAAAACGTCACCACAACCCACACCGTCGAGAAGCCAATCTGATACGAAATCAGAAAGTTCCGTTGCTTCGACACATAAATCATCGTCCGTGGAGACCTCCAATAATGATTACAAAAGAAAAAGACTGACATCTCCGGTGGTGTTGCGGAGAACAAACACAAACCAACATATGTCGTCACAGTCAACGAATAAACATTCCACGCAAGCATTTCGTCATATTTCCAAAATTAATTATTCTGTCGTATCGTTTTCGAAAAATTGTGCCCATGAGTTGACAATCGCTGGAATTAGGAATAATTTTTACGGTGGTTCAAGCGGCGGGACAAATAACGCGGTAAACGTAAATATATTGCTTCAATTGACCAACTCCGCGATAAAAGAAATTTCGTTAGCCCTGTTTGAAGAGACTTTATCGTTCGGGTTCGTAGAAATTATGGATAAATATTTATTGTTAATAAAGCAATCGCGGAACGAATTCATACAACTGCACGACCTGAGCGACGCCGAGAAATGGCAAGTAACCGTTCAGATTAATATATTGGTAAGCGAGGTGGAAAATGTTTTGAGAATCGTAAGAGAAGAATCGCGTGAAATTGCCAGTGGCCAAGAATGTATCACGAATTATGTTGAAGATGTATGCGGGGAATTTTATAAAACGGTACCAAATATTTTGAACAATATCGAAAATAGTACTATTGAAAACGCGCGAGCGCTTAGGTCTGTGTGGCGGAATAAATTGTTAAAAATACATCGTAAACATTTTCCGGGCGAAACAAGTACTAACGTCGTCAACTACTTATATACCTGTTTATTGCGCGGCGATTATAATCGTGACGCAATCTTCAAAGAAGCGGATGTAATGTGCTCAATAGCCACGGGCGATATAGTACATAACATGCAGAATGCATTGAATACTATAAGTTATTCTAATATAATGAAAAAATTGCAGAAACTCGCGGGCGAATGAAACGGGGCTACTTGATAAAACTGTTTGGAAACTTTTCTCTAAATTTTATCTGTCCTCTCCTCAAAGTTTTCGCAATGGTTAATTTCATTTTTATTTCATTTTTCTCAACAAGACCAATATTTTCAACTGCTGGTATTCTTTACTTTCTTAAAAATGTGCATAAATAACAATTTTATTGGAGTGGGCTAATAAACTCTATAAATGTTCAATTCTCGGTTTTCAAATTCACCAATATATAGTCACCACATTCAAATTGATCGTGCTCAATGGGTTCTTCTTCAGAGAGAAGTTTTATTCACTACCGATTTCATGAACAAATATTTTTGCCAGGCTCTACCGTTACTTTTTTTTTTGCGTCCTTTACTAGATGTTCCTGGCTTTCCAAATCTAGCCTCTTGGAACAGTTGTTTCAGCGTCTCACCCAGTATGTTCTCCGTTTCTCCGGTTGCTACAACATCTTGTGTTTTCAGAAACAAACAAAAACAACGTTACCGTCACTTGTTGTTATACTCCAATTGACTGACTTCTAATTATTATGTTTCTCAATCAGCTTGGTTCATTTTCAATTAGCCCCTGTATTTTCATGTAGCCCCGTTTTTACTTATAAAACGATTTGCTCTTCATGCTCGGTCGTCACGAATCACGTGAAATATATTTTTGGGTTATTTGTTGTTGTTGTTTACTCGTGTTGGTTCCGAGTGCGAATAGACCAACGGTTTTTTCCGCCTGAAGTAGAAGGCTTCTAAAGGAATATTGCGGGTTGGTCAATCCTGGTTAAAGTTCTGGTGGGAGCGACAGAATACCGTTTGTGTAATTCCTGTTGTGTCGGATCTTTAACCGAATTCTATTTTTTTATTTTTTTTTCATTTTAACTTGTAGAGTCATCACCTTCTGTTATGAATCTGGTTGAGTGCTAGTAGTTGATTCGGGGGAACGTAATCCTAATACGTGGATGAGCAGTTCAACGACGGGATTTATCTAGGGAGCACAAAGCGTTTATTTGATCTTACGCCGCTCGGTACTCCAGGTCAATCGTCGAACTGATCATTATTGTATTGGAGAGCGAGCTTTTGATTCCTTCTGCTGGTTTCTCGACTAGGCACATATCAGTCTGTTTAAGATAATTCCTTAAAACGAATTATGATTGGCGTGTTATCCAATGTTGAGGTTTTTGTGGATTTTAAGGGTGGTTTTAAGGTCCTTCTTCCTTCAGAAATAGCGATCTTGGTGTTCATTTTGTTTGTTGGTCTGATCTAATAGTCTTGGTGAAAATTTGGGGAATTTTTATAACCTACGGCCATTCTTTACTGTAGTAATTATATTTTGACATATCAAGATTTTGGGCCTATATAGCCGTGGTATGTTGGTGAAATGGAGATAAAAATTACTGTGAATCATTATTACACTGTACGAAATGGAACATAACAGTGGGATAAACATGGAAAATTCCCAAAATTTCGAGGGTCTACTATCGTTCGCAGAACATACGTCTTTATTAGAATCACAATCACAACAGGAGTCCCAGCTACGACATATGACAACCGAACCACGAATCATTGAAGTAAGTTGTCTACCGTAATATTGTCATAACGATATTTTCCCATTTTCCATAGTACACATTGAACGCGATTGATATGGCGAGAAAGAGAATATCATTTCTTTGTTACTTGTTCTAGACTTACGATCTCGTATCACCATCGCCGATTCCCAACAATATGACAGCCGCAAAAGAGCAGCAACTACCAAGAAAACCACCGAAACATTTACAATCGGCAGCAACAAAGAACCAATCGCCAGGAAATCCTCAATAACTACCAAGATTCACTCGACGAAAATAGCTAGGAAACAAATATCGTTAGGAACGCCGCCACAACCGACACCATCGATAAGTGAATCTGATACTAAATCAAAAAGTTCCGTTGTCTCGACGCATAGATTATCGTCCGTGGTGAACTTCAAACAGACTTCCATCGTAAGAGAAGAATCACGTGAAATTCTGAGTGGTCAAGAATTCTATCACGAATTATGTAGAGGTGGTTTTTGTGGATTTTGATGGTGGTTTGAGGTCCTACTTTCTTCGGGAATAGCGATCTTGGTTTTCATTTTGTTTATAGGGCAACCAAGCGATAAAATAGGATTTCAGTTCATCCTTCAGTAAGAGTCTTGGGCTGGTTATAATTTGACATCCCAAGGTTTTGGGTAGTTACAAATCTACCACGAATTATATAGAAGATGTTAGCGGGGAATTTTACAAAACAGTACCTACCAAATATTCTGAATAATACGGAAAATAGTAATATTGAAAATGTATGAACGCTTAGGTCTGTGTTGGGGAATAAATTGTTGAAAATATATTGTAGACATTTTCCGGACGAAACAAGCGTCGTCGAATACTCATATATCTGTTTATTATGCGGTGATCGAGACAATCTCGAAAGAAGCCCACTTATTTAGTAAATTTTCAATTTTATACTCTTCCAATTCATATTTTTATTCACGTGGTATATTACAGCTATTATATTTTGTTTCAACTCAACAGTGATTCATTTTATTTGTAGGCCTGTTCATTTGTGTCTTTGCTGAAACGACAGATAAAATGATTTCTCTTCTTTGCATCTTTAGCAACACCTATTGTATTGCTTCATCATGTATAATCGAGAATAATAAAAGAAATAATGCTTATATATTTTTTTTTCTATCCACAAATACCCTACTTTGTCTATATAGTACATAAGCGATAGATCTAAATGGATCACCGATCGATATTTATTGTTACAATTCCCACGCAAGAACCACCAGTTCGTTGTTAAAAAATATTTCAATAGATTTTGGACAATTGGATATTTTGAAATGTATACGAACTCGCATCTGTACAATTTTGCATCTTTAGCAACACCTATTGTATTGCTTCATCATGTATAATCGAGAATAATAAAAGAAATAATGCTTAGAATATATATATTTTTTTTCTATCCACAAATACCCTACTTTGTCTATATAGTACATAAACGATAGATCTAAATGGATCACCGATCGATATTTATTGTTACAATTCCCACGCAAGAACCACCAGTTCGTTGTTAAAAAATATTTCAATAGATTTTGGACAATTGGATATTTTGAAATGTATACGAACTCGCATCTGTAAATTTAATTGTACAAATAAATTATTATTATTATTTTTGTTTCATGGCGAAATCGATAATAAGCGACATCGAATTGCACCTTCATAAAGCTATATGTATGATGTGTGCGAAGCAGAAATCCTGAAATGATATTATTTACCTTCGGCCATTTGTGTATCATAAAAGATCTAATGTACAAATAAAATAATATCTGCAAGTTCGATACTTTAGCCGATATATAGTTTAACCGTGAGAAATTCAATTTGTATAATGTGTGAAGTTTCATGCTTTAAATAGTTATATACATTAGCCGTAACATATATATATATATATTATTAACTAAACTCTTACTGAGTTTATTTTTATTTATTGATTATTATTAATGCTTCCGGCTAGCTTTTAATTTATTGATTATGAATAATAATGAACCTTCTCTTTTTATATTATTTTATGGAATTAAACACAATATTCTTTGAATGTTAAAAAGTTTCTATATTTAAATCTCTATGACTCTATTTATCTCAGGGTTTCAAATTTACAATTTAGTTTTATGTTCTAAGCATAGAACTAGCTTTAACCTCAAAACTATTCAATATTAATAGTTGTTTACAAATTACAAACGACAATCTTTCTTTCAGATTTACAAATAACACTACAATGGAAATATAATAAACAAACTTACTTTTAGTTTATATCCAAAAGTGTGTTTAACTATGTTGGCAATTTTCGATTTAATTCTTTTATAATTTCGTTGATGATTCACTTTTACACAATACTATGCTTTTTCACAATAATCACAGGTAACTAATTTGGATTACCTCTTCTTGAGACTCAGGAACTGTTGATAATACTTTGTTTTATCCTTTTAGATAAAACATGAAACTTTTCGATGCTTTATTTAAATTATTGATGAATGGCAATCGTTGGAAATTTCTTCTTAATTGGAGGTTATTACAGCCTTTTTACTGGATTCAGATACTTGGATAATCGTTGACTTTATATAAAACTTATTAACTTTGGTTTCTTTGAACCTATCGAAGTTTGGAACACTTTCGTTCACTGGTTTTTTATAGGTTATGAAATTTTGGTGAGTTGCAGGAGTACTTTCAGTCTACAGATGTAATGGCAAACTAAACTTCTTTACTTTCAGATTCGTTTTTATAGGCCTCCAAAACCGACGCTACTTTATGTCATAATCAACCTATGAGATGATTGCTTTTCAAATCAAGGATGCCAAGTTAATTGTTGTAAAACTGACACAAGTCTTCATTGTTACCAGATTGACATTGGAAATTCCTATTGACCAATCAGAATTTAGTATTCTTTACTTTTTGAATTATTTGAGATTTTCAACTTATTTTAATTGTTAGCGATTCCTTCTTTTTAAATTAATATTGCCTACATTTTTCCCCACACTTTGGTATAATTTAACCTATGATTGGGTTATTATTAATATGATTATTCCCATATTTATGGTTTTCTTGACAGTTACTTATTCTTAAATCTAATACATACCATATTATATCAATAACAGTCTTTTAACATTACATAACTCAAATTTACTAATCCTAACTTACATCTATAACATTATTCAATGTTTTGTACTATCTCATGATAGTTTTGTAATCATTTTACTTATGATTTATGATTTCGTTACACTGAACGTTTCTTCACTTTCACTGAAGTTCTTGTTTATCACTTCTTATTCTATTACATCATTGTTTATTATGTTTTACATTGTTAATATTAATATCCTAACTATTATTTAGCTTTTATTATTGTTTTTAATTCCATAAAATATTTTTTATTTGATCTTTTCTTATTTTCATAGTTCGGTAAGTTATTATTTTTAAATTTTTATTGTCTATGAAATGAAATCATAACAAATTCCCCTAAATCAATTTTAACATTTTAATCACATTAATATTTAAAATTTATTTATCTTTTGATTTTATTTTCATGAACTAAATTTATTAATAATTATACTTGTATATTTGATCAATATTAAATATTCCCCTTATCTTTCCATTTTCAGGATTCATTAATTCATAACTATTTTCAGCATTTTCATTCATGACTACATATGGACCTTCAAAAGCAAAACATAATTTTCCACATATATTCTTTTTATTATTAGTTACTCTCATTGCTCTTACTATTACTAATTCACCTATTTCAAATTTAATTAACCTTCCTCTTTTTCTCATTTCCCTATTCATATACTTTCTTGCATTTCTTTCTAACCTATTACTGATATCTTTCAAAATTTCATTTCGCTCTACTGAATTTTCATCTAACCATTTTCTATCTGGTTCTTCGCCTTTCATTATTAATACAGGTGTTTTCTCTGTTGTAGTATTTGGACAATGATTTAAACATTTTTCTACTCTGGATATTGATTCATCCCATTGACGATGTTTACCCTCACAAGATATTCTCAGATATTTTATTACTTCCTGTATATAACGTTCTGATGGATTGGATTGAGGATGTCTGATGCTTGTTAATTGATGAAAAATTAAATTCCTTTTGCAAAAATACTTGAAACGTATGTTTTTGAAATATGTTGCGTTATCTGTAATTAACTTTCTTGGCCTACCAATTTCTTCAAAATAGTTTTCTAACTTATGCATTACTTCTCTACTTTTTGTCGTTTTGCAAGCATATAATTTTATATATTTAGAAAATAAATCTACTACAACCAAAATATGTCTATTTCCTTTTTCTGTTACTATTAACTCACTTAAAAAATCTATTGCTACTATTTCTAAACATTCCTTTACTATAATACTCTTTGCTAAATTGTGGTTAATTATATTTTTAGGCTTTGCTCTTTGACATATGTCACATTTCTTTGTGATTTCTTTTGCAATTTGGTAATCTCCTTTACCTATATAATTTTCTCTGAATATGAGCCACATTTTCCTTGCTCCTATGTGATTGAATTCACTATGTAAATGATTTAAAATTTTTAAAGTTAGGTCTTGATTTATTCTGTATAATTCTTTCCTACCTATATCTTGTAAATAAACTCCCTCTTTGATTTTACATTTCTTTTTATCCTTCTCTGATAAAGTACTTTGATTGTTTTTAATGCTCTCTAATGAAAATAAACCCCTTACTTCTAATAAAATATTTACTCCTACTTTGTATTTCCTTTTATCAATTTTTAAATTCCCCTCTTCTCTTGTTAAAGTATCAGCTATTATATTTAATTTTCCTGGAATATGTTTTATTTCAAAATCATATTCCTGCAATAACAAAATCCATCTTTGAATCCTACTGTTTACAAACTTGTTTTTAAATATACTTGTTAATGCACTATGATCAGTTTCTACCCTTACTTTATTCCCTAACAAATAAAATCTTAATTTCTTTACACAAAAAACTATACTTGCTAATTCTAATTCAGTAACGCTGTAATTTTTTTCATGAACTTTTGTCATTCTTGACACAAAACTTATGGGCACTTCTTCATTATTTTGTTTTTGTAATAAAACACCACTGAATCTTTGTTTAGAAGCATCTGTTCTTAATATGAAAGGTTTATCATATTGTGCATGATAGACTTTTAATTTTTTAATGAAAATATCTTTTAAATTTTGGAAAGCTTCGTGTCTTTCATTATCCCATTTCCATTTTACCCCTTTCTTAAGTAATTCTACTAATGGAATCTCCTTCTGACTTAAATCAGGAATGAGCCTTTTGAAATAATTTATTAGACCTAAGAATCCCCTCAAAGTTTTAAGATTAGTGGGTCTTTTGAAATTTTTAATTACATCTAATCTATCTTCATCCATTTCTAAACCTTCCCTCGTTAATTTATAACCCAAAAATTTAATTTCTGTTTTATAGAATTCACATTTCTCAATATTTATTTTTAAACCTGCTATATCTAATTCGTTCAAAACTAATTTTATGTGATCTTTATGTTCTTCTACTGTTCTAGAAAATATTAATATGTCATCGATATAATGAACTACAAAAATTTCAAATTTATTTAATATTTGATTCATACTTCTAACTAACGCACTGCATGCACTTTGAATACCAAAAGGCGTAACTTTAAAACGATACACTTCTCCATCTATCATAAAACCAGTGTAATCTCTACAACTTTCATGTAAAGGAATCAACCAGAAACTATGTCTTAAATCAACTTTACTAAAAATTTGTGCCTTTATTATTCTACCAAAAATTGACTCTATATTTTTAGGAGCTTCATATTGTGGTACTGACAATCTATTCAATGTTCGAGCATCTAAACATAACCTAATATCACCATTTGACTTTTTTGCTATAACAATAGGGTTTATATATTTTGTTTTACTTCTTTCTATTATGTCTTGTTCTAGCATTTCACCGATTTTTTTCCTAACATCTTCTATGTACTTGTATGGGATTGGATAGTTCTTGGATTTAAAATTTTCAATTTCTTTGACTTGGAATTTATGAATATAATTACTAGCTATACGAGTTTCATCAATTATTAAACCTTTATGTTGTGAAATTATTTCTGATATTATTCCCCTATATTTCTCGGATATTTTCATCTGCGAGATTATTTCATTTAAATTTTTGCTTGAGTCTTTTCTTTCGACCGCATTTATTATATTGCAACCTTCATTTGGTCTGTCAATATTTTCATTTTCCCCTTTCCCTATCTTTATAATTTCATCTAACAACTTTATTTCCTTTTCCTCGTAATCTATAATAATTCCATGCTTTTCTAATTCATCAGTTCCCATAACAATATCCAATTTCATATTCGGCACTACAAATAATTGCATCTCTAGACTTGACTTCCCTATTATAATATGCTCAGTAATCATTTTTGATACTTCAGTAATTTTCTTTCCACTAATATTTACTAATTCTACTTTTGGTATTTTCAATTGATTTGTTAATTTTATTTCAGACAATAGTTCTTCCCTTATTAATGATAGTTCTGATCCTGTATCACACATAATTTCTACTTCTTTCCCTTTTAAAAAACCTTTTAATTTAATTAAACCTATACTTTCATTTTCTTCCCTTTGCTGTTCGTAGTCAATGTATTCCCTCTGATGTTCATATAATACATTAACATGGTATTCGTGCTTTCTTAAAAATCCTGATTTTGTTGATTATTTTGACTTGAAGAGTCTTCCCTTTCCATATTACTTTCTATCCTACTACAGTTTACTTCCCTTTGATTGTTTTCATTTCTATTATTATTTCTATTATTATTATTATTTTGACTTCTATTATCCCTATATCTATTTCTATTTTGATTAGCATTATTTCCATTATATCTATTTTCCCTATTATAATAATTTTGGTTTCTATTATCTCTATTTCTAAAATTGTTTTGATAATTATTATTTTGGAATCTATTATTATAATTTTGATTTCCCCTGTAATTGTTCCTGTTATCATTATATCCCTTTTGTTGCCTAGTTCCTATGTTATCCTTATTATCAATTCTATTTAAGTATGATAGTAGTTGATTCATGTTTTTAATATTTGCAATGGCTATTGCCTCAGATATTTGACTTCGATACTGTCTTGAAATGTATAAAACTATCTCTTCCTCTCTCATTTTAGGTTCTAAATATTGCGCTTCATTATATAGGCTAAGTGCATAAGCATTCATGCTTTTTCTAGTCCCTTCTATATACTTCCTAAAATATAACCTTTCTCGACATTTCGACTGCTCATTTTCACCCCAAAAATTATTTAAAAACTCATCTATAAACTCATCTAAACTATTTAATTCCCTTTCTTTGCAATTGAACCACAACAATGGTTCATCAACCAATCGTTCTCTTATTAATTTTTTCATTCTCTCTATATTCCTTTCATACTGTATTTCATTTTTCAAATCTTTAACAAAAATGCATGGATGTAATAATTTTATGTTTCCATTAAATTTTATTGTATTCTCATGACCTACATTTCTGTATTCTATATTCATTCTCTCTTCGGATCTATTCTCAATTCTTTTTATTCTTTCATCTTGTTCATTTATCATTTTTTCCTGATTTTCTTTCATACTTTGTACATTCACATTTACATTCTCTTCAATATTCTTCCCCATATCATTCATTCTATTTTCCATAATATCTATTTCTTTCTCTACATTATTAAACTTTCTATTTACAAAACTATTATATTCTTCTAATTTATTATCTATACTTTCTTCAACATGTTGTCTTATTTCCTTTTTCTCAGTTTCAACTATTCTCATAATTTCCTCAGTTCTTTTATCAAATTTATCATTCACTCTCTTAAGTTCATCTCTTATTTCACTCATACCTTGTTCAATTTTAGCATTTGTTTCCTTCGTTTCATTAGCTTTTAAATTTAAACTTTCAAGCAATCTCATTATTTGTGATTGACTATCTATTATTGGTGGTCTTTCTGCACTAATCATTTCACCCTCTTGATCAAATCCTATCAATTCTGGAGTCCTCTGTCTATCTCCTTCCATTTTTACTTTCTTATTAATTAATCTAGTTCTTTAAATTATTTTGATACGCGGTTCTATTTCTTTTTTCAAATGGCCTCACGTTTGAGCGACAATTATTAACTAAACTCTTACTGAGTTTATTTTTATTTATTGATTATTATTAATGCTTCCGGCTAGCTTTTAATTTATTGATTATGAATAATAATGAACCTTCTCTTTTTATATTATTTTATGGAATTAAACACAATATTCTTTGAATGTTAAAAAGTTTCTATATTTAAATCTCTATGACTCTATTTATCTCAGGGTTTCAAATTTACAATTTAGTTTTATGTTCTAAGCATAGAACTAGCTTTAACCTCAAAACTATTCAATATTAATAGTTGTTTACAAATTACAAACGACAATCTTTCTTTCAGATTTACAAATAACACTACAATGGAAATATAATAAACAAACTTACTTTTAGTTTATATCCAAAAGTGTGTTTAACTATGTTGGCAATTTTCGATTTAATTCTTTTATAATTTCGTTGATGATTCACTTTTACACAATACTATGCTTTTTCACAATAATCACAGGTAACTAATTTGGATTACCTCTTCTTGAGACTCAGGAACTGTTGATAATACTTTGTTTTATCCTTTTAGATAAAACATGAAACTTTTCGATGCTTTATTTAAATTATTGATGAATGGCAATCGTTGGAAATTTCTTCTTAATTGGAGGTTATTACAGCCTTTTTACTGGATTCAGATACTTGGATAATCGTTGACTTTATATAAAACTTATTAACTTTGGTTTCTTTGAACCTATCGAAGATTGGAACACTTTCGTTCACTGGTTTTTTATAGGTTATGAAATTTTGGTGAGTTGCAGGAGTACTTTCAGTCTACAGATGTAATGGCAAACTAAACTTCTTTACTTTCAGATTCGTTTTTATAGGCCTCCAAAACCGACGCTACTTTATGTCATAATCAACCTATGAGATGATTGCTTTTCAAATCAAGGATGCCAAGTTAATTGTTGTAAAACTGACACAAGTCTTCATTGTTACCAGATTGACATTGGAAATTCCTATTGACCAATCAGAATTTAGTATTCTTTACTTTTTGAATTATTTGAGATTTTCAACTTATTTTAATTGTTAGCGATTCCTTCTTTTTAAATTAATATTGCCTACATTTTTCCCCACACTTTGGTATAATTTAACCTATGATTGGGTTATTATTAATATGATTATTCCCATATTTATGGTTTTCTTGACAGTTACTTATTCTTAAATCTAATACATACCATATTATATCAATAACAGTCTTTTAACATTACATAACTCAAATTTACTAATCCTAACTTACATCTATAACATTATTCAATGTTTTGTACTATCTCATGATAGTTTTGTAATCACTTTACTTATGATTTATGATTTCGTTACACTGAACGTTTCTTCACTTTCACTGAAGTTCTTGTTTATCACTTCTTATTCTATTACATCGTTGTTTATTATGTTTTACATTGTTAATATTAATATCCTAACTATTATTTAGCTTTTATTATTGTTTTTAATTCCATAAAATATTTTTTATTTGATCTTTTCTTATTTTCATAGTTCGGTAAGTTATTATTTTTAAATTTTTATTGTCTATGAAATGAAATCATAACAATATATATATATATATATATATATCGAATCGCATTGTGTTTATCAATGATCTACTATCCTTTCAGAGGTTTATATTTACAAAAATATAAAAATCTAACAGGACCGAAGTGGTGTAATTGGTAAACACCCTGGACTAGAAATCCAGAAATGTGGGTTCGAATCCCGCCTATGGTTCAATCTTTTACGTTTATTCATCTTTATAATCCTATGTTAAATTATCTAAGTTATCTTCATAATTCAGAAAATTTAATTCTATATCTCTTAAGTTACATACACGATAGTGGCCAATTAGGCAAAGAAACTTTAAACTTGTTTATAATTAACCAGAACAATTCTCAGTCAGTTCTATTGAAATATATAAGAACCGGGATGCTGTCATTTGAATAAGAACTGTCAAGTAACTGCCAACCATAGCAGTACTAACCTACAATCCTTACTTCAAAAACGACTGAACTTCAGATGAATGTGCGTGAATAGTTGATCTATGGTAGGGCATCGAATCGCATTGTGTTTATCAATGATCTACTATCCTTTCAGAGGTTTATATTTACAAAAATATAAAAATCTAACAGGACCGAAGTGGTGTAATTGGTAAACACCCTGGACTAGAAATCCAGAAATGTGGGTTCGAATCCCGCCTTTGGTTCAATCTTTTACGTTTATTCATCTTTATAATCCTATGTTAAATTATCTAAGTTATCTTCATAATTCAGAAAATTTAATTCTATATCTCTTAAGTTACATACACGATAGTGGCCAATTAGGCAAAGAAACTTTAAACTTGTTTATATATATATATATATATATATATATATATATATATATATATATATATATATATATATATATATATATATATATATATATATATATATATATATTTTTAGAGCTCATTGCCTCATATCAAAGGTAAGATAAGGTACTATAAATGATGTAGAATCGATTAGAAGCCGTTAGTCTTATTTATCATATCAATATGATTAGTTGGAAGAACAATTACTTTGTTTGTATATCACTTTTAATAATAACAAGAAAATCTAACTATAGTTTGAACACCGAAATGCCATTATCATAGGAATTCAAAGTATATATGCATGCATCATTTGCCCGTCATTCCGCGCGATCTTTTGCAAGAAAAAACATGTGTGACACAAAGAAAGTAATTGAAAAAGTGCGTGAATATCCAATTCTGTTTGATTTATCTCATGCAGAGTTGTTACAATTTAAGGAAGCAATTAGCACGTGGTTGGATTCAATAAAACACTGTTTCCTCTTAGAGTATCAGCAAACGACTTACTTGTTTATTCATAGTCATAGACTTGTAGTTTATGCATAGATCATAGCCATAGAGTTATACGTTATTGGAGATATTTCCTACAGGAGTATTAAAACTTAAACAAGGAAGATAAAATATGGGACGAAATAGTAAGTGAAAATTCATGTTTTTTTTTTTGCAGCCTTATTGTTTTTAGGAATTACAGCAGAACAATACTAATAATAAAGCTTCTAATTATCATTAAAAAACGAAACTATTTGTTCACTTATTTCGAACTGAACTGAATAATGTTAGCGAACGAACGCTTTGGTACGCGGATGTTTTGTTCGCTTTGACATCGCTACCGGACCCGCAACCGCTCTAGTTTGCGTCTCGCTTAAATAAAAATCCCTAAGCCTAATTTATTCAAATTTCGCATGTCTAACATATTTAGGTTCGTTTTTTAGCCAGATTGCTGCGATGTCCTCGGAGCGCACGGCAGCATGACAAGGTTGCAATAATATAATAAAACATCAACATTTTCATAATTAACTTAATCAATTTTAACCCTCTCAAATTATCTGAGTTTTATTGCATTGAATGTATCATATAGGTATTTTATGTTCATCTATGTTTCGTATGTATATCTCTTATTAACCACTAAGAGAACTGACGTGATCTACACTGTAATGTATAAACAGTCAAATGTAATAAATTAATTTATCTACGGTAACCGCCACCCGAGGGTAGATTCACATTACTAATACATGTGTTCAAGGGCGAGGAAAATCAAATGTGTGTACGAAGAAGGATAATACCAATCAATCCATTACATTTCAAATAACTTACTAACCTAGTACTATATTACCATTACCATTACCAATATGACGTGTACCTTGTGACTTTTCGGTGAATTGCTTACTGCGGTAAACTTCAAGTCCTCGGGCGCCAGATTTTTCTAAAGGTTTACTTCTTTTTGAAGACTTCTGCTAGGCTCTTCACCACAAGGCTTGTCACTATGCTATCTATAGATAGCCTTGTCCCTAGGGTAGCTACAGTGAAGTTAAACCAGGGCCCATTGGGCAGAAAACAGTATCAAAATTGTGGGCTTTAATTACAATTGATACCTGGTTAAAACTTAGCTCATTTAAAGTTGGAGCAGAAATAACATAATAAACGGGGAATTCCAAATATTAAAATATATAATAATTATAACAAGAACACTTTCAGAACAATTAGTGGAATACAATTGAACGGTATTTTACACAAAAATTCACCCAGACGGAAAATGTAATGAAGCTCAAACGGTATATGAAAACTGTTACAACATATCTATTTCTTTTACGATATGTTCGGTATTTAATTTTAATTGAACGGTACGGAATCGGTTGATAAATGATTCACAATTATCAATTTGCGGGAAATATAAATCAAACAGATCCTAGCGTAATAAGCGGTATTCGGTAAATTTTCAGATAGCAGTATTACGTGAAATGTTCATTTCACACTACGATATATTGAACGGTTAAAATTCGGTCGGATTGGAAAATATTGGCCTGCACTAGTTTTCCGCTCGTACGATATGAGATTTTACGGTATTTTCGGATAATTACTCTGATTGAGTTCATTCTGTCATATCACCCATCCTTGTATTAGCTGTCAACGGAGTTCCCGGTAATTGTATGACAGTGTTAGATTTCATACACTTGGCAGATTCAGAATCTAGACAATTAGGGCTTATACTTCCGGGTTGACACAGCGTGCACAAACCCTAACTATCGTATCTGCAATAACCCCTACATCCACGGCCGGAGACTTCTCATACGAATAAGGGGTAATTACGATTCTCAATCACACAACCACCTCAGCTTACACTTCCGGGTTGACACAGCGTGCACAAATATACCAAAGACGCCCCTGTCGTTCAAACATACACACTCTGTACACACCATACAATTACTTGAATATTTCAATTTACATGCCGATTCAAATCGTGCGCGGTCTGACCTATGACGGGATAAACTCAAATTAATATAACAATTCAAATTACTGAATGCTACGGAACTCAGATATCGTACAAACGTTGCCAATCATAAACTACGGAACACAATATATCGTAATGCCCAAAGATATAAATTATTAAGCTATCATTTACCTTATACAAAAATTCACTTAAACGGAACACTATTGTTAATTCAAATTTTAAATCTGACTTGAACTCGGATAATTATTAATTCACTTTGATTCTAATATGATAATCACACTTCAACGGTACGGATCGATGATCAAAATCACCAAAGAGAGCACAAAAGAGGACGATCTTTTCTCTGTCACGGCTTTTGTATGTTTTCGAGGTTCTGGACAGGTCCGCTCCACCAATTTTGTGCCAAGGGTTTTTTACTTATGTCTCGAACAATGCTTAAAAGTGACGCTACTTTTTAGATCTAAAATTCGCACTCATGATGCTCCACTAGTTTCTCTCGGCGCAATAAACAAATGTTATCGGAGTTTTTTCGATTGTTCGCCTTTTTTATACATAAGGTTGTTCAAAACTTTGATGCGTTAACTTGCCAGATCCCCGTTTTTGCAATATATTTTATCGGAATGAATGCAATTTTTAAACGGGCATGAATTCGATTCATTTATTTGAATAATTACACTTATTCAAAATTGCGGAAATTTATAAAAGTGACAATCACGGAATACACATTCGGAGTTCACGCATATCTATTGAAATACTGAACTGTTCAAACAGAGTTTACATGTAATATCCGTATTTACTGCCTGATCCAAAATAAATGATATTTCGAAATTTAAGCTTCGTTACACCAAAAATATGTAAAAATTAAAAAACTAATCTGGCCGCTTGCAGATTTGAAATCGGAAAACAAAATGCATTACCGACATGTCAACCAACTAGGCCACAACAGGTTGATTATAGAATTCGTCATATCAACAGGTAATTCGCTCTCCGCTACGAGCATAATATCAACTATACTCTTGGGAGGTACAAGGCCTATTTTCAAGTTGTGTATTGGCGGCTTTGTCTTGAAACGACAAACGAATAGCTGGCACAAAGCTACTCCATCGACGTGGGAAATTATACCAATTGTTATTTACTGGAAGTTTCTTAGTAATTTTCACTCAGTAAAACCAAAAGTTCATAGTTTTTGTTGTCCACACCAGCCTGATATTGTTTGAAAATAATAAAAATGTACACACAGCCATTGAACGGTACCTAAAATATCGTATTTAAACATAAATTGAATACTTCAACGGTGTTTACTACTATAAACAAATAAAATTCAACTTAATAAACTATTGTTATTCAACATCAAATGTTGACTATGCAGATAGATTAGAAATTAATCTAATCAAGAACGAAACAAAATTATTGAAGGTGTCAACATAAATTATCTAACACGCAGTATTTATTGTCATTCGAAAACGATGAATTATGCAATAATTCCAGTCAAAATTGGATATCAAAAAAAATACCCGTGATTTCAGTTGTACTAGCGTGGAAGATGGCAGGGTGGCAGAAATGGGCTGATCCAATATAACAGTAATGTGCAGTTGAAATCGAGCATTACAACAACCCCAAATTGTTTATCTCGAACTCGCAATAACAAAAATAAACAGTTCGTACCAGTATCAGGTATATGGGCACCAAAAAAAAGTGTTGGTTACGCCATCTTGGCAAGCTGCGGTAAGGGTAACTCCCTCGATCTCGGATGTAATTCTGGCCTACCTTAGGTAGCCGAAGGTCAGTGTTTCGATGTTTCTATAGAAAACACCGTGTAATATCAACATGCCTGAGGATAAGATCTTACTCCGGCGAATTTATCTGGGTTTTCAAGCGAGAAGGTTGCGACTCGAGGACGCCCTCTAGTTGGCCTTCTCGACTGATGTGAAATTCGAGACCAAGTCCTCCGGCAGCTTTTTGTGCTTCCTTAACGATAAATGCCCCCACTCCTGCCTCTCGTGAGTTTTGACAAGGCACAGGAGGGGTCCAAACTCCTAAGGACACGCTATGCTCAGAACTCAGAACCGCACTTCGATGCAGACCCTCCAGACTGAGAAGTCTCCTACCAGTACCACACCGGTGAAGTAGGATGCAAACTGTGATGGATATGCATTATTTTCCGGGTGTCTTTGTCGAGTCTATGCAGCTCATCGACCGTCCATATCACCACTCCAAAGAGTAGAGCAGAACTGGAACGGCAAGCATATTTGTTGAAGCCACCTTGCTCTCACTCGAATGTTCGGACGACGAAATCATTCGAACATGAATTCTGTACTAGCCGCCGAGAGCCACCTTTACTTTATTCATCTCTATGCCTTTACCTGGGAAATAATTAGCAAGCTGTTCAATTCCCAGCTATCGATAGGTCTCTCATCAAAGTGTTTAATTAAAGATGATTCCAACGGCAAGCTGCATATTCTCGTGGACTTCCACGAACTTGATAGATTGCACTAATTGTTGATTAATCTGTACTAAAGCCGTTTTCACTGTCCGATAAAACATTGTTAGATTCTGTAAATTTTATTAATCTAGAATATATAATTTTCTCGAAGACTTTACTTGTTTGATAATGCGATTGGCCGCTAGTTTGAAAGTTTATTATTGTCACCTTTTTCCTGTATAGCCTTTATCTCATCCTTCTTTTCTAGGTACTATACAGGTACTCATTGTAAGATTGATGATGTATTCTAAAGGGCCTTTCAATTGGTTTATGATATATTTAATCTGTTTAAAATATATCCCGTGCCGTTTGTTATTGAGTTTATCATATTCGTGATTTCTTGCGAGTTTGTTGGATGTAAGATGTTAATCTGGTTCTTGGTTACATTACTTAGGATTGATGATTCTATATTACTTTAAATCAAGGCATTGATTTAGAGAGAAATTATTTGCAAACTTCATAGTGCAATTCTCTGACAATGACATGGCCCAATTTCACCTAATCACCTTAACATCTGTTATTTCTGTGACGAAACACGTACCCTCAAATAAAAGTTCTCATTGAAAAAATGTTTTATTTAAAAAATATAACAAAAACTAGATATTCTTACATACGAAAATGGAATAAAAGCAACTAATTCTTACTTGCTCTTAGAAAAGTACCTAATAAACATACTCATAAAAATCCACATCTGGAACTCTTCTGGAGATCTGAATTCGTGGGTTGATTTTATATCTTTATGATATCTGTGAGATCGTAAAACGGCTCATCTTTTTAGCTGTAGCCGCATTATCACATGGCATTGACGGTAATCCCGTTCTCTCCTCAGAGAACTTCTCTCCACTCATGCGCCACCCTTTTGGTACTACGCAACACATGACACTTATAGAGATAGAGATATTTTTATTTCAATAGAGTAGTCTACATACAACCTACACAAAGCACATTCTATATATACATAGTCTAAGAAATACGTCAAGTAAAAACATTTCGGAAAGATCAATAAAAATATAAAATCAATATGAATATAAAATACATCAATAGGAACAATGGATCCAAAGTCAAGTATTACTCCTGCAGAAATTCTTCCAGGGTATAATGCTCTGAGTTGCATAAAAAGGTTCTACAGCACAGCCTCTATACCCCCTTACTTCCCACCCCGATTTTACATTTATTCCCAGCTCCCTGTTTTCGCTGATGTTATATTTTTTATTGATAACACCTTCGTGTGAGTACAGAGTATCGGTTCATATCTTCGTCGGCAAAGGACTTTCATTGTTTCAATCCAGACTAATATTACCGCCTTAACTCGATAAGATTATCGCAACATACAACAGGCTACCTTAACAATGAGAAGCTACGATTTCCATAATTCCTATTTATTTCAATTAAACAAATTATTATAAATTAATTTATTCATCCAATAGATTACAGATATTGAATATAGGAAAAGTCATCTAATGACTAAAATGGATATAACAATACTACAAATGGATAAAAACAGTTTCTTACAATTTATTAAAGAACACAACGATAAAACACAAAAAAATAATAAAGATAAACTAACATGGTTGTTTATTTAGAAAAATCTTCTATTGAATAAAAATTAAAATTGTTAACAATGAGATAATTTGTGAGCTGTTTTAAAGATGTTTTGAAATTTTGTTCTAGTTTTAGGTTCCAATTTGAACATAGCTCGAATGGCTTCTTTTGCAGCACGAAAACACGATTGGTCTCACATGAGTTACCCCAAAAATGATGACATATCTAATAACCGATTCTAAATTTGAGTGATAAAATATGCTGACTACTTCGGTACTAGTAAATAGACTTAACCTTTTTAGAGCAAAAATTTTACTCGCTCATGTATGTACTACATACAGAATCAACTTGTGGTTTAAAATTTGATATTTGCTGAATAGTGTAATAAGGGGTTAGTACAGGTTATTTCCAATATTAAAAAAACAAAATCATATTTAGAAAATTAAAATTTCATGTCAAATTAAAATATTTCAAAGCAAAGTAACAAGAACATATAGGGGTTGCCAGATGTTTTCTGTTTCGTATCAATAACAAATGTTAGCATGAGAAATAGTAAGTGAATTTCTAAAATAAACACAAATTAGTTTTCAGTCGCTTCAAGGAGGGTAATATGATACTATACCTGGCATGACGAAGAGTGTTTCAAATAATTTCACAAAAGTTTTGTTCTAAAGGAAATCATAAACCTGTCAAGATCAATAACCAATATATAATATAGGATGGGAAACTAATGTCATAGATGCTAACCATCTGGAGATGTTTAGATAACGGGATTGTCCAGGCTCGTTGTTGATGTCAATATGAAAGTTTTACAAGTCTTTCCTTCATAAGTTGCTTACATAATTAATCAAAATGTACCACATGCAAATCGGGAAGTAACGTAGTATATAATCATCAAAATTGTAATATTTAATTAGTCGTAATTATGGTTGAAATGGTTGATAAAGAAGAAAATCAGTTAGTAACATTTAGAAAAGGGCAGATAAGTATAGAAATCCCCACCGTAAACATTATTTAATGAGAGGCCTCAAGAGAGAGGAAAGGAATTATAAACTATCTTACTGCTTATTGGGTTAACCATGGGTTAGCCAATGGTCGCTTTATCAAATTGCGTAGGGGGCCAACTGAATAAAGAGTGGTCTAACCACCACCCATGAGGCAGGCCAAGCTCTTCTTCAAAGAGCCTGCGCCTAGGCTCTCAAAGAAACTTCTTTCTCTGAACAGAAGGGACATCAGAGAGATGACTGGAATCGTAACCGGTCACTGTCGTCTTAACAAACATCTCTACACTATGGGCATGACAGCTGACCCAATACGTAGAAAATGCAGTGAGGCGGAAGAAACTGCCTCTCACATCCTGTTGAAATGCCCAGCATTAGCATTCCACAGGCACCGACACTTCGGAGAATCAAAACTGCTCCCAGAAAAACTTATGGAAGCCAGCACTGGCAATATTCTGGGCCCATCTAAGTGGCCTAAGTGCATCAGGGGGCTAGGCCCTCTGTCCTCAAAAGATGATGAGGTCTTATTTCAAAAAAAATTACTTATTAAATTTTTTGCCACCTATGTATATGAATTATGTTGTTTTATTCATAACAATCAAACATTCTTTCCTAGGAACTGTGTAGTTCATAATTATGACACACGCAATAAGTCTAATTTCATTCCTGATCAGCATACAACTACCTTATAATAAAAGATCTTCTTTTATAATGGTTGTAAATACTATATAATAGTCTTCCAGAGTATACAAATGAGCTAAAGAAATTCAATCAATTTGAAAAACATTTAAAAAAATATTTATTGAACAAAAACTCCTATCATGCTGATGAATTCCTTTTGTGATAATAGGAAATAAAAGTTTGTATTTCATTTTCATTCTATAGTGACACATTTGCCAACTGCAATGTACAATTTTGTAATTTGATTGGTTGTTTGTAAATAAAGTTCTATTCTATTCTATTGTGTTATTATTATTATTATTATTTTTATATATAATAGGAATTGGATATGGAGAAGCCGTGTTGCCTTGAAAAACAGATCAGAGAGGCTATTCAAATGCAATAACCAATTCATAACAAATTGACGCCCAACGAGGGGCTATTCAATCAAGTACCTACCATAACCAATTCATAATGATATATAAGTTTATTAATTGTAATCTTTATTTATTAAACATTTTTTTATCGTTTTCTCAGTTACTAAAGGGTACTGTTTATTGTTCCAAATCGATTAAAATCTAATCGATTTAATATTACTTTGTTTTTTATCATCTGTATTAACATGATAAATTATCGCAAAGTAGGTAACGGCTTCCACCATCGATTTTCTAAAATCTAATCAGTTCATCACTTTTTACCTAAATATCATCTTATTAGAGTTATTTTGAATAGTCTGTATTTATTGGCTATCGCGGAACCCAAATTGGTTATTAATAAAATAATTCAAATATATTTTTGTCAGAAAATATTGTTGTTCTGATTGTGGTCTTGTTCATCTTAGGCGTGGGCATATGCTAGTAACTTTCATATTAACATTTGGGTTTCACCAACCTAACTAATGCCACAGATCTTAATCATAGAGAGTAGTAGATCTCTATGATCTTAATACACAACTACTTCCTAGATAAATGATATTGAGATATTATTTATTTTGAATATTCTCTGTGCTACAGTGAACAAAATGGCAGATCAACAAATCGAGCCCCAAGATTCTTGTTCGTTTGTTCCTCATTTTGCTTATTCTAATTAAAGAACCGTGAGGTCGTGAGCTAACCGTAGTCCTCCGAAGCAAGAAGTAAAAAGTACTTACGTGTACCAAAATATTAGTAATATTTACATAACAATATCTTGATGCTTCTACACCATTTACATGTGAAAATTGAGTTTGTGTTTTATGAATGTCGACCCCTTTCATAATTGAAACCATCATTAAACATGTTATCAACAGTAAATGATGATCCAGATTGGGACGAACAAATTGAAATTAAATATGAAAATATTATTCCGGAATACTTTGATATAAAGGAAATTAAAAAGGAATCTGATGTTGATTGTCAAGAATTCAAGTTGGAGTAAGTTAATGTCAATAAACAACTTATATATTTTTTTTATTTTGAAAATAGTTTATATTACTTGATTAGAAAATGTTCCAGAATACTTAGATATAAAGCAAATTAAGGAGGAATTTGTAGGTTGTCAAGAATTCAAGATAAAGTAGGTTTATGTCAATAAACAACATTTTTTTTGTTCTTTTAAAAATAATTCTCTTAATTATAAAAGCAATGGCATATTTTTAAGTAGTTATAATTCATAAGTTGCTTCATTTAAAAAGTGATTGAAAATAATTTATTTAAAAGGGTTTTGTTTTATGGGGAACAAAAGGATAAAAACTGCAGAATCCACAAGGAGGTGATATTTGATGCAGCCCTTGTATTATATAAAACAAACACAATCAAATAATGAAAAACAAATTTTGAGTATCTTCATTAGACCATTTCTAGGCATTTCTCATTACTAGTTTTTATTCTAAAACAAATTGTCACAGAACATATTATTTTAGTGCCTTTGGTCTTATCTCCACACCAAAAAAATGTGCTTGACTAAATTTTCAGATTGACCAAGTAAAAATATCATTTGATCTTTACATTTTCAGAATTGAGGAGTGTAGCGTAAATGACGAAATGAAAGATCTGTCACAGCAATGTTTCAAAGTTGAAAAAGATTTCTATGGTGATGAACATGAACATTGTGATTGTTGCTTGAAAAGTTCTATCAAAACTCTTTGTACAAAAGTTGCATTGGAATGCCAACATAGTGGGTATAATTGTGATGATGTGTCAAACATGGAAAATCATATGATGGGTGCACATAACAAGGAAAATAAATGTTCTGCTCAACAAAGTATTCCATCCTCTAACTTGGGACCTCACACTAATAATACCGCCAAAGTAATTAATGTTAACAAGAAACGTAAAAGGGTAAAGATATATAAATGTCAATATTGTGATCATGAAAGCTCTCAGATGTCAAATTCAAAAAGTCACATCAACTGTATACATACAAGAGCAAAGATACACAAGTGTCAATATTGCGATTATTCGAGTACTCAAATGTCACAATTGAAAAGTCACGTAAACTCTATACACACAAGAGAGAAAATGCACATGTGTCAGTATTGTGATTATGGAAGCCCTCGGATGTCTACTTTAAAAAATCACATCAACTCTAAACACACAAGAGCGATAATGCACAAGTGTGACTATTGCGATTATGAATTCCCTCAAGGGTCATATTTAAAAAATCACATTAACTCTAAACACACAAGAGAGAAAATACACAGATGTGACTATTGCGATTATGGAAGCCCTCTGAAGTCGACTTTAAATAACCACATCAACTCTATACACACAAGAAAAAAGATACTAAAGTGTGACTATTGTAATTATGAAAGCTCTCGGATTTCATCTTTAAAAAGACACATAAACTCTAAACACACAAGAGCGATAATGCACAAGTGTGACTATTGCGATTATGAATTCCCTCAAGTGTCATATTTAAAACATCACATCAACTCTAAACACACAAGAGAGAAGATACACAAGTGCGACTATTGCGATTATGAAAGCACTTATATTACGAATTTAAAACGTCACATCAAGTGTAAACATATGGAAGCAAGAAGAGATGTATAAATGTGAATAGTAATATTCTGTTTATTGATTTGCACTTTATACAATTAATTTTGAAATTCATAAGTTTTCATTTCATCTGAAAAGATAAAAACTGAAAATTAAATTAATAAACATATTAGAGCTGATCCTACACAGGTTGGTTTTTGTTTGTAGTTTATTTACTTAACCTCATACCGAACATGAATAAGAAGCCTAATCTAAAGTTAATGATATTTTGAAAGAAAAAAAATAAGTAAAACCAAAAAAATTAAAAGTTTAATAATAACGAAATTGAATTTTTGATAGATAATAGAGATAACAAAGTAATTAACGAAAACCATGACATGGCAAATCATATGAATAGTTATTTTTCAAGTATAGGCAAAGTCATGTCTGATAAATTAAAAAGCCAAAATGTTGAAAATAATAGTCAGAGTAAAGATAATTATAATAATTTCTCAATGTTTCGAGAGCCAACAGATCCAATGGAAATTCTGCAAATATAAGGTAAAATGAATATGAAAAAAAAGGTGGGATTGATGAAATAACTATTGATGTACTACAGAAAATAGGTATATATATTGCTGATGCACTTGCAGAGCTCATAGAGTAATAACTACTGGTGTATGCCCGGAGCACTTCGAGGTGGCCGAAGTTATACCTATTGTTATGATTTCATTTCATAAACAATAAAAAAATTTAAAAATAATAACTTACCGAACTTTGAAAATCAGAAAAGATCAAATAAAAGATATTTATATGGAATTAAAAACAATAGTAAAAGCTAAATAATAGTTAGGATATTAAAATTAACAATGTAAAACATAATAAACAACAATGTAATAGAATAAGAAGTGATAAACAAGAACTTCAGTGAAAGTGAAGAAACGTACTGTGTAACGAAGGCAGAAATCATAATTAAAGTGATTACAAAACTATCATGAGATAGTACAAAACATTGAATAATGTTATAGATATAAGTTACGATTAGTAAATTTGAGTTATGTAATGTTAAAAGAATGTTATTGATATAATATGATATGTATTAGATTTAAGAATAAGTAACTGTCAAGAAAACCATAAATATGGGAATAATCATATTAATAATAACCCAATGATAGGTTATATTATACCAAAGTGTGGGGAAAAATGTAGGCAATATTAATTTAAAAAGAAGGAATCACTATCAATTAAAATAAGTTGAAAATCTCCAATAATTCAAAAATTATAGAATACTAAATTCTGATTGGTCGAGACGAATTTCTAGTGTCAGTCTGGTAACAATGAGTACTTGTGTCAGTTTAACAACAATTAACTTGGCATTCTTGATATGAAAAGAAGGCACCTAATAGGTGGAAAATGACATAAATGTAGCGCTGGTTTTGGAGGCCTATAAAAGGGTCTGAAAGTAAAGCAAAGTCAGTTTGCATTAATATCCAAGCAGAGACTATTCTTCTCTGGCAACTCACCAAAATTTTCTAACCTAAGTTTATAAAAATAAACATCAGTGAACGCAAGTGTTCCAAACTTCGATAAGTTCCAAATAACCGAAGTTAATAAAATTTATTAAAAGTCAACGAATGTTCCAAGTATCTAAATCAAGTAAAATCCAACGATTGCCATTCTTCAATATAATTTCAATAAAGCATCGAAAAGTTTTATGTCTTATCTAAAAGAATAAAACAAAGTATTATCAACAGTTCCTGATTCTCAAGAAGAAGAAACCAAAAATTAGTTACCTGTGATTATCGTGAAATAGCATAGTATTGTGTAAAAAGTGAATCAACGAAATTAAAAAGAAGTAAATTGAACATTGCCAACATTGTTAAACACACTTCTGGATATTATCTAAATGTAAGTTTGTTTATAATTTCTACATCATATTATCCGTATTATCTGTAAAGTAAAAGGAAGATTGTTGATTACAACAGTATAAACAAATATTAGTTGTAAAAGTGATTTTAAGGTTATATCATAGATCTTGTAAAACATAAAATTCAATTACCCGAGATAATAAGAGTCATAGAAATTAAATATTGTGAATTCAAAGAGCATTGTGTTTAATTCCATATAAAATTATTCTATAGATAAACTTCAGATAAACTTCAAAAGTTCAAAAAACTTCATAAACATTAATTCAAAGTTCAAATACAATCAAATTAAAAAGATAAAAAGCTAGCCGGTAGAATCTCAAAATATAATTATTAATAACAAATAAAGCAAAGTAAAACAATTATTATTAATTAATAATTGTCACCACAACGTGGGGCAAAGTAAAACAATAAGAATTAAGTAACACTATATATAAGTCCGGTGATAGGAGTGATGTGGGAAATTATCATCCTATATCACTCATATCAAATGTAGCTAAAATTTTTGAAAAGGTCATGTAAAAGGTTAAATAAATATCTAGACGCCAACAAATTGTTATCGAGTAGGCAATATGGGTTTAGGGAAAAAAATCAACTGAAGATGCAATTACGCATTTAACAAAAACTAGATATTAGTCGACCCACGGTTGCGATATTTTTGGATCTGGCTAAGGTTTCGACACGGTTGACAGGACAATATTGTTGGATAAACTATTTGAAATTGGAGTAAGGGGTGTCACTAATCAACTGTTTGAAAGTTATCTTGTAAATCGTAAAGAAAAAGTAAGACTAAACGGAGTTTCTAGCACAACTAAAGAAATTGAATACGGTGTACCGCAGGGGTCAAATCTTGGTCGGATACTATTTTTGATATATATGAACTCTATTTTGAGAAAAGAAGTACATGGAGAGTTAATTGCTTTTGCTGATGATACGGTAACAATTCGTGAAGCGGAAAATTGGGAAATGGCTATATTACGAGCACAAGAAGATATAAATTTATTAAATAAATAACTTAAAGTTAATATACTAACGGTAAACCCACAGAAAGCTGTATGTGACCTTTGGCAATTACGTTGACAGTATTCCTAAGAATTGTTGCATAAAAGTTCATAAAAATGATTGTAAAAAATGTAGTTGTAGCGAGTTGTCGCATGCACAAAGTATCTGGGGGTACATATAGATCAACATATGAGGTGGACCGAGCACATACAAAGTATTATCAAAAAAGTGAGATATATAATTTATGTTGTATATAGGTTGAGATACATTTTGGGGACTCTGGAGTTGCTGCAGGTGTATCGTGCATTATTCTGTTCGATAGCTTTTTATGGAATACTAGTATGGGGGACAACTTATGATAAATATATTAAACCTATAATGAAATTCCAATTGAGAGTGCTAAGAATAATATACCTTAAAGATTCAACAATTGAACTAGACGAACCATTTGAGCAACATTAGTTACTTACAATAAAAGAGAAGTACCAATTGGAAGCATTGCTGTACAATTATATAAATTTAAATACTGATTATGAAAGTAGAAATTTTACAAGGAATAATAATTTAAGTTTAATCAAATGTGGGACAACAAAGAATGGATATGTTGCGAGATTGTTGTTTAATGAATTGTCAAATAATTTAAAAAAACTTGAAAGACTTAACAGCTGTAAACCGGAAAAATATAATTAGTAAAAATTTCATTGAAAAATGCAATACGTTAAGTTTATCAAAAAGATTGAGTTGAATGGTAGATTAATGTTTATTAGTTAAATAAGGAAAAAAATGTGCAATTGGAAATAGGCTTAAATTAGAATTTATAATTTAGTTTTTAAGTTATTATTGTTAAGAATCAGGCCTGCACATAGATGGAGAACCCATCTCAGCAGGGCAAATGTCATGTATTGATAATTGTTGTATTAACACCTGAATAAATAAATAAATAAATAAAAACAACAGCAATAGAAGTTCCACCAATCCTGTAGCTCTTAGGAAGTTCAGGATGTCGGATGGCACCAATTAAGGTGAATTTTGCTCTTCTATTTGGTATGCTCGTGCCCTTGAATTTTGCAAGTTAGTGCAGCCTCGGATGTTTTCTCATCCTCTTCGCAGAACCTGAACTCTTCTTCTTCTACTAATTCGAGCTTCTTGAGATGTCCCTTCAACCAGTAGTGCCCTGTGAGGATCCCTGTTAGTATTCTGAGTTTATTTTTTCTTAGATTAATGAAGTTATAGTTTCCCAGAAGCCGGCCTCAGTCCTTTCATTGTCCACTTCTTGCTCGAGTTCTTTAGTATTGTCCCGGCGCCTATTCCGTAAAAAAGTTCAGGTCCCAGAAATGGTGTTTTGGTCTCATTTTTCGCCAGTTCCTCTGATTTTCCGTTTTCCTCCACACCGGGGTTTCCGAAATCCATAGAGCGTAACTGCTCAGTTCGTTTAGTTTCTCTAAGCATTCCCAGGCCATCTTGATAATCTTAACTATGGGCATGTCCCGGGTTTGCTGATTTTCAGGGAGGGTTTCATATGTTATTCTATTTGCTCTCTCCAGTCATTCTATTTGTTGTCCATATCACTATACTCTCTCCATACTATCATATTGAGGGATGTGAGGTTTAGGATTCCTTCTATAGCAGTCGTTGGGTTTGTTCTTACTGCACCTGTTATGCATACACAGGATAGTCTTTGGATTTTCGATAGATTTATCCTTGATCTATCCCGATTAGTTCTACTACCCCAGACGCCTGACCGATATGTGTTGAAAATCGGTGTCACTTGTAACGAAGCGTCGTTACTTATTATTAATGTTATTACTCAATGAAGTCACCTCTACCGAAACAAATGCATCAAACTTTGATACACTACGTGTATAGAAACACGATAGCGGAGTGTAGCTACCGATAAGCGCGTCCGCATTCCGGCGACATTTTCAATGACACAATGAAGTGTCAACCCCAGAGTATAAAAGGAGCCCGGTCTTGCTAGGCCACCGCCGTAGGTAAAACCGAGATAACGAAAGCAGAATTTTATTCCCATTTAATCCGATAAACTGAGAATAAGTATATTCTGGACTTTCGTCATTAGTAATTTTCCGTAAAGATTTAAATGCTTAGTTTAATTTCCGATAATTCTAGAAAACAAAGTGTTGACGATTGTTTTCCTGAATAGTATATAATTTTTTCTTTACCAGTGCAGGAACAGAAATTCTATTCTGAAGGGATCTGAATATCGAAAAATAGATATCTAATCTATATTTGTGATAAATGTGAGCAAGGTTTCAAATTGCTCCCCATTCTGATGAATAAAGTAGACTCTTAGAAAATCAAGTAAGCCAGTTACAGGAAACGTTAGGTATTGTGCTGAATATACAGGAGTCGATAAAGAAATATAGAAATTAAAATATTGGGGATGAAAAGCTCACAGTTAACAATATTTTGAAGGAATGTGATATCAGTGATGTAAATATGCAAGTATATTGAATTGGAAAATTAACTACTGGCAATAATCGACCTCTGAAGATAATATTTTCCAAGGAAGAATTAGCTAAGCAAGTATTGAAAAATAAAAATAAAATACGTGCAATAAAGAGCAATTATTTTTGGAGATCAGACCAAAAGTCAACGTGAATATTACCAGAAGGTGAAAAGGAGCCTGAGTAAACTTATCGAAGAAAACGACCTAGATAAAACAATAAAATGTATCAATGAAATACCAACCATTGTCCAAAAGGGAAAAACTAGTAATGCTTAATATTCAGAAATCTTCTTTTATAAATTTCAATCAACACATCATTTACGTAAACATTCAGTGTTCTTGCAAACAAACACGAAATGTTAACCCAAATAATCTGCTACAGCCCAACAATCATAGTATTAAGTGAATCTAGAACTACTGAGGATATTTTAGATTTTGAACTCACTGTAATGCAGTATAATTTTGTAAGATGTAATAGCAATAGTAGACATACCGGTGGAGTCTTACTCTACATTAAACAGGGCATTGAATACAAAGTGATGAAAAGTATAACAGTAGATGTCAACTATTGGTTCCAGCTCATAGAAATTTCAATTGATAGCCAAAAATGGGCCATTGGAGGCGTTTTCCATTCACCAAATGCAAGTAATTCAGTATTGAAAAAATAGAGATATTAGAAACCTATTTTTACAATAGAAAACTGTCTTGGTAGGTGATATAAATATTGACTTTAAAAATTTTAATAATTTCTATACGAAGAAAATTCACCAAATGTTTAACATGTATGGTGTGGATCAAAATGGTTGAAGAGTATACTCGAATCACAATTTTCAGTAATACTCTAATTGATTATGTTATAACAAATGATAATATTACTGCCAAAGTTAATGATAGTCCTAAAATTTCTGATCACTACCATTTCCATTAGCATATTTATTGCAAAGCCGAATGCTTCTGAGAAAATTCAAGAAGTTTAAAATTTGTGCAAAGAAAATATTTTGTCCATCAATATGGACCTCTTGTCTTGTAATTGGTTATTAGATTGTGTAAACATCAATATTATGTCAGAAGATATTCTTACAAAAGTATATGACATTGTAAATCGAGTCGCTTCAAGTTATACTAGAACATTGAAATCAAATGATCTACCATACTATATGATCATGATTTGAAAAAGAAAGCTAAAGACAGAGATATGGCATACAAAAATTTCAAAAATGTATTGATGCTCAAAAAGAAGAAAACTGGCAAGTATATAAGGCAAGTCGAAATCAGTGTGTTAATATGCTCAAAGCTTAAAAATCAAAAAAAGGTGAACAGAAAATTGACTTGAATAAAGGTAATTCAAAGCAAATGTGGAAAACTCTGAAATTGATTGTTAAACCTAATGCCCCTTATTATTTCAGCAAAATAGAATTTTCCGAAAATGGTAAAACCAGAATATATAGAACTGACATTGACATAACAAACAACTTCAATATTTTTTTTGTAAATAGCATCCAAGATATGGCTGATAATATAATTGCAGACTAACAATGGTCACAGGAAAACCTCATACAACAAATAGCACATTAAATTGTTTTCAAAAATTAACTAGTAGTGAACTCCGTGAATTATATTCTCTTTGGACAACAATAAGAATCAATCTGAAATTCTTAATGCAAGATTCTTGAAAGAAACCTTCGAAAGTCTTGGACATGTTATATTACATTTTATTAACACTTCTCTTGAATATGGAATATTTCCAGATAGTTTCAAAATTAGCACCAATACCGAAAATTTCAAATACCATAGATGCAAGTAATTTAGACCCATAAATACATTACCAACTCTTGAGAAAGTGATAGAATTGGCAGCTCATACACATCATGCTGATAAACTATTTGAATATTAATAATATCCTTAGTGAGCATCGACCAGGATTCGGGAGGAGTTATTCATGTGAAACAGCTCTCCAATATACTTTATCAAATTGGAAGAAGCAACTAGATGAAAAAAATATATTATTGCAGTTTTTCTAGATCTGAAACGTCCATTTGAAAAAATTGATAGTCATTTTATTACGTAAACTGAGGTATTATGGAATACCTCAAGGCAACGTTTTGGGGCCCCTTCTGTTTATTCTTTATATAAACGAAATTCATCAAATTGCAGGGAATTGCTCTAACACATTTGCGCATTTGTGGATGTGCAAATCACAGGTTAGACCAAGCTATATTTGAAATTAACAACACATTAGCCAATATTGAAAAATATCTGCATACAAATAAACTTAAATTAAATGTAGTTAAAACCAAATCAATGATTGTTACAACTAAATATAAATACAATAATATCTCTTTGGAGATTGTAGAAGAATTCAAGTACCTGGGATTTATGATAGATAATAATCTAACATTCGATAGTCATGGAGAAAGTCACTAAAACAATTTATAAAAAAATTTACTTTTTTTCAAGAATTGCAAAAAAATATTCCCAACAAATTTTAGTATGACCATGAGATCGCTATTTTTGAAAGGGCTGAATGAATTCAATAAACTACCTATGAATATAAAATCATCAGTATCTTTAGCTTCTTTCAAATCACCATTATCGAACTATGTCAAAACTCTATGATTGTTGGACGTTTAGGGTATTGTGCTGCATTCCTAATCGACGGACTTCTCTTTCTAATAGCTCGCGATATGCCCGCACACTAATCTTCCGTTTTTTGATGACGAACGCATCATAGAGGAGATCTCTATGGTAACGCGCTAACACAGTAGACGAAGCATACAAAAAAAGAAAGGTCCGAGAATAAGGAAGAGATAGCCTTTCCTCAAACATTCTTGGGTGGGGTCTTTTTGTAAAGCATTGCGCTTAAGGAAGTCAAGAAAACTATTCTTTATCTCTATCATGGGTTGTGG
This sequence comes from Endomychus coccineus, assembly GCA_958510875.1. Classification (NCBI taxonomy): domain Eukaryota; kingdom Metazoa; phylum Arthropoda; class Insecta; order Coleoptera; family Endomychidae; genus Endomychus; species Endomychus coccineus. Next base: position 29,939,260 of record OY294070.1, on the reverse strand, counting down.
GCGTATGGTAGTATCACGGTCGTATACAGGTAGTACCTTTCATATTTAAACTCAAGTATAGCCAACCTAATATAGTCTACAAAGTAAAAACACCGTAATATTTGCTGTGCTGTGTTCATATATATCTAATATCTCTATGGTTGTGCTATGGTGTGAAGAAAATGGCGGATCAACAAACCCTAACCCCAGATTTCCTTGATCGTTTTAATCCTTATTCTAATCGAAGAACCGTGAGGCCGTGAGCTAACTGTAGTCCGTAAGAAAGAAATCAAAAGTACCTACATGTAGCAAAATATTAGTAATGTTCACATAACAATATCTTGATGATTCTCTTACAAACCATTTACATTTGGAAATTGAGTTAACCATCACTAAACATGTTATCAACGGTAAAGAATGATCCAGATAGATAAGAACAGATTGAAATTAAATATGAAAATATTATTCCGGAGTAATTGGATATGAAGGAAATTAAAGAGAAATCTGAAGATTGTCAAGAATTCAAGATGGAGTAAGTTTATGTCAATAAGCAATTGTTCACTCATCATGTTCTTGTTGGTAATTTTGGAACTAATTTAGTACTCATATAAAAAAGCAACACGTATTTTTCAATACTTACGTTTCATAATTTGCTCCATTTAAAAAGTAATTCTATTTCGAAGAAGTTTTGGTTCTATGAAGATCAAAATGATAAAAACTACAGAGGAGCTATTTCTTGTATTATCTATAAAAAAACAAGCAAATGATAAAACAAATCTGAGAAATTTTATCTTAGTGAATGAATTCAAAATTTTTTTCATGACTATCTTTGACTCTAAAACAAATTGTTACTAAACATATTTTTTTATTTTTCTCGCCACCAAAAAAATTACTGGGCTAACTCTCTAATCCAATGTACTTTGACTTAATTGTCAGATTGAACAAGTAAAAATATTATTTTACATTTTTAGAATCAAAGAGTGCAGTAAGGAAGATGGCCAATCGGAAGATCTGTCACACGAATGTATATGTAAAGTTGAAAAAGATTTGAACGGAGATGACCATGAAAATTTTGATTGTTCAGATACCAAGAGCTTGAATAATTCAATCAAAATTCTAAGTACAAAGGAATGCCAATATAATGAATATAACATGAAACATCAGTTGTTGGGTGCACATAACAGGGAAAATGAGTGTTCTGCTCAGCTAAATATTTCATCCTCTAATTTGGTATCTCACACCAGTAATACCAATGAAAGCCCTCGTATGTCACATTTGAAAAATCACATCAATGCCAAACACGTGAGGGAGAAAATACACAAGTGTGACTATTGCGATTACGGAAGCCCCCGGATGTCAACTTTAAAAAGACACATTAATTCTGTCCACACAAGAGAAAATATATACAAGTGTCAGTATTGCGATTATGGAAACTCTCAGATATCTACTTTAAAAAGTCACATCAACTCTATACACACAAGAGAGATGATACATAAGTGTGATTTTTGTGATTATGGGAGCCCTTATATGTCACATTTAAAAAGTCACATCAATGCCAAACACACGAGAGAAAAAATACACAATTGTGACTATTGCGATTATGAAAGCCCTCAAATGTCAACTATAAAAAGTCACATAAACTCTAAACACACAAGAGCGATGATGCACAAGTGTGACTATTGCGATTACGGAAGCCCTCGGATGTCAACTTTAAAAAGACACATTAATTCTGTCCACACAAGAGAAAATATATACAAGTGTCAGTATTGCGATTATGGAAGCCCTCAGATATCTACTTTAAAAAGTCACATCAACTCTATACACACAAGAGAGATGATACATAAGTGTGATTTTTGTGATTATGGGAGCCCTTATATGTCACATTTAAAAAGTCACATCAATGCCAAACACACGAGAGAGAAAATACACAATTGTGACTATTGCGATTATGAAAGCCCTCAAATGTCAACTATAAAAAGTCACATAAACTCTAAACACACAAGAGCGATGATGCACAAGTGTGACTATTGCGATTACGGAAGCCCTCGGATGTCAACTTTAAAAAGACACATTAATTCTGTCCACACAAGAGAAAATATATACAAGTGTCAGTATTGTGATTATGGAAGCCCTCAGATATCTACTTTAAAAAGTCACATCAACTCTATACACACAAGAGAGATGATACATAAGTGTGATTTTTGTGATTATGGGAGCCCTTATATGTCTCATTTAAAAAGTCACATCAATGCCAAACACACGAGAGAGAAAATACACAATTGTGACTATTGCGATTATGAAAGCCCTCAAATGTCAACTATAAAAAGTCACATAAACTCTAAACACACAAGAGCGATGATGCACAAGTGTGACTATTGCGATTACGGAAGCCCTCGGATGTCAACTTTGAAAAGACACATTAATTCTGTTCACACAAGAGGAAATATACACAAGTGTCAGTATTGCGATTATGGAAGCTCTCAGATGTCTACTTTAAAAAGTCACATCAACTCTAAACATACAAGAGAGACGATACTCAAGTGCGAGTATTGCGATTATAGGAGCCCTCATACGGCACATTTAAAAAGTCACATCAACGCCAAACACAAGAGAGAAGATGCACAAGTGTAAACATTGCGATTATGAAAGCCCTCAGACTTCAACATTAAATAGTCACATCAACTCTAAACACACAAGAGAAAAGATTCACAAATGCAACTATTGCAATTATGGAAGCCCTCAGATGTCAAACTTAAAAAGTCACATCAATTTTAAACACACAAGAGAGAAGATACACAAGTGTGACTATTGCGATTATGAAAGCACTTATATTACAACTGTTAAACGTCACATCAAATGTGAACATATGGACGCTGAAATAGTAGTTATATAAATGTGAATAATAATGATAATCTGTTTATTGATGAGCAGTATATACATTAATTTGGAAAGTCATACATTTTCATTTCATAGGAAAATTGAATTAGTAAACACCTTAGAGCTAATCTAAAGTTAATGATATATATATTAAAAGAAAAAAAAAACCTAAGAATAAAATTGCTAAAATATTATGTTACCAAGAATGATAAAGAATATTTAAAAAATAGTAAAAATAATGAAATACTAAATAATCACAAACAGAATTGATAATTCACTATTAATTAGGTACATTTATTCAAAAAGGAAAGTGTAATGAAATTATATTGAGCCATGATTCAATGAGAAATGTATACCTCAAGTCAACAAAATATTTTGGTTAAGGCAGCTATGATGTCTCAAGTGTGAAAAATCACAAGAGGTGAGGAATGATGATCAAGTTGTAGAATGAAAGTTGTTTAAGAATTTGTTACAACAGTAAGAATTTGAAAAATATAATGACTATATCACGATAGACTGTTCTTTCTCTATTCTCATTAGAAATAGTGTCTCAGAAATTTGTAAGCTAAAAATAAACCAACAATGTTGAAAAATGACTCCTGAATTTTTTCAGATTTTTTTTGCCCATATTAACCCGGGCCTGTAAGGTGTTAAGTTTAACATTGAGTTCAAATGGGAATTTTGCGATTCGAGAGACTTTAGAGCGTAACTTTTGATGCTTCGAACAGATTGTTGTGAAATTTCGTATTCTTACGTTTTGGGAATCGCTGAATTCAAAAATCAAATTTTGACAGTTATACTTGTCATTCGTTTTAACTAATAAACAATTTTCTGAAAAAAATCATCTGTAATGTGATTTTATAGGTTTTAGAGGTCGCTGATTTCAAATTTGATGTCAAAAATAAATTTTTGACAGCCGGAAAAGACGAAAATCAATTTTTGGCAGTTCAGACTGAAAAAACTGTCAATAATTCAAATTTATATACAATTTAATGATAATGATTGATATATACAAATTTATATACAATTCATAGATGTATATATATGTATATCATTTAGGAGCAGCTGAATTCAATTTTAATATCAAAAATTGTCAAGAATTCAAAATTAAAAGAATTATTCTGAATCTATTAACTAGTCTTCCAACGGTATAATTTGATGTCAAAAATTCATTTTTACTATTCCAGCTTTCAAAATAATATTTTAAATATTTTTTTTGGAATGAAAAAAATTAAATTCCTAAATTTTGCAACTTTTTTATTTTAAAATAGTATTGAATGAAAGACGAAAAAGAATGTCTGGGGCTTTAAATACATAAGCATTCTAGAACCAACGGTTTTACTAAAGCCTCTTGTTGCACTTGAGTACAATTTGTTAATATATTTCAGCAACTTGCAACACAACTGCTTCTGCTCTTCGTTGACAGTTAGTCTTTTGTTATAATCGGTGATCATCATTAACAACTTTGAAGTGTCGTCAATTTTCAAACCAGACCGATAATTTTCATTGAGATGCCATTCCGAAATCAATTTTGAATCGAATAAAATTATTGAAAAACATTCGGATTAAATAGTTGAATTACATTAATATTCGAAGATTTATATACATATATAGGTTCATTTATCAAACTGGAATTTTGACATCAACTTTGAACTCAGCGACCTCAAAAGCCTATAAAATCACATCACGGATGGATTTTTTAAAAAGTTGTTTATTAGTTAAAATTATGACAGTTTTTTGACAACTGTAACTGTCAAAACTTGATTTTTCACATCAAATTTGAATTCAGCGATCACCAAAAAGTAAGAATACGAAATTTCAGAACAATCCATTTGAAGCATCAAAAGTTACGCTCTAAAGTCTCGAATCGCAAAATTCCCATTCAAATTCAATGTTAAGCTTTAACACCTTTACAGGCACGGATTAATATGGTCAAGAAAATGTGAAAAAATTCCGGGTGGAGGTCTGAGAAATTTGAACTTTTTCAAAATAAGGGCCATCCTATAATGCAACTGTAATAATCAGAATTATTATTTTAGGGTCCCTTGATCTTGATAGAACATTCGAGATGTCAGGCAGGGGCCAGCAAGGAAGTTTGCTTAGCTAAGTTAGTCAATGGAACTTTGTCCCTGAGTTAAGGGATAACCACGTGGAGTTGAAAAGTTGGAAATTAAACATATTTTTGCTCTTGGGGTCGCTCCCGCTTCAATGCTTTCATAAAAACTAATTACCTTTGGGAAAAAAAGAGTTCTTCACCACCTACTCGTTCGGTAATCTAATGTTCTTGTCCAGTCTGTTTTTATTCCCTGAGGAATAATCCATTGTCTGCATAAATTCAATTTACTCCAGAAGAGTGCAACCTACGTTAAATTTTGCTTCTAGTAGTTCATATTCATATTTAACAATCTTTATTTCAAACAACCAGAAGTTACAATTTAGATATTACTCCTAAAACAGAACGACAGGGTTGATACACGTCGCTCAAATAACCATATCTCAACAATACATCAAATGGAAAACATAAGATATTACACTTCCTTAATAACCAGAAAATGTTATAGGCATACCTACATAAGCCATTTATCACATTTACATTAATCATTACATAAGACAATTATTATCGAAAGAACTCCCTCAAATTGTACGGTCATATCTCTACTAAATACGTAAATAACTCTCTTAAACAGTTTGAGATTATCTATGCACTTTAAGGTATTAGGCAACTGATTATATAGTCTGAGTGACATGTAAAAAGGTTCTCTTTCAAACAATGTTAACCTGTGTATAGGACATACATAATCCCTACTTCTAGTGGGATACTCATGTGATGGTACACTCTGACTAAACTTCGGTTTATACTTAAAGTTGAATATTAAACAATCATAAATGTATATTCCTGTTATTGTCAACAAACAAATTATTTCGCTTAAAAATGCCTCGACAACTTTCCCTGAACTTCATATTAAATATTGTCCGAACAACTTGCTTCTGAATTACAAAAATACTTTCCAGATCACCAGATATAACCCAAATTATAATACCAAACCTTACACGTGAAACAAAACAACTATGCTACACAGATTTAATAGCTGCCGTATCTTGATACTTCGAGGGAATTCTAATACTATAGCTGATGCTATTTAATTTCCATTGAGTTTGGATTCTGACTTTTATTTGCAGTAAACACTATATATTGAGTTGTAGTTTCATTTAAAATCAAAAAATTCATTTCCAACCACATTTTAACTCTTGACATTACATCACTTATTTCTTGTTCCAATTTATCAAAACTGTCGACAGTAACAAGCAAAGAGGTATCGTCTGCATAGTTCCCAATTTTATTAGAGGTAGAATTCAAGATGCTTAAAAGATCGTTCATGTAAATATTAAATATGAACGGCCCAAGAATTCTACCCTGCGGAATTCCTTGGCACATAATTCTTACTGATGATTAATATTTCTTATTATCCTTAGTGATTAAGACATTGTTTTCTGTTTTCTAAATAAGATTGTATTAGATTAAGAGCTGTTCCTCTCACGCCATAGCTATTTAACTTTGATGCTAAAATGTCAGGATTCACCAGTTCATAAACCCTAGTTAGATTCAGGAAAATTCCACAAGGCACCCTCTCGGAATCTAGGGCCATGAATATCTCGTTCATGTATTCAAATAAAGCAGTTTCAACGCTTTTGCCTCTCATGAGTCCATACTGGTTTACATTAAATAAATCCTCAGAAATGAAATATTCGAGGATACGTTTATGAACTACATATTCAATTATCTTCGAAAAAATTGACAATAACCTAATTGGACGATAGTTTTTTGAATCATTAATATCACCACTTTTAAAAACAGAAGTAACCAAAGACAGTTTTAAATGTTGGAATTCGCCTGTCACCAAAACATTATTCACCAAATAAACCAACGGTGCAAAAACTTCAACCAACTGTCTTGGGACATCGATAAGAAAATCATTGAATTTATTTGCTAGTTCTTCTAGTTATATTCAGTTCAACCTCTGAGTCGGCGATATAATATAAAGTGGATTATTCAGATCATGCACCGCCGGCCAATTTTATTTTGATAATATTTCCAGGCATTCAGGCTAGTTTGAGTGTTCAATTGCAATTCCACTTATGGGATATCACTTATTAGGGTAACGATAGAGTATCAGGTCATGGATTTGCCCCAGGTTTTTTTTTTGCGTAGAAGGTTACCAAACAGGAATCCTTTAATTCTAAATATAAATAATCGGCGTGGTCGAACGCGAAATAGATCACTGTTCGGAATTTGTGCTAATGAGCTCTTACTGATTTCAACTCTCTTAAGAGAATCTGAGCAGGTACTCGCTCGCTAGCATAAGGGGTAGATTCAGCGACATTGATAACCTCCCAGTTTTCCACTTGGCTTGAACTTGAAATAGACCAGGCTTTAATTTCAAATGCTATCATTCCCACAACCAGATTTTGGGACAACTAATCGTGTTGTTGTTGTTATATACCAAATTTGTTAAAATTATGACCAATATATTCATTATTTAATTTGATTAACGAGTTTAACTGGTAATTCATAAACACCTTTCAGCGAATGCGTCCTTCACAAGGAACTTCAGAACGAACGCTTGGATAGATATAAATATATATTTATACGTAATCCGAGACGGTTCCTGGGAAGGAAGCACGGCATCGTAAGAGTAAGAGTATTTATTGCTATATAAACTATTGTTTACATTTGTTAAATAAAACATGAAAATTATGTATATAAAAAAGATTTAAAATGTTTGTAAGTAAGTGTAGTTAATAATCAAATCAAAAACATATTCGTGACAAAGGACAGTGGAGAACAATTCGAGAATGGCAAAGAAATGGCACTATTCTAATCAATATTTTATGAATATCTGAAGCAAATTAGCAACCTTAATTCCTCCAGTATCCCGTAACTACAAAAACAAATACCCGCAAACCAAGAATTCCATGTATCTTAAGTCTATAGATGAAACAGAACTTATTCAACACATAACACCCTACAAAATTCCATTCACAACTATAGACCCATCAGCCTTATAAATACATTTGGGAAATAATTTGAAAAATGTTTAAAATCTCGGCTATGACTTTCAGATCACATAAAAAAAAAATTATACGGAGGAAACAAATGTATTGCAGTGTTCCTGGACTTAGGAAAAGCTTTTGACACGGTCCCTCACCCATCACTGTTAAACACTCTCGAAGAATATGGAGTAAGAGGCATTGTATTGGAGACTTTCAAAAATTATAGAAAACAAATTGTAAAAATAAGAAATACATACAGCAACACTGATGATATACAGATAGGAGTACCTCAAGTCAAGGTTCTTGGACCCCTGTTTTTCATTACTTACCTACTTCAACTCTTTACTACAGTTCTAGTTTTTGAAGACAACGTATGGCACACTGTTAAGGAAAAGGCTCAACATGGCATATCCATAGTTAAAAACCTGGCTAGACTTCAACAAACTGTCTTTAAATGTAGGCAAACAGACCTCTCTATTTTTTTCTAAATAAAAATTTGAAGACTCAAATCTTGAAATAAACAGTATTGATAAAGCCAAATACCTAGGTATAATTATTGACAAACACCTTAAATGGGCAGACCACATTAATACCTTAGCAGCAAAACTAGGAAGACTTATATATAAATTTTATGAGCTACGAAAGTTATTAAATTATTAATCATTCTCTACCAATCGTTAATTTAATCTATCCTAAGTTACGGTATTCCTGTGTGGGGTGGTCTTTATAATAATGCCTTACAACCCCTGACCGTTTTTCAAAATTACATTATTAAAATAATACTCCGAAAAAATAAGCTTGTATTCTACAAGCTTACTATACAATGAAGAATTTCTGAATATACGCTCACTGTATCATCACATATGCTGCATATTCATCTACAAACATCCCTATTTGAAAGTTAATCCAACACATAAGCATGAAACTCGGTCAAAAGTTGATAATAATACTAATAAGTCTCTTTTATCAGAAAGAAGCTAACTAGAGGTTCATTACGTCAATAGCTCCTAAAATAATCAATTCTTTACCACCAAACAAAAAAAATAAACATTCTTGAAACATTCCAAATAAAATCTAAACAGTATATACTTAAATATCATATAATTACTGTAAATATATGTATTTATTAATTCCAAACAATGTAATCTGAATGTATAGCATCATAATTTGTGTTTGCAACTTAATTCTCTTTAGTTGTAAAATTACTAATGTTCCAACTACACGAAATTTGATTTGCTTAATATTATTATATTAATACTTTGTCACAAATAGCAAAATAATACAATAATAAATTGGTCTGTACACATACAAGTGTATATAATTTTAGAAAAATAACTATGAAATGTAAATACTTACACTATGTGTACTATATACCAGGGGTGGCCAAACTTTTGACCTGTGAGGTCTACTCGTGCTCGAAAATACTTCCTTCGGTCGACTGCAAGGTAGAATTTAGAAGAGAGAAATAAAACATTTTTGTAATAAGTTTGTATGTATTTATTTATTAAATATTACATACTTAATTCGAATTTTTCATTGCGTTTTACGCTTTTGAGTGGATGTTTGACACTGCATATTTTCCACAAGTTTATCATATTGGGGAGTGTACGAAGTAACTGCGATGAGCAAACAGGAAGTTAAGTGAGCGTCTGTTAAGCGGGAACGATTTTTGGTTTTTATTGCATTCATAGTTGAAAACGTTGATTCGCAAAGATAGGTAGAACCAAAAAATGAAGTCAAATATAAAGCCACCTTTCTTAGGCATGGAAACTTTTCTTTGCAAATCACTTTCCAAAATTCTGTACTACCAGATGCTTTAGCTTTCAGAAATATATCGCTTCTCATTTTTATTATTTCTTCTTCGACCACAAGATATTCAGTATCGGTTAAGTTGCCGATTTTAATAGTCAAGCTGTCAATGTCAATGTTTTCATTGAAAGAGAATACCATGAAACTTAGCACTTCTTCGAGAGCGGCAAAATCTGCAAACCTTCTTTCGAACTCCAGATGCAAATTCTCCAGCTGTTCAGCGAAAATTTTGTAGTCTCGATTTGAATTGTGCGTACATTCTTCTTCCATGTTTTTACAATTTTTTAGTTCACCTCGTTTTAATTGAGATGCATGCATTTGAATTTGACTTTTAAAAGTTTTAATCAAAGATGTCATGTCAATGACGGTTTTGTCTTTCCCTTGAAGATTTAGGTTCAACTCATTGAGTTTTTCTGTTATGTCACAAAGAAAGGCCAGCTTCATAAGCCATTTTTCATCTTCAAGCTCAGGTATATTTTCTCCTTTTGATTGAACGAATGTCTTGATTTCTGGCAGTAATTGGCGAAATCTCTTCAAAAAGGCACCACGGCTAAGCCACCTAACATCTGTATGTAGCAAAAGGTCTGAGTGTTCGGCTTCTGTCTCTTCAAGAAGAGCTCGCAATTGACGCCTTTGCAAACTTCTGGCTCGAATAGAATTAACTATTTTAAAAGCAATTTTCATAATAACATCTGATTCCAGAATTTTAGAGCACAAAACTTGCTGGTGTATGATGCGGTGATAGTTGGTGAAACTTGGAATGTTGTCATCATTTTTGCACAATGAAATAAAACCAATTCTTTGTCCCAGCATAGCGGGTGCTCCATCTGTCGTGATAGCAACTAGTTTGTGTATCGGAAATGCAGTATTTTCTACAAAACTCTTAAAAGATCTGTAAATATCTTCACCTCTGGTTTGCCCCTTCAATGGAATCATTGTCAATAATTCTTCTTTTGTTGTCATGTCTTCAAAAACTAGGCGCACGAAAACGCACAATTCAGCAATGTCGGTTACATCGGTGGATTCATCAAACTGTAGTGACAAGAAACAACATTTCTGCAAGTCTTCATTAAGTAATTGTTCCAAATTTTCACTTAAGGCTTCACTGCGTCGCATTACTGTGTTCCGTGAAAGTGAAATATCATTTATTGCTGTAATAATTTCTTTTTTGTTTTTAAAGTTATTAAAAAGTGCTTCTCCAGCTCTCTGCATGGCTTCCTTGATCATTTCTCCATCTTCGAAAGGTTTCTTTCGTTTTATTAATATTTCTGTAACAGCAAATGACGCCAGTGTTGCAGCTTTTGATTTCGAATCTGGTTTTGTAAAAAAAGATTGTTGTGCGTTTAAACTGCTTTTTAATTCACGTACTTTTATCTTTCGGTTTTCACTGCCAAATTGAAAATCGGTGGCGTATTTGGAATGTGTAGTTTTAAAATGCCTTTCAACATTAGCTCTTTTCGGTAATGCGACACTTGAGTTACAGATTAGGCACACACATTTATCCTTGACCATAACGAAAAAAAAATCCTCTTCCCACTCACTGTGATAAAGGTAAGTCTTACTTTTTTTAGCACTCGAACTAGATGGCCCACTCATTCTGATAAAATAGTTAAAAAACACTAAGTCTCAAGGCCCCTACGTTAACTTTTAATAATCGCGACACAGCAAATTAGTTGTAAATACCTACGTTCGCACTCAAGTCGAAACTAGTACTGGCTCTTGTTATTATTTGGCCGATCCTTCGTGGGCGAGGTCACAAAAAGAGAAAACAATGCGAAATGAAAAGAGACAACAATATACTAGCGGTGAGTCGCGTTTACACGACTGACTCACACACACGCACGCAACAATATACCACGTTACGAGTTACGACAGACCGAAGCGTGTGAGTACCTACTTATATAGACGTGTTCTTGGCGCGAAAAGGAACATCATTTTAAAATAAATGATATTATTTTTAAATATTTTCTGTTCAGTTTATTTTTACTCTCGCGGGCTACCTAAATCGTCTTCTCGGTCGACCGGTAGACCGCGGTCGACCTCTTGGCCATCCCTGCTATATACTATTGTAACAATACAAATAATAATATTTCAAAAAAAATTATATTGAACACAGAATGGACTTAACAAATTTGAGTGGACATGTATGACATACCATACAAAATTTATATAAATCCATTCCAAACTATTTAAAACAATCAATTGGCCAATGGGGCAACAAAAATTCTTTTATCGAGTAGAATGCATGATTAAGAAAGAATTTTTTTAATGTGGGTTTAGAAACATTGAGTGAGCACTCTTTTAGCTTCTTGGCTAGCTTGTTCATAAATATTTTACTATAATAGCTAGCAGAACAGCGAATTTAATCTTAAGTAGTCAATATGAATATTATGTTAGTGTTATAATTATGCCGATTATTATTAAAAACATGTGTATCAGACGACATACCCATTAGTATGCAATTATAAATATATAGTGACGGAAAAGTCACAATAAAACTTTCTAACGTAATATCTAAAACGTTTCTTTATTAAGATTCTCAACACTTTTCTTTGAAGGTGAAAAATCCTATCCGAATGAGGTGAATTACCCCAGCCTGTCAGGGCATATGACATATGCGATTGAATAAGGGAGAAGTATGTCATGCGCATCGCCTCCTCAGTTTACTAAATTTCTTATCAAGAAAATATTTTTTGAGTTTTGTTAGCTACACTATCAACATGACATTTCCAACTAAGGACTGGATCAAATAAGATACCCAAAAACTTTATATAGTCAGGGTTTTCAAAAGTAATGTTTCTGTGTCTGAATGACATTATACCAGTTTTGTCAAGGTTTACGTAGTCAGAAACCGCTTCTAGGTGGGCTGAATTACACACCTAGTCGTGGCAGCTTAAAAGAACCTCAAGGGTATGCAGATCAACTAACATCTTTGATACCCGAGCAGGTTCCAACAAAAACTTCAATATAATACATCGAAGAGGTATTATCGCTACCTGAAATAATAAATACCAAGCCGATTGTTACACAAAGTTAGTTGATTTGAAAAAGCAATTCATACCGTTAGTCGGGTCTATGATTCTCCTGATGATTAACTTTCAGTCCTACAATGTAACGTAACAACCGAATATTTAAAGTCGGGAGTTGTTAAAGTATCCAACGTTAGCCGACTTCAAAAATTACTACCGATCGTTAGTCGGAAGTACGGCTCTTCTGGTATATCACTTTAAGTTTTGGACCCGCTTCTACAACAACAAAAAACACATTAACCGTTTTTTTATTCTTAACGGTAACCGCGTAGCCTAGAATATATCAGAATATTTAATAAAGTTAAAGTCGTTTACATCATTTCAAAATTGAAAGTTCTTTTATTGATCATTGCTATTATTAATCAAATCAGTTGATACAGCTCTCTGTGGTTTTCTATTGGATATAACTGTTCCTATTGATAAAAAGCTGATTGCTTTGGGAATATTCGTTGATTTCAGTAAAGTTTTCGATTATGTTGACCATGAAATTCTTCTCTATAAAATGTATAGATATGGTATTCCTGGTAAAACCAACCATCATTTCAGATCATATCTGAGTGGACCTTCACAATACGTTAAATTACCCAATGGTGCTATTAGAGAAGAGCAGAAATTGTATAAAGGAGTACCTCAAAGCTCATCTTAGGACCAATTTTATTTATTATCTATTCAAATGATCTCTTCTTTTTCATTAAGTCCTTTATTGATATTACAATTGTCAGTTATGCTGACGACAGCAACTTCGTAATAAAATAAAATAGAAGATGCAAACCATAAAGCTATTCAAACGACTTCATTAAGTCTATAGATATTGATATCAAAATTGTCATTGCTATGCTGACGACAGCAACTTCGCAATAAAATCTGAAAATGTAGAAGATGCTTAAACATAAAGCTAGCATATTACTAGGTGATATTTCATTATGGTCAACTAAAAATAAATTGAATTTAAATAAAGATGAGACAAAAATAGTCCATTTTCGTTCAGTTGGATCAAATATCAACATAATATCAATACAAATGATTACACACTACACAGATGTTTGGCGTGTAATATACACCCATTACTTTGTTTTAATTCTTGTAATTTATCAACTTAACAGGCAATTAAACTTAACTTTCAACTACTTTATTCATTATTATGATATGCTGCCACCACCTACTTTTTTAAGAGGTTAAGCAGGAACCCTCCGGTACTATCAATGTTTATCACTATCGGTAAACTTTGGGTTGTTTCGTTTATTAAATCAAACCAATCGACTTATGACCTGGATTTATTGTTAATAGTTTTAGTATGACGAAATATAATTATATGGATATTTAGAGAATATTACAACTAAACTAAATGGTTACTAACCTTTACCGTTATGAAAACATAAACGAAAGGAATAGTGGTTTCTGGATTGAATCTCAAACAAAAGTCCCTTACAACCTCTTACCACCTTAATACTCTACTTAGCGGAAATCATGCAGTACCAGTCCAACCCAAACAGTTGTAATTATCTAGATCTAAGACTTACCCCCCTTGTTGTTTGACCTTCCCCTAACACTCACTACTTTTAATTCACCGGTCAAGTCGGTGCCAATGATATAGAATGAATTTATTTATTTTAACGATGATAACACATCGGAGTCCCCGGCTGTCCTCTGAACTGAACTACTTAACAATTTAATTTAATTACCATAATACACCTTAATCACCAAATTTTATCTTTTTGAGAAAGGAATGAATTTACTTCGGTTTTAATTATACGCGTCTTAAGTATGGACCGGCCCGAACTGCCTTCTTCCCTCTTGAAGAAAGAGTTTTATCAAAACAGTCCAGCCTCTATACCCCCTTACTTCTCAACCCGATTATACCTTTATTCCCAGCTCCCTGTTTTCGCTGATGTCATATTTTTTATTGATAACACCTCCGTGTGAGTTCAGAGTATCGGTTCATATCTTCGGCGGCAAAGGACTTTCATTGTTTCAATCCAGACTAACATTACCGCCTTAACACGATAAGATTATCGCACATACCACAGGCCACCTTAATAATGAGAAGCTACGATTTCCCTAATTCCGATTTATTACAGGCGTAACTTTGGACAGCCACCTCCTCTGTGATGAACATGTTGATTAACTTTTTAAAAGACTAAGAAAATGCTGTTACTCTTTGGTAGGTATCTGCAGTGAGAACATTCTATTAATCGTCTATCATGCTAACTTCTATTCTGTAATGAGATATATTATAAATTGGGGTTCCTGTTCTTCCTCTAATAGGGTATTTATACTTCAAAAGTATGCAATTCTGTAGATCTTATTTCAAAAAATTCAACATATTATCTGTTTTACCACCTATGTTTTATATGAATAAGTTGTTTTATTTATAACAATCAAACATTATATCATAGGAAATGTGTAGTTCATACCGTTCATTGACACAGGCAATAAGTCTAATTTCATTCTTGATCAGCGTATACAACTGCCGTATGATCTTCTTTTATAATGGTTGTAAATACTATAAGTCTTCCAGAGTATATAACAGAGCTAAGGAAATTTTATCAATTTAAAAAACATTAAAAAAAATATTTATTGAACAAAAACTCCTATCGTGCTGATGAATTCCTTTTATGATAGTAAATTAAATTTTGTATTTTGTTTTTCATTCTATCGTGACACATTTGCCAACTACAGTGTACAATTTTGTAATCCCTTTGGTTGTTTGTAAATAAAGTTCTATTCTATTCTATTCTGTTATTATTATTACTATTATTATTTTTATATATAACAGGAATTGAATAAGGAGAAGCCGTGTTGCCGTAAAGAACAGGTCAAAGAAGCTATTCAAATGCAATAACCAATTCATAACAAATTGGCGCCCAACGTGGGGCTATTCAAGTACCATAACCAATTCATAATGATATATAAGTTTATTAATTGTAATCTTTATTTATTAAACATTTTCTTCATCGTTTTCTCAGTGACTAAAGGGTACTGTTTATTGTTTGAAATCGATAAAAATCTAATCGATTTAATATCATTTTGTTTTTTATCATCTGTATTAACATGATAAATTATCGCAAAGTAACGGCTTCCACCATCAATTTTCTAAAATCTAATCAGTTCATCAATTTTTACCTAAATATCATCTTATTAGAGTTATTTTGAATGTAGTCTGTATTTATTGACTATTGCGGAACCCAAATTGGTTATTAATAAAATAATTCAAATATATTTTTGTCAGAAAATATCGTTATTCTGATTGTGGTCTTGTTCATCTTAGGCGTGGACACGGTCGTATACACAGGTCTGGAAACTCGAGGTTGTTTCCTATGTGAGAAGTGAGTCCGCTAAGCGTCGACTTTCGCGTAGTACCAAAAGACGCCACGTAAGAGTATTCTTTGACAACTGTCAGTTGACTTGTCAACACAAGGAATACCTGTGTTTTTAGAAACAAATTACGAAATCGTGCATTGTGCCGCCGAAATGCAAAACGGGGTACCAAAGTGTAAAGCAAGAAACTTCTGTTTTTAAAGTGCCGAAAGATGCGGAAATGCGAAACAAGTGGATGCTTGCGATTCCGGATAGAAATGGTTTTAATGAGGTCTTTTATGTGTGCGAGCATGTATAACGAAAAAGGGGAAGTTATTTTTAAGGTGAGTAATACATTTTGACAAGAGTAACAGTTCTATTCCTCTATCAAATCAGAATACTTAGTAACACTGCTTGCGATTCCGGATAGAAATCGTTTTACCACTTCGTGATCCAAGCGCTAGCTAGTGGCTGAGCGAGGGACTACGAGTTTGGCGACCCGAAAGAGACTCATGTCGACCATTGAGTTTCCAGACCTGTATGTACGACCGTGGGCGTGGGCATATGCTAGTAACTTTCATATTTACATTCAGGTTTCACCAACCTAACTAACGCCACAGATCTTAAACATAGAGAGTAGTTTTTATTAAGATCTCTATGATCTTAATACACAACTACTTCCTAGATAAATGATATTAAGATATTATTTATTTTGAATATTCTCTGTGCTACGGTGAACAAAATGGCAAATCAACAAATCGAACCCCAAGATTCTTGTTCGTTTGTTCCTCATTCAGCTTATTCTAATTAAAAA
This sequence comes from Endomychus coccineus, assembly GCA_958510875.1. NCBI lineage: Eukaryota > Metazoa > Arthropoda > Insecta > Coleoptera > Endomychidae > Endomychus > Endomychus coccineus. Next base: position 29,922,403 of record OY294070.1, on the reverse strand, counting down.
ATCGTGAGGCCGTGAGCTAACCGTAGTCCCCCGAAGCAAGAAGTAAAAAGTACTTACGTGTACCAAAATATTAGTAATATTTACATAACAATATCTTGATGCTTCTCCTACACCATTTATATGTGAAAATTGTGTTTGTGTTTTATGAATGTAGACCCCATTCATAATTGAAACCATCATTAAACATGTTATCAACCGTAAATAATGATCCAGATTGGCACGAACAAATTGAAATTAAATATGAAAATATTGTTCCGGAATACTTGGATATAAAGGAAATTAAAGAGGAACCTGATGTTGATTGTCAAGAATTCAAGTTGGAGTAAGTTAATGTCAATAAACAACTTATCTATTTTTTTTATTTTGAAAATAACTTATTACTTGATTAGAAAATGATCTGGAATACTTAGATATAAAGCAAATTAAGGAGGAATTTGTAGGTTGTCAAGAATTCAAGATAAAGTAGGTTTATGTCAATAAACAACAATTTTTTTTGTTCTTTTAAAAATAATTCTCTACTTAATTATAACTGCAATGGCATATTTTTAAATAGTTATAATACATAAGTTGCTTCATTTAAAATGCGATTGAAAATAGTATATTTAGAAGGGTTTTGTTCTATGGGGAACAAAATGATAAAAACTGCAGAATTTACAAGATAGGTGATATTTGAGGCAACCCTTCTTGTATTATATAAAACGAACACAATCAAATAATGAAAAACAAATTTTGAGTATCTTTATTAAACTATTTCTAGGCATTTCTCATTACTAGTTTTTTATTCTAAAACAAATTGTCACAGAACATATTCTTTTAGTGCCTTTGGTCTTATCCCCACACCAAAAAAATGTGCTTGACTAAATTTTCAGATTGAACAAGTAGAAATATCATTTGATTTTTACATTTTCAGAATCGAGGAGTGTAGTGTAGATGACAAAATGAAAGATCTGTCACAGCAATGTTTCAAAGTTGAAAAAGATTTGTATGGTGATGAACATGAACATTGTGATTGTTCAGATACCAATTGCTTGAAAAATTCTATCAAAACTCTGGGTACAAAAGTTGCATTGGAATGCCAATATAGTGGGTATAATTGTGATGTGTCAAACATGGAAAATCATATGATGGTTGCACATAACAGGGAAAATAAATGTTCTGCTCAACCAAGTATTCCATCCTCTAACTTGGGATCTCACACTAGTAATACCACCGAAGTAATTCATGTTAACAAGAAACGTAAAAGGGTAAAGATATATAAATGTCAATATTGCGATTATTCGAGTACTCAAATAACACAATTGAAAAATCACGTAAACTCTATACACACAAGAGAGAAAATACACATGTGTCAGTATTGTGGTTATGAAAGCCCTCGGACTTCTACTTTAAAAAATCACATCAACTCTAAACACACAAGAGCGATATTGCACAAGTGTGACTATTGCGATTATGAATTCCCTCGAGCGTCAAATTTGAAAAGTCACATTAACTCTAAACACACAAGAGAGAAAATACACAGATGTGACTATTGCGATTATGGAAGCCCTCGGAAGTCAAGTTTAAATAACCACATCAACTTTATACACACAAGAAAAAAGATACTAAAGTGTGACTATTGTGATTATGAATGCCCTCAGATGTCAACTTTAAATAACCACATCAACTCTATACACACAAAAAAAAACATACTAAAGTGCGAGTCTTGCGATTATGAAAGCCCTCAGATGTCAAATTTAAAATCTCACATCAACTCTAAACACACGAGAGAGAAGATACACAAGTGTAACTATTGCGATTATGAAAGCACTTATATTACGAGTTTGAAAACTCACATTAACTCTAAACACACTAGAGAGCAGATACACAAGTGTGACTATTGTGATTATGAATGCCCTCAGATGTCAACTTTAAAAACTCACATCAACTCTAAACACACAAGAGAGAAGATACACACGTGTGACTATTGTGATTATGAATGCTCTCAGATGTCAACTTTAAAAACTCACATCAACTCTAAACACACAAGAGAGAAGATACACAAGTGTGACTATTGCGATTATGAAAGCACTTATATTACGACTTTGAAAACTCACATTAACTCTAAACACACTAGAGAGCAGATACACAAGTGTGACTATTGTGATTATGAATGCCCTAAGATGTCAACTTTAAAAACTCACATCAACTCTAAACACACAAGAGAGAAGATACACAAGTGTGACTATTGTGATTATGAATGCCCTCGTATGTCAACTTTAAAAACTCACATCAACTCTAAACACACAAGAGATAAGATACACAAGTGTGACTATTGCGATTATGAAAGCACTTATATTACGACTTTGAAAACTCACATTAACTCTAAACATACTAGAGAGAAGATACGCAAGTGTGACTATTGCGATTATGAAACCACTTATATTACGAGTTTCAAACGTCACATCAAGCGTAAACATATGAAAGCTAGAAGAGATGTATAAATGTGAATAGTAATATTCTCTTTATTGATGTGCACTTTATACAATTAATTTTGAAATTCATACATTTTCATTTCATTTGATAAGATAAAAACTGAAAATTAAATTAATAAACATATTAGAGCTGATCCTACACAGGTTGGTTTTTGTTTGTAGATAGATAGATATAGATAGATAGATTTTATTATTCGTTCACACTTGTACAAAATTATCTACAAATATTGCCCGTAGGCGTAGAACATGTCAAAATACATTTTGTTGAAAAGAAAAAAAAAACAAAATTTAAAATGGTAATTAGTACAGCATTTTACACTTAAATCCATATTTATTGAATATTCATAAAATTTGGATTCAATAAGTATGTGAACTTATGGCTCAAGTAATAATAAAATCTCAAAAAATATACATGTACATATACAAACACACATATATACATATATAATCCTGTTAAAATTAAACATTATTAAAATTAAAAATATACACACATATATACACATGTACACACATATACACACACATATACACACACATATACATACATTATACATATATACACATATACACACGTCCAAATTAATATTTCACACATAAGTTTCCTAAAAACTATTGAAAAACACTATCAAGACTATCGAAAAGAAATTCGTGTACTGAGTAAAAAGCTTTGTTTATAAGAAGACGATATAGGTGACTTTTTAGATACTTCATGGGTTTATTTCTTACATGTGGTAGAACTTTGTTGAATATTTTAATTATCATATATTCTGCATCCTTTTGGAGGTAGGTGTAGTTGTACTTATTGCATACAACATTGTCCCTATTTCTGGTTTGGTGCAAGTGAGATTCTGTTTTAAAAAGCGATGAATTATTTTTGACAAAAATCACGCATTCAAATATGTACAAGCTAGGTAACGTAAGAATTTTGTGTTCAATAAAATACTTTTTACAACTTTCCCTGTATTTAAGAATGAATATGTTTCTGATAGTTTTCCTGGATGCAAAATATCCGTTTAGAATTTGCGGAGTTACCCCATAGAATTACGCCGTATCGCAGTCTAGATTGGACGTAAGCGTAATATGCTGTAAGTGCTGTGGAAGTGTTAACATGTTTACTCAGTATTCTTAGTGCATACCCATATCTTGCTATTTTCTTCGAAGTGTTCGCTATGTGCTCGGTCCAGTCTAGCCTAGAATCTAAGTATATACCAAGAAATAGAATATGGGGTACAGATGTTATGTCTATGCCATTTCTAGTAAGTGTAATGTTTTCAACTTCTCTAAATGAGAACCTTAATAATTGAGTTTTATTCGCATTTGGTAGTAAATTATTTTTATGGAACCAATCTTTAATACATCCAAGTTCCGGTTAATATTTTGTTTCAAGTGATCAACATCTTTATCACTCCTTACGATATCTGTAGTATCATCAGCAAATTGGATTATGCTCTCAATAAGTCCAGATAAATCATTTGTATAGACAATATATAAAAGAGAACCGATTACAGAGCCTTGCGGGACCCCCCTCTTTATTGTGTTGTTATTTGATTTGAATATTTTACCTTCTAGATCACTTCCCGCGACATACTGATCTCTTTTGTGCAGATAGCTTTCAATGAGCTTCAATGCCACACCCCTGATCCCATAATGTTCAAGTTTTCGCAATAATATTTGATGATCTACACTGTCGAAGGCCTTTGACAAATCTAAGCAAACTGCAGCTGTAATGTCATTTTTATTGAGGAACTGGAGTATGTCAGATAAAGCTATATATATTGCGCGAATTGTATTTCTTCCTTTTCGGAAACCGTTTTGTTGTTCAGAAAGAATATTTTGACGTTCCAAGAATTGCATAAGTCTATTACATATAATTTTCTCACAGATTTTACTGAAATTATTAAGTATTGCTATTGGCCTATAATTGTTCATATCACTGACGACCCCTTTTTTATAGATTGCTCTAACTTTAGCACATTTTAATTCATTAGGAAATATCCCATGTTGAATGCTAATGTTAAATATGTGACATAACGGGTCTAGTATTAAGTAAACAACATGTTTAATTAATTTTACTGGTATTCCATCATCACCTACCGCATCAGTATTCTTTAACTTCATAATAATATTAAACAGTTCCGTGGGCATTACCGGTTCGAAGTATATGGTACTGCCGTTCTGTTGTATGTTATCAAGCGTTATGTTACTGCTTGATATTTGAGAACATGTGTTAATAAAATAGTTATTTATTTGATTTACAATTAGTAGTAGTTTATTTACTTAACCTAATAACGAACATGAATAAGAAACACTAATCTAAAGTTAATGATATTTTGAAAGAAAAAAAAGAGTAAAAACAAAACAACAGCAATAGCAGTTCTACCAAGCCTGTAGCTCTTAGGAAGTTCAGGATGTCGGATGGCATCAATTTAAATAAAATTTCGCTCTTCTATTTGGTACGCTTGTTAGTATCGGGCCCTTGAATTTTGCAAGTTAGTGCATCCTTCGATGTTTTGTCATTCTCTTCGCAGAACCTGCACTCTTCTTCCTCTACTAATTCGAGCTCCTTAAGATGCCCTTTCAACCAGTAGTGCCCTGTTAGGATCCCTTTTAGTATTTTGAGTTTATTTTTTTTTAGATTGATGCAGTTATAGTTTCCCAGAAGCCTGCCTCAGTCCTTTTATTGTCCACTTCTTTCTCGAGTTCTTCAGTATTGTGCTGGCGCTTATTCCGCAGAATAGTTCAGATCCCAGAAATGGTGTTTGAGTCCCATTTTTCGCCAGTTCTTCTGATTTTTCGTTTTCCTCCACACCGGGGTCTCCCGAAATCCATAAGGCGTAACTGCTCAGTTCGTTTAGTTTCTCTAAGTATTCCCAGGCCATCTTGGAGCTCATTACGTGGGAGTTCAGCAAGTTGATGGCTGCTTCACTATCCGACAAGATATGACTATTTCTTGTCTACGGAAGTCTTTTATATACTCTTATACCAGTTCCTTTTGTTGTTTTGGAGCCGTCAGTACCATTTAATAGCCTTCTGACTGAGTTTTGGGATGATGTTTTTGCTACTCACCTTCGTGTTAAAAAGCTGTATCTTTTCTTTTCATCTTATCTATGGGCATGTCCAGGGTTTGCTGATTTTCAGGGAGGGTTTCATACTTACGTTTAGTGATTCTCTCTTCAGTCATTATATTTGTTATCCATATTGCTATACTCTCCTCTGTCATATTGAGTGGTGTGAGGTTCAGGATTCCTTCTATAGCAGCCGTTGGGTTTGTTTTCATTGCACCTGTTATGCATACACAGGTTAGTCTTTGGATTTTCGTTAGATTTATCCTTGATCTATCCCGATTAGTTCTGCTACCCCAGACCCCTGACCGATATGTGTTGAAAATCGGTCTCACTTTTAACGAAGCGTCGTTACTTATTATTAATGTTATTACTCAATGAAGTCACCTCTACCGAAACAAATGCATCAAACTTTGATACACTACGTGTATGAAAACACGATAGCAGAGTGTAGCTACCTATACTAAGCGTGTCCGCATTCCTGCGACATTTTCAATGACATGACGTGTCAACCCCAGAGCATAAAAGGAGCCCGGTCTCCCATATGGGATGCTTGCTATTAAACCGCCGTAAGTAAATCCGAAAAACCGAAGGATAATTTTATTCCCATTTAATCCGATAAACTGGGAATAAGTATATTCTGGACTTTCTTCATTAGTAATTTAATATGCATACCGCTGAAGAAGAGACGTTTAATCTATATTCGTGTTAAATGTGAGCAAGGTTTCAAATTGCTCCCCATTCTGATGAATAAAGTACTCTTAGAAAATCAAGTAAGAAAGTTACAGGAAATGTTATTATGCTGAATATACAGGAGTCGATAAAGAAATATAGAAATTAAAGAATTGGGAATGAAAAGCTCACAGTTAACAATATTTTGAAGGAATCTGATATCAGTGATGTAAATATGCAAGTATATCGAATTGGAAAATTCACTACTGGCACTAATCGACCTCTGAAGATAATATTATCCAAGGCAGAATTAGCTAAGCAAGTATTGATAAATAAAAATAAAATACGTGCAATAAGAGCAAATATTTTTGGAGATCAGACCAAGAGTCAACGTGAATACTACCAGGAGGTGAAAAGGAGCCTGAGTAAACTAATCGAAGAAAGTGATCTAGATAAAACAATAAAATATATCAATGGAATATCAACCATTGACCAAAGGGGAAAAACCAGTAATGCCTAATATTCAGAAATCTTTTATAAATTTCAATTAACACATTATTTACGTAAACATTCAGTGTTCTTGCAAACAAACACGAAATGTTAACCCAAATAATCTGCTACCGCCCAACAATCATAGTATTAAGTGAATCTAGAACTACTGAGGATATTTTAGATTTTGAACTCACTGTAATGCAGTATAATTTTGTAAGATGTAATAGCAGTTTTACATACCGGTGGAGTCTTACTCTACATTAAAGAGGGCATTGAATACAAAGTGATGAAACGTATAACATTAGATGTCAACTATTGGTTCCAGCTCATAGAAATTATAATTTATAGCCAAAAATGGGCCATTGGAGGCGTTTTCCATTCACCAAATGCAAGTAATTCAGTATTAAACAGGAAAAAAACAAATCAAATGAAATCAAGCAGTTAAAAACAAAGGAAGGCAACCTTATCTCCGACGACCGCTACATAGCTGAACAATTTGTTGAATATTTCACTGAACTAGGCAACAACCTTGCGAACGCCATAGATAAAAATCTCAATACCAAATTTCAGGAGAAGAAACTCTGCAATTCATTCTATTTAGAAGAATGCAATGAAAAAGAAATCAAAGAAAGCACCGGGAATCGATAATATAAAATCAGAAGCTCTAATCAAGTTTGTGGATTATATAGCGAAACCTATAACCCACATCATCAATATGTCAATAAACAGCGGCACTTTTCCAGACCCGTTTAAAAAAACAATAATAAAGCCCTTGTACAAATCGGGAGACATAATGAACCAAACTAACTGTAGACCCATATCACTCATTAGCCACGTAGCAAAAATATTTGAAAAAATGCTCAAATTGAGAATACATAAATATCTGGAGAAATATGAAATACTTTCAAGTAATCAATATGGATTCCGCCAAGCCAGATCAACACAAGACGCGATGATTCACCTAACGAAAGACGTTTACAAAGCAATGGATAAAGGAGAAAAATCACTATGTGTATTTGTTGATCTGGCAAAGGCATTCGACACGGTATGCCACCATAAATTACTTGAAGTATTAGAAAATATAGGATTTAGAGGCAAAACGTTGGATCTGATGACCAGCTACTTAACAGACAGGAAACAACGTGTTAAAATAAATAATACATACAGTACAGACCGAATAGTTGAATATGGAGTTTCCCAAGGAACGGTCCTTGGACCAATCCTATTCAATATATTATTAACTAAACTCTTACTGAATTTATTTTGCCCCACGTTGTGGTGACAATTATTACTAAAAAACTTCTTTTTTAGTTTCTTTTAATTTATTGATTATGAATTATTATTAATTCTTCCGGCTAGCTTTTTATTTATTTATTTTGAATAATAATGATCCTTCTCTTTTTATATTATTTTATGGAATTAAACACAATATTCTTTGAATGTTAAAAAGTTTCTATATTTAAATCTCTATGACTCTATTTATCTCGGGTTTCTAATTTACAATTTTATTTTATGTTCTAAGCATAGAACTAGCTTTAACCTCAAAACTATTCAATATTAATAGTTGTTTACAAAATTACAAACGACAATCTTTCTTTCAGATTTACAAATAACACTACAATGGAAATATAATAAACAAACTTACTTTTAGTTTATATCCAAAAGTGTGTTTAACTATGTTGGCAATTTTCAATTTAATTCTTTTATAATTTCGTTGATGATTCACTTTTACACAATACTATGCTTTTTCACAATAATCACAGGTAACTAATTTGGATTACTTCTTCTTGAGACTCAGGAACTGTTGATAATACTTTGTTTTATCCTTTTAGATAAAACATGAAACTTTTCGATGCTTTATTTAAATTATTGATGAATGGCAATCGTTGGAAATTTCTTCTTAATTGGAGGTTATTACAGCCTTTTTACTGGATTCAGATACTTGGATAATCGTTGACTTTATATAAAACTTATTAACTTTGGTTTCTTTGAACCTATCGAAGTTTGGAACACTTTCGTTCAATTGGAGGTTATTATAGGTTATAAAATTTTGGTGAGTTGCAGTAGTACTTTCAGTCTACAGATGTAATGGCAAACTGAACTTCTTTACTTTCAGATTCGTTTTTATAGGCCTCCAAAACCGACGCTACTTTATGTCATAATCAACCTATGAGATGATTGCTTTTCAAATCAAACATGCCAAGCTAATTGTTGTGAAACTGACACAAGTCTTCATTGTTACCAGATTGACATTGGAAATTCCTATTGACCAATCAGAATTTAGTATTCTTTACTTTTTGAATTATTTGAGATTTTCAACTTATTTTAATTGTTAGTGATTCCTTCTTTTTAAATTAATATTGCCTACATTTTTCCCCACACTTTGGTATAATATAACCTATGATTGGGTTATTATTAATATGATTATTCCCATATTTATGGTTTTCTTGACAGTTACTTATTCTTAAATCTAATACATATCATATTATATCAATAACATTCTTTTAACATTACATAACTCAAATTTACTAATCCTAACTTACATCTATAACATTATTCAATGTTTTGTACTATCTCATGATAGTTTTGTAATCATTTTACTTATGATTTATGATTTCGTTACACTGAACGTTTCTTCACTTTCACTGAAGTTCTTGTTTATCACTTCTTATTCTATTACATCGTTGTTTATTATGTTTTACATTGTTGATATTAATATCCTAACTATTATTTGGCTATTATTATTGTTTTTAATTCCATAAAATATTTTTTTATTTGATCTTTTCTGATTTTCATAGTTCGGTAAGTTATTATTTTTAAATTTTTATTGTCTATGAAATGAAATCATAACAAATTCCCCTAAATCAATTTTAATATATTAATCACATTAATATTTAAAATTTATTTATCTTTTGATTTTATTTTCATGAACTAAATTTATTAATAATTATACTTGTATATTTGATCAATATTAAATATTCCCCTTATCTTTCCGTTTTCAGGATTCATTAATTCATAACTATTTTCAGCATTTTCATTCATGACTACATATGGACCTTCAAAAGCAAAACATAATTTTCCACATATATTCTTTTTATTATTAGTTACTCTAATTGCTCTTACTATTACTAATTCACCTATTTCAAATTTAATTAACCTTCCTCTTTTTCTCATTTCCCTATTCATATACTTTCTTGCATTTCTTTCTAACCTATTACTGATATCTTTCAAAATTTCATTTCGCTCTACTGAATTTTCATCTAACCATTTTCTATCTGGTTCTTCGCCTTTCATTATTAATACAGGTGTTTTCTCTGTTGTAGTATTTGGACAATGATTTAAACATTTTTCTACTCTGGATATTGATTCATCCCATTGACGATGTTTATCCTCACAAGATATTCTCAGATATTTTATTACTTCCTGTATATATCGCTCTGATGGATTGGATTGAGGATGTCTGATGCTTGTTAATTGATGAAAAATTAAATTCCTTTTGCAAAAATACTTGAAACGTATGTTTTTGAAATATGTTGCGTTATCTGTAATTAACTTTCTTGGCCTACCAATTTCTTCAAAATAGTTTTCTAACTTATGCATTACTTCTCTACTTTTTGTCGTTTTGCAAGCATATAATTTTATATATTTAGAAAATAAATCTACTACAACCAAAATATGTCTATTTCCTTTTTCTGTTACTATTAACTCACTTAAAAAATCTATTGCTACTATTTCTAAACATTCCTTTACTATAATACTCTTTGCTAAATTGTGATTAATTATATTTTTAGGCTTTGCTCTTTGACATATGTCACATTTCTTTGTGATTTCTTTTGCAATTTGGTAATCTCCTTTACCTATATAATTTTCTCTGAATATGAGCCACATTTTCCTTGCTCCTATGTGATTGAATTCACTATGTAAATGATTTAAAATTTTTAAAGTTAGGTCTTGATTTATTCTGTATAATTCTTTCCTACCTATATCTTGTAAATAAACTCCCTCTTTGATTTTACATTTCTTTTTATCCTTCTCTGATAAAGTACTTTGATTGTTTTTAATGCTCTCTAATGAAAATAAACCCCTTACTTCTAATAAAATATTTGCTCCTACTTTGTATTTCCTTTTATCAATTTTTAAATTCCCCTCTTCTCTTGTTAAAGTATCAGCTATTATATTTAATTTTCCTGGAATATGTTTTATTTCAAAATCATATTCCTGCAATAACAAAATCCATCTTTGAATCCTACTGTTTACAAACTTGTTTTTAAATATACTTGTTAATGCACTATGATCAGTTTCTACCCTTACTTTATTCCCTAACAAATAAAATCTTAATTTCTTTACACAAAAAACTATACTTGCTAATTCTAATTCAGTAACGCTGTAATTTTTTTCATGAACTTTTGTCATTCTTGACACAAAACTTATAGGCACTTCTTCATTATTTTGTTTTTGTAATAAAACACCACTGAATCTTTGTTTAGAAGCATCTGTTCTTAATATGAAAGGTTTATCATATTGTGCATGATAGACTTTTAATTTTTTAATGAAAATATCTTTTAAATTTTGGAAAGCTTCGTGTCTTTCATTATCCCATTTCCATTTTACCCCTTTCTTAAGTAATTCTACTAATGGAATCTCCTTCTGACTTAAATCAGGAATGAGCCTTTTGAAATAATTTATTAGACCTAAGAATCCCCTCAAAGTTTTAAGATTGGTGGGTCTTTTGAAATCTTTAATTACATCTAATCTATCTTCATCCATTTCTAAACCTTCCCTCGTTAATTTATAACCCAAAAATTTAATTTCTGTTTTATAGAATTCACATTTCTCAATATTTATTTTTAAACCTGCTATATCTAATTCGTTCAAAACTAATTTTATGTGATCTTTATGTTCTTCTACTGTTCTAGAAAATATTAATATGTCATCGATATAATGAACTACAAAAATTTCAAATTTATTTAATATTTGATTCATACTTCTAACTAACGCACTGCATGCACTTTGAATACCAAAAGGCGTAACTTTAAAACGATACACTTCTCCATCTATCATAAAACCAGTGTAATCTCTACAACTTTCATGTAAAGGAATCAACCAGAAACTATGTCTTAAATCAACTTTACTAAAAATTTGTGCCTTTATTATTCTACCAAAAATTGACTCTATATTTTTAGGAGCTTCATATTGTGGTACTGACAATCTATTCAATGTTCGAGCATCTAAACATAACCTAATATCACCATTTGACTTTTTTGCTATAACAATAGGGTTTATATATTTTGTTTTACTTCTTTCTATTATGTCTTGTTCTAGCATTTCACCGATTTTTTTCCTAACATCTTCTATGTACTTGTATGGGATTGGATAGTTCTTGGATTTAAAATTTTCAATTTCTTTGACTTGGAATTTATGAATATAATTACTAGCTATACGAGTTTCATCAATTATTAAACCTTTATGTTGTGAAATTATTTCTGATATTATTCCCCTATATTTCTCGGATATTTTCATCTGCGAGATTATTTCATTTAAATTTCTGCTTGAGTCTTTTCTTTCGACCGCATTTATTATATTGCAACCTTCATTTGGTCTGTCAATATTTTCATTTTCCCCTTTCCCTATCTTTATAATTTCATCTAACAACTTTATTTCCTTTTCCTCGTAATCTATAATAATTCCATGCTTTTCTAATTCATCAGTTCCCATAACAATATCCAATTTCATATTCGGCACTACAAATAATTGCATCTCTAGACTTGACTTCCCTATTATAATATGCTCAGTAATCATTTTTGATACTTCAGTAATTTTCTTTCCACTAATATTTACTAATTCTACTTTTGGTATTTTCAATTGATTTGTTATTTTTATTTCAGACAATAGTTCTTCCCTTATTAATGATAGTTCTGATCCTGTATCACACATAATTTCTACTTCTTTCCCTTTTAAAAAACCTTTTAATTTAATTAAACCTATACTTTCATTTTCTTCCCTTTGCTGTTCGTAGTCAATGTATTCCCTCTGATGTTCATATAATACATTAACGTGGTATTCGTGCTTTCTTAAAAATCCTGATTTTGTTGATTATTTTGACTTGAAGAGTCTTCCCTTTCCATATTACTTTCTATCCTACTACAGTTTACTTCCCTTTGATTATTTTCATTTCTACTATTATTTCTATTATTATTATCATTTTGACTTCTATAATCCCTATATCTATTTCTATTTTGATTAGCATTATTTCCATTATATCTATTTTCCCTATTATAATAATTTTGGTTTCTATTATCTCTATTTCTAAAATTGTTTTGATAATTATTATTTTGGACTCTATTATTATAATTTTGATTTCCCCTGTAATTGTTCCTGTTATCATTATATCCATTTTGTTGCCTAGTTCCCATGTTATTCTTATTATCAATTCTATTTAAGTATGATAGTAGTTGATTCATGTTTTTAATATTTGCAATGGCTATTGCCTCAGATATTTGACTTTGATACTGTCTTGAAATGTATAAAACTATCTCTTCCTCTCTCATTTTAGGTTCTAAATATTGCGCTTCATTATATAGGCTAAGTGCATAAGCATTCATGCTTTTTCTAGTCCCTTCTATATACTTCCTAAAATATAACCTTTCTCGACATTTCGACTGCTCATTTTCACCCCAAAAATTATTTAAAAACTCATCTATAAACTCATCTAAACTATTTAATTCCCTTTCTTTGCAATTGAACCACAACAATGGTTCATCAACCAATCGTTCTCTTATTAATTTTTTCATTCTCTCTATATTCCTTTCATACTGTATTTCATTTTTCAAATCTTTAACAAAAATGCATGGATGTAATAATTTTATGTTTCCATTAAATTTTATTGTATTCTCATGACCTACATTTCTGTATTCTATATTCATTCTCTCTTCGGATCTATTCTCAATTCTTTTTATTCTTTCATCTTGTTCATTTATCATTTTTTCCTGATTTTCTTTCATACTTTGTACATTCACATTTACATTCTCTTCAATATTCTTCCCCATATCATTCATTCTATTTTCCATAATATCTATTTCTTTCTCTACATTATTAAACTTTCTATTTACAAAACTATTATATTCTTCTAATTTATTATCTATACTTTCTTCAACATGTTGTCTTATTTCCTTTTTCTCAGTTTCAACTATTCTCATAATTTCCTCAGTTCTTTTATCAAATTTATCATTCACTCTCTTAAGTTCATCTCTTATTTCACTCATACCTTGTTCAATTTTAGCATTTGTTTCCTTCGTTTCATTAGCTTTTAAATTTAAACTTTCAAGCAATCTCATTATTTGTGATTGACTATCTATTATTGGTGGTCTTTCTGCACTAATCATTTCACCCTCTTGATCAAATCCTATCAATTCTGGAGTCCTCTGTCTATCTCCTTCCATTTTTACTTTCTTTTTAATTAACCTAGTTCTTTAAATTATTTTGATACGCGGTTCTATTCCTTTTTTCAAATGGCCTCACGTTTGAGCGACAATTATTAACTAAACTCTTACTGAGTTTATTTTTATTTATTAATTATAATTTATTATTAATTCTTCCGGCTAGCTTTTTATTTATTTATTTTGAATAATAATGATCCTTCTCTTTTTATATTATTTTATGGAATTAAACACAATATTCTTTGAATGTTAAAAAGTTTCTATATTTAAATCTCTATGACTCTATTTATCTCGGGTTTCTAATTTACAATTTTATTTTATGTTCTAAGCATAGAACTAGCTTTAACCTCAAAACTATTCAATATTAATAGTTGTTTACAAAATTACAAACGACAATCTTTCTTTCAGATTTACAAATAACACTACAATGGAAATATAATAAACAAACTTACTTTTAGTTTATATCCAAAAGTGTGTTTAACTATGTTGGCAATTTTCAATTTAATTCTTTTATAATTTCGTTGATGATTCACTTTTACACAATACTATGCTTTTTCACAATAATCACAGGTAACTAATTTGGATTACTTCTTCTTGAGACTCAGGAACTGTTGATAATACTTTGTTTTATCCTTTTAGATAAAACATGAAACTTTTCGATGCTTTATTTAAATTATTGATGAATGGCAATCGTTGGAAATTTCTTCTTAATTGGAGGTTATTACAGCCTTTTTACTGGATTCAGATACTTGGATAATCGTTGACTTTATATAAAACTTATTAACTTTGGTTTCTTTGAACCTATCGAAGTTTGGAACACTTTCGTTCAATTGGAGGTTATTATAGGTTATAAAATTTTGGTGAGTTGCAGTAGTACTTTCAGTCTACAGATGTAATGGCAAACTGAACTTCTTTACTTTCAGATTCGTTTTTATAGGCCTCCAAAACCGACGCTACTTTATGTCATAATCAACCTATGAGATGATTGCTTTTCAAATCAAACATGCCAAGCTAATTGTTGTGAAACTGACACAAGTCTTCATTGTTACCAGATTGACATTGGAAATTCCTATTGACCAATCAGAATTTAGTATTCTTTACTTTTTGAATTATTTGAGATTTTCAACTTATTTTAATTGTTAGTGATTCCTTCTTTTTAAATTAATATTGCCTACATTTTTCCCCACACTTTGGTATAATATAACCTATGATTGGGTTATTATTAATATGATTATTCCCATATTTATGGTTTTCTTGACAGTTACTTATTCTTAAATCTAATACATATCATATTATATCAATAACATTCTTTTAACATTACATAACTCAAATTTACTAATCCTAACTTACATCTATAACATTATTCAATGTTTTGTACTATCTCATGATAGTTTTGTAATCATTTTACTTATGATTTATGATTTCGTTACACTGAACGTTTCTTCACTTTCACTGAAGTTCTTGTTTATCACTTCTTATTCTATTACATCGTTGTTTATTATGTTTTACATTGTTGATATTAATATCCTAACTATTATTTGGCTATTATTATTGTTTTTAATTCCATAAAATATTTTTTTATTTGATCTTTTCTGATTTTCATAGTTCGGTAAGTTATTATTTTTAAATTTTTATTGTCTATGAAATGAAATCATAACAATATATATCAACGATTTATTTATGAATGTGAAGGGTAACATCATCAGTTTTGCCGACGACACAGCACTCATTTACCGCGATAAAAACTGGAACGACCTGAAAGACACAGCCGAAAAAGACCTAGCCACTTTAGTAAATTGGTTCAACAGCAGAATACTAACAATAAATTTTTCCAAAACTTACTTCATTCCCTTTACGATTTACAATAACAACTTGCCCCCTTATGAGAGACTCAGAGTTAGTACCAACAGCAATAACATAGAAATAGAAATGAAAGAGAATATCAAATATCTCGGTCTAGTAATCGATCGGAATCTTAGGTGGAATAAACATGCGGAATATGTTACTAAAAAACTGAGATCTCTCATAACAAAATTCAAATTATTCCAAAAACTCTTCAGCCTAACCCAAATGATAACCCTCTATAACAGTTTGGTCCAAACCCATATAAACTACGCAATCGTAGTAAGGGGCGGCATTACAAACAATTATCTGACTAACCTAGAAGTTACACAAAAATGGCTGATTAAAATAATCCTCGAGAAAAACTACAGATATTCCTCGGAAAAACTCTTTGCAGAATCTAAGCTACTCACGTGTCATCACCTATATTTATTGAATCTCGCTTCTTACCACCACCAACATAAAAATGAATTCCAACCAATTGATCACCAATACAATACGAGACTGAAAAATCAAACAACTAGGATACCAAAAGTCGAAACAACAAAAAATCAAAGATTCCTAACTTACCTTGGTCCTATAATCTATAGAGAAATTCTCAACGAGATAAGAGCGCTACCCAAAATATAGGCATTCAAGAAAAAACTAAAGAAATGGCTCCTGCAAATATCGGGAACAAGAATTCTCCAAATTTTTGAAAGAAAAGTCTAAATATATGTGTATGTGTGTATATATGTATACTCACTATTTATAACTATGTTACACCATATTTCATTTTTTCATGTAATATATAGCATAAAAACTACAGCTCTTTTATGTATATTTGCGTATTTTATTATGTTTAATTTAAAAAATCAATTTCATGTACAGAATACTTCAGAAATACTAATTACCTAATTACTAATTGATTATTAATTATACATTTATATAATTTAAGATAATAGATTGCCCATGCACAAGGTTTTACCTTTTATGGGTTTCCTCTTACTTTATTTGCTGTACCTCCAATTACTTGTTTTTTTAAATGTATTTCCTTATATAAGATGAAGTTGGCAAATAAAATTATTATTATTATTATTATTCATTGAAAAATAGAGATATTGGAAACCTATTTTTACAATAGAAAACTGTGTTGGTAGGTGATATAAATATTGATTTTAAAAATTTTAATAATTTCTATACGAAGAAAATTCACCACTTGTTTAACATGTATGGTGTGAATCAAATGGTGGAAGAGTATACTCGAATCACAATTTTCAGTAATACTCTAATTGAGTGTGTTATAACAAATTATGATAATATTACTGTCAAAGTTAATGATGGTCCTAAAATTTGCATGGAGGGTTGTGGGCATATGCTTGTACCACGGTCGTATATACAGGTCTGGGAACTCGAGGCTGTTATCTGTTCCATAGTACCAAAGGGGTAGCGCATGAGTCGAGGAATGATCTCTGGCACGTATACGACCCTGTTCTCTGGCAACTGTCATTGTTGACTTGTAAACACAAGGAATACCGGCATTTTAGAAAAAAATTACGAAACCGTGCATTGTGCCGAAATGCAAAACGGGGTACAAAAGTGTAAAGCAAGGAACCTGTTTTTAAAGTGCCGAAAGTTGCGAAAATGCGAAAAAAGTGGATGCTTGCGATCGGAAAGAAATCGTTTTAATGAGGTCTTTTATGTGTGCGAGCATAACTTCGTTATTTTAAAGGTTTTGACAAGAGTAACAGTTCTATTCCTCTCTCAAATCAGAATAGTAATTATTGCGTTAAGAGAAAAATTGTTTACTTCATAATGTGATTGTTGCCATACTTCGATCCAAGACTAGCTGTTGGCTGAGCGAGGGACTACGAGTTTCGCAGCATGTAAGAGACTTATGTCAAACATAGAGTTCCCAGACCTGTATGTACGACCGTGGCTAGTACCTTTCATTTTTAAATTCAAGTTTTGCCAACCTAATATAGTCTACAAAGTAAAAACACCAATATTATGTCCTGTGCTGTGTTCATTAATATCTAAGATCTCTATGGTTGTGGACGGTCTGAACAAAATGGTTGATTAACAAACCCTAACCCTAGATTTCCTTGATCGTTTTAAACCTTATTCAAAGAACCGTGGGGCCATGAGCTAACTGTAGGCCGTAAGAAAGAAATCAAAAGTACCTACATGTAGCAAAATATTAGTAATGTTTACATAACAATATCTTGATCTTACAAACCATTTACATTTGGAAATAGAGTTAACCATCACTAAACATGTTATCAATGGTAAAGAATGATCCAGATTGGGAAGAACAGATTGAAATTAAATATGAAAATATTATTCCGGAATACTTGGATATAAAGGGAATTAAAGAGGAATCTGATGTTGATTGTCAAAAATTCAAGTTGAAGTAAGTTAATGTCAATAAGCAACTTATCTATTTTTTTTATTTTGAAAATAATGTATTACTTGATTAGAAGAGAAGAGGCATATTTTAAAATATTCCTCCATTTAAAATTTGATTGAAAATAAAATATTAAAAAGGGTATTGTTCTAACTTGCTTTGACAATAAAACGAATTTTTACTAAACATATTCTTTCAGTTTAAAACGTCATTGGTTTTCTCCTCACACCAAAAAATTTAGGAGAATGAAATTATTTTGCTGACCCTCTAATCAAATGTACTTTGACCTAATTGTCAGATTGAACAAGTAAAAATATTTGATCTTTACATTTTCAGAATCGAAGAGTATAGTGTAGAAGAGGAATTGGAAGCTCTATCACGAGAATGTATCAAGGTCGAAAAAGATTTGAACGAAGGTGACTATGAAGAGTTGGATTGCTTAGATACCAAAAGCTTGAATAGTTCGATCAAAATTCTGGGTACTAAGGAATCCCAATATAGTGGGGATAACATGGAAAATCAGTTGATGGTTGCACATAACAACGAAAATGATTGTTTAGCTAAGCAGAATATATCATACTGTAACTTGGTATCTCACACCATTAGTACAAGTGAAATAACTAATGTTAAGAGGAAACGAAAGAGGGTAAATATATACAAATGTGAATATTGCGATTATGAAAGTCATCAGATGTCAAATTTGAAAAGACATACTAAATCTATGCACATGAGAAATCTCAAGTGTGAATATTGCGATTATAGCAGTCCTCAAATGGCACAATTAAAAAGTCATATAAACTCTATACACACAGAAGAGAAGTTGCACAAGTGTCAGTATTGCGATTATGGAAGCATTCGAATGTCAACTTTAAAAAGACACATCAATTCTGTACACACAAGAGAGACAGTACACAAATGTCAGTATTGCGATTATGAAAGCCCTCAGTTGTCAACTTTAAAAAGTCATATCAACTCTATACACACAAGAGAGAAGATACACAAGTGTGAGTATTGCGATTATAGCTGTCCTCTAATGTCGCAATTAAAAATTCACATAAACTGTGTACATACAAGAGAAAAGATGCACAAGTGTCAGTATTGTGATTATGGAAGCCCGCGGATGTCAACTTTGAAAAGTCACATCAACTCTATACACACAAAAGAGTCATTACTCAAATGTGACTATTGCAATTATAAGAGCCCTCATACGTCTCACTTAAAAACCCACATCAACTCTATACACACAAGAAAGACGATACTGAAGTGTGAGTATTGTGATTATGAGAGCCCTTTGATGTCGAATTTAAAAAGCCACATCAACTTTAAACACACAAAGGAGAATAAATATAAGTGTAGCTATTGCGATTATGAATGCCCTCAGATGTCAACTTTAAAATCTCACATCAACTGTATACACACAAGAGAGACGATACTAAAGTGTGACTATTGCGATTATGGGAGCCCTCATATGTCACATTTAAAAAGTCACATCAACGCTAAACACACAAGAGAGAAGATACACAAATGTGACTATTGCGATTATGAAAGCCCTCAGATGTCTACGTTAAAAAGTCACATCAACTATATACACACAAGAGAAAGGATAATCAAGTGTGAGTATTGCGATTATGAGAGCCCTAAGATGTCAAATCTAAAACGTCACATCAAGAGTAAACACCTGGAAGCCAGAAGAGAAGATATATAAATGTGAAAAACAATAATCTCTTTATTGTTGTGCATTGTATACAATTTATTTTGAAACATATTCTTTTTGATATCATTAAAATATGATACATACTGAAAATTGAATTAGCGAATGTTTTACAACTAATCCTATAAAGGTAGGTTTGTGTTTGTAATTTATTGAACTAACCTCTCACCCAATATAAATAAAGAATGTTATCTAAAGTTAATGATATATTAAAAGATTAAAATAGAGCTAATAACAAAATTGCCAAAATATAATGTTATGAAGAATGATACAAAATAATAAAAATAATGAAATACTAGATAATCACAAACAAAATTGATAATTCACTAGTTACCATTTATAAATTAGGTACATTTATTCAATAACGAAAGTATAATGAAATTGTATTGAGCCATGACTCAATGAAATAAATGTATACCACAAGTCTATAGAATACTTACATATTTTGGTTAAGGCAGCTTTGATGTCTTAAGTGTGAAAAATCACAAGAGTTTGCGAATGTTAATAACAATCTATTTATTGGTGTGCAGAGTATACAATTAACAAGAGGTTGCGAATGTTGACTAAGTTCTTGAATCAAAGTTCTTCAAGAAATTGTTACAACAGTAAGAATATGAAAACAATAGTGATCAGATCACGATAGACTTTTCTTCCTCTATTCTCATCAGAAATATGTAAGCCATGAATAAAACCAACCTATAGGGCCAATTTTGTTTATTTTTCGTTTTGGCGTTTAATTTGTTCAAATTGAATGGAAAAATATTAATAACACTAATCTACACATCAATACTGTGGCAAAATAACTTAATGCATTAGCATCAATTTAGAGTATATATATCCTTAGCAAAAATTTGTCTACAAATCGAAATTGTCTTCTGTGATGGAGGGACATGAAATAGTGCTCAAAATAAATGTATGTTTATCTTATCATTTTCTTTTGTTCTTTCTGATGAAAATATTTATGTAGAAGGCTGAAATCAGCAATGTATAGCTGAACGTCTTTATGTTGTTACCTACTTTCATAGATATTATATATACATACATGGATAGCGCATCATGGATTTTCATTGACTCCAACATATGAAACAGCTGACAAGGGGCAAAACATCGTTCTAGCCATAAGAGTACATGTTACTGTAGTTTACAGTGGAAATTGTTAAATTTGTTTATCACGTATTGAATTTTATTGCCCGTTAGGCAATCGCTTAAAGAAAATGGGTTGAAAATCTAATGAATTTATTACAGATTCCTCTAAGCATTCCATAACTAGGTAAGCAGTAGTAGCTGAAATAGGAGATTCCATTGCTGTGCCGAATATTTGCTCAAATATTGCTCACCTTATTGAAAATAAGTGCATTCTAAACATAACTTTACTGCGCTAATAATTCAGATTGATCTAGAGGTGTGTGGTTTTTAATCTCTGCTCAACGTTTTTTAATGCTATTCAATGCCAAAACGACTGGTATATTTGTAAATAAAGAAACGACCAACTTGTTCCACTTCCCTCACTCTTAAAAAGTTTTCGAAATATATATCCGACTTGCACATATTTTATAATCAGTATAATTAACATATATAACTGTAGGTTTGTTTAGTGTCAGAAATATTTCTGACAATGTTGCTGTGCAGCGAAACATGTTGAGTAAGTATATCTAATATACAAGTTTAATAATTGTAATATTTTATATATTTTATTGAAGTTTTTCCTCGATGACTAAAGGGTACTGTTTGTTATTCGAAATCGGTAAAATCTAATCAATATTACTTTGTTTTATCCTTATATTAACATGATAAATTATCAAGAAGTAAAGGCTTCCACCTCAATTTTCTAAAATATAATCATGCTATGATATTTCTTATGTTTCTTGTTTCCTTTATGTTGGCATTACTTAGGTTGGTGCCTGTGAACGGAGGGCGGTCCCCGACCAGCGATTGGGGGGAAGCGGAAATTAGGTTAATGCTGGATTGCTGGACCACGTTGACAGCGCTGAAGCTAGTTAATGACAATGTACAATTATTATTGGAATATTACTCTCTTTTACTTGTTAGTTACAATAGTTATTAAATAAACTGCTTTAAATATCAATGTTAAGTGATCGCCCTACCCCTGAAGCATAGATAACTCTACTAGCGTAGTAGTAGAGTTATCTATGCCCTGAAGGTATCCTGCAACAATCAGTTCATCATTTTTTACCAAAATATCTTATTTAAGTTATTTGGAATTTAGTCAGTTTATTATCGGCTATCGCCGAATCAAAATTGGTTATTAATAATACAAATGAATTTTTGTCCGAAAATATTATTCTGATTGTGGTCCTGTTCACGGTCGTACATACAGGTCTGGGAACTCGAGGCTGTTTCCTATGTGAGAAGTGACTCCGCTAAGCATCAACTGTCGCGTTGTACCAAAAAGGGTGGCGCAGTAATTGAAGATTGATCTCTAACACTATACGCCGTGTTCTCTGACAACTATCATTCTTTTTTGGCGAAGCTATAAATTCACTGTCGAATAATATATCAACATCAAAGCACAATAACGCGGTCACAATTACTCTAAATCCTCATACCTTATTCTTAGCGCCGGTTACTGTCGCGGAAATAATTAGTATCGTAAATAAACTTCCTAATAAAAAAAGTAGTGGCCCAGACGCAATTCCCCTTCATATACTCAAAGGTAGCATAACACTCATTTGCGAACCCATATGCCACATTATAAACTCTTGCTTCGAAACGGGCACATTTCCTGACAAATTCAAAGAGGCACTTGTAATACCCATACACAAAAAAGGAGACGTGAATGAATTAAATAATTATCGACCGATAAGCCTATTGAGTTCGTTCTCAAAAATATTTGAAAAAGCTATCTGCAACCGCTTGGTTAACTTTTTTATAAAACATAACTTATTACATCTTTTCCAACACGGTTTTTTGAAAAACAAAGGTACAGACACTGGTCTCTTTGATTTTATGAAAAAAGTATTAAATGCCCTAGAGAGTGACGGTGCAGCCTGTGGAATCTTTATGGACTTAACTAAGGCTTTTGACTGCTTAAGCCACGAAATTTTGTATGAAAAACTTGAGCGTTATGGTGTTCGTGGAATTGCACTCGCCCTAATCAAATCATACCTAATTAACCGGATACAAAGAGTCAAGATATCTAACAACCAAGCCCTCAGCTTATCCAACGAAATCCAAATTAATAACGGCATTCCACAAGGCGACATTCTGGGTCCCATATTATTCATTATCTTCATAAACGACCTACCTCAAAGTATACAGAACACTAGTGAACAACTTGTTAGCTATGCCGATGACGCAAATGCAGTGGTACCTGTACTAAAAGATCGATCTCCAGAAAATATAGCAATGACATTTCTGAAAAACGTAAACAATTACCTTATACCTAACAAACTAATACTAAATAAAAACAAAACCTGTTGTATTCTCTTCAAAACACATAATAATAACTGCATATGCCCGAAGTAAATAATCCTAGATGGAGGCTCGGTTGAGTTTAAAGAAGAAAGTTCCTTACTTGGCATTAACTTCAACGAACACCTATCTTTTGCATCGCAAATAAATAAAATATGTAAAAAACTAAGTCAGGCTTGCTATGCAATACGAGTAGTTACAAAATACTTAAACATAGAGGCCATTAAAACTGTATACTACGGATATATATTTTCAATTATAAAATATGGAATCATTATTTGGTGTCATATCCCGAACGTAACGAGAGTATTTTGGTTACCGAAATCTGTATTGCGTATTATATATGGCCTAAAGAGGCGTCAGTCCTGCAGAGGAATCTTCAAGAAATACGTCTTTCTTACCACCTATGGAATCTACATTATGGAGTGCATAATGTTTTTGAGAAAACATCAAAGTTTATTCAGCAAAAATCCCTGCACATACGCTACCCGACGCAACCACACGTACGCCCTTCCTAAACACCGCCTCACAATAACCGAAAAGGGTCCAGAATATACTGCCATCAAATTCTACAAAGCACCTGCCAGAACATCTGTCGCGTATAAAACACCTAAATGCATTCAAAAACGAATTGAAAAAATTATTGATTAATATTGAACCATACTCCATTAGTGAATATTTTGCTAAACTCAGTTTAGATTAGACAAAAGCTATGATCACTCTATGTTTTTTAATGTGTCCTTAAATGTGCTGTGGAGACAGTATTGACTCTATTTTTATTTGCTTAACGGTCGTAGCCATTTATTTTTAATTGTTCTTAATATTTTAAACATTTCTTTGACTATGTAAATAATTATAATGTAAGTTATAATGATTTTCGCTAATAAATATCTATCTATCTATTTATCTATCTTGACTTGTAAACACAAGGAATACCTGCGTTTTTAGAAACAAATTACGTGCATTGTGCCGAAATGCAAAATGGGGTACCAAAGTGTAAAGCAAGAAACTTCTGTTTTTAAAGTGCCGAAAGATGCGGAAATCCGAAAAAAGTGGATGCTTGTGATTCCGGATAGAAATCGTTTGAACGAGGTTTTTTATGTGTGCTAGCATGTATAACAGAATAGTAAATATTGCTAATGTGATTGTTGTCAAACTTCGATCCAAGCGTCAACTGGTGGCTGAGCGAGGGACTACGAGTTTGACGACCTGTAAGAGACTCATGACGAACATACGATTTCCCAGACCTGTATGTACGAGCGTGGTCCTGTTCATCTGGGTCATGAGCATATACTACATGCTAGTAACTTTCATATCTGCATTCAAGCATTGCCAACCTAACTGAGGCCACAGCATTAAAACAACTCTTCTATGTGCTATGTTGTGCAGTTGTGCTACGATGTGAACAAAATGGCGGATCAACAAATCTTTCCTCAAGGTTCCTCATCCTTATTCGCTTATTCCTTATTTTAATTCAAAAACCGGGAGGCCCGCGAGCTAACCATAGTCCCTAATAAAGAAATCAAAAGAACCTATATGTAGCAAAATATTAGTAATGTCTACATAACAATATCTTGATGGTTCTCTTACACACCATTTACATTTGGAAATTGAGTTAACCATCACTAAACATGTTATCAACGGTAAAGAATGATCCAGATTGGGAAGATCAGATTGAGATTAAATATGAAAATATTATTCCGGAATACTTGGATATAAAGACAATTAAAGAGGAATCTGACGTTGATTGTCAAGAATTCAAGATAAAGTAAGTTAAAGTCAATAAACAGCTGATGTATTTTTTTAAATTTTGAAAATAATTTACTACTTGATTACAAGAGCAATGGCATATTTTTAAATACTCACATTCCATAACTTGCTCCATTTAAAATTCGATTGAAATTAAAATATTAAAAAGGGTTTTGATCTATGGGATCAAAATGATTTATTTAAACTGCAGAATACACAAAATAGGGGATACTTGAGGCACCCATTTCTGGTATTATATATAATGAACACTATCAAATGATGAAAAACAAATTTGTGGAATCTTCATTAGGCAATTTCTAAGAATTTTTCTTAACTTGTTTTGACTCTAAAACAAATTGTTACTAAACATATTCTTTTAGTTTAAAAAAGTCGTTGGTTTGTCAGAGTGAACAAGTGAAAATACTATTTGATATTTACATTTTCAGAATCGAAGAGTGCAGTGTAGATGAGGAATTGGAAGATGTGTCACACGAATGTATCAAAGTTGAAAAAGATTTGAACGGAGGTGACCATGAAAATTTTGAATGCTTAGATACCAAGAGCTTGAATAGTTCGATCAAAATTCTGGGTATAAAAGAATGCCAGTATAATGGGTATAACATGGAAAATCAGTTGATGGTTGCACATAACAGGGAAAATAAGTATTCTGTTCAGCAAAATCCCCCATCCTCTAACTTGGTATCTCACACCAATAGTAACGATGACCTAACTAATGTAAACAGTAAATGCAAAAGGGTAAATATATATAAATGTGAACAATGCGATTATGAAAGCCATCAGATGTCAAATTTAAAAAGGCATAACAAGTCCATACACACAAGAGAGGACATATTGCAGTGTGAATATTGCGATTATAGGAGTCCTCAAATGTCTCAATTAAAAAGTCACATAAACACTATGCACACAAGAGAGAAGATGCATAAGTGTCAGTATTGCGATTATGGAAGCCCTCGGATGTCGACTTTGAAAAGGCACATCAATTCTGTACACACAAGAGAGAAAGTACACAAGTGTCAGTATTGCGATTATGGGAGCCCTCAGATGTCAACTTTAAAAAGTCACATCAACTCGATACACACAAGAGAGAAGATATTCAAGTGTGAGTATTGCGCTTATATGTGTCCTCAAATGTCTCAATTAAAAAGTCACATAAACTCTATACATACAAGAGAGAAGATGCACAAATGTCAGTATTGTGATTATAGAAGTCCCCGGAAGTCAACTTTAAAGGGTCACATCAACTCTATTCATACAAGAAAGACGATGCTCAAGTGTGAGTATTGTGATTATGAGAGCCCTCAGATGTCCAATTTAAGAAGTCATATCAACTTTAAACACTGTAGGGAGAATAAACTCAAGTGTAGCTATTGTGATTATGAATGCCCACAGATGTCAACTTTAAAATCTCACATAAACTGTATACACACAAGGGAGACGGTACTCAAGTGTGAGTATTGCGATTATGTTAGCCCTCATATGTCTCATTTGAAAAGTCACATCAATGCTAAACACACAAGAGAGAAGATATACAAGTGTGACTATTGCGACTATGAAAGCCCTCAGATGTCTACTTTGAAAAGTCATATCAATTCTATCCACACAAGAAAGAGGATACTGAAGTGTGAGTATTGTGATTATGAGAGCACTAAAATGTCGCATTTAAAACGTCATATCAAGAGTAAACATACAGAAGCTAGATGAGAAGTTACATAAATGTGAATAATAATAATCTATTTATTGGTGTGCAGAGTATACAATTAACAAGAGGTTGCGAATGTTGACTAAGTTGTTGAATCCAAGTTCTTCAAGAAATTGTTACAACAGTAAGAATATGAAAACAATAGTGATCAGATCACAAGAATTTTCTTCTCGTATCCTTCTAGGAAATAGTGTCTCAGAAGTCTGGAAGCCATAAATAAAACTAATCTATATGGCCAATTTTGTAAATTTTTATGTTTCGTTGTTTACTTTGGTCAAATTTAGTAGAAACACGAATTTACACTTTAATAACTAGTCTGGCAATAGAAGTTAATGCATCATGATCAATTCAGAGTATATCGTTAGCATAATTTTTTCTACAAATTCAAATTGTCTTGTGATGGAGGGGCATGCATTGCTCATATTAAATGTATGTTCAAGAATAAGAATAATTTAAATTGTCCTATTGATTTACAAAAAAATGTCCTATTGATTTACAAAAAAATGCTTACATTAGTAAAATATAATAAACATAATGTTAAAAATATGTTTGTAGTAAACATTCACAGAAGCATAACAAAAGAGTGCTAGTGTGTGACTGTCTAATACCAAAATCGAAAGAATATTTATTTATTTATTTATTTCTATTAACTTTTAGTTTCAAAGAAACAATTTGTGGATCTCTACTTTTGAGTTACATATCCAAAATTTACATTTATTTCTTTTTGTACTATTGAATACTGCCATGAACGATTTTTAATTCGATAGGTAATAAATTATACATTTTACTGAAATAGTGTAAATAAAATTTTTGGTTAATCAACTTTCTGCTTCTTACTAGTATGCACTGTGAATTCGAAATTGATCTGGTTTCATAATAATGATCAAATAATGAGATTGCAATTTTTTTCTTGTAATGTTGTTTCAGGATTTCCATAATATACAATTCTCTCACTGTTAAAACCTTAAAATCAATAAAAACTGTTTTTGAGGGGTATGTCATGGATTTACCAAGTATATTTTTAATTACTACTTTCTGACATACAAATAGTCTCGAAATGATGGTGTCATAAGTACCTCCCCATCAGGCACGTAGCCAGGGAGAAGGCTTGAGGGGCCAGCCTCCCCCCCCCCCGAAATCTCACAAATTCTTGCGAATTTGTGTTCTTCTATACAACAGTCTCTTCGAGAATAAAATTATTTTTTTTTAAATCAAATTCCTCAATCGACAACAGGTACATTGTGCATTGATTCGACGGGTTCCTGCATTAATATTTCATAAAAGTCCCGCCATTAAACAAAGCTTCTCCTTTATGTCACATGCGGCAGCACTAAACATTGTTTGCACATGAATTTCTTGTCTGGTTTGTGTACAGCCAACTGTTATTTACTTCGCATACCTACGTATTATTCAAGTCAGTAATTTCTACAATTCAAAATGAAACGACAACAAGGGCAAACAAGCATCACAAGGTAGATGAACTGGAACAGTTAGATCCATACTTCAAAGATAAAATTCCATTGTCTGCGTTTAAATCCGAGTATAAGTTTTGGAACTGTTGGAGTTATGTGATGGGACCTTTTTCCGGGCGATAAAACTTCTCCTCACGATTTTGGCCACTCTTAGAGTTCCAACAGCTAGCGTGGACACATCGTTTTCTACTATGAAGAGGATAAAAACCCTACCTCGAAATGTAATGGGCCACGACAGGCTGAGTGCGCTTGAGATGATTTCAGTTCACTGCGATACGGTTGTTGATCCGGAAGAACTAATCGACCGCATGGCAAAGCATAAATCGAGAAAATTACTTCTGTAAGGTGCAGGACTCTTGAGTAGAAAAACTCATACTGTATAAATTTTTGTTATGCACAGATATTTTTTGTTACACTTCTGAAATGCTATGACTTAAATAAAATGAAAACTGTTTTTGTATATTCTGTTTATTGTTTTTTCATCGCATGATAATGATCATTAATCCGATACCAATAAATTATTGAAGTTATGCCGAAAACTTTGTTTCCCTCTTTATTTATTGAGATATACTTAATTACCTTATTTCAAGAATATACACTTTTTCCGGGATATTTGTCCTTGGGCACCCCCCGAAGTAAATTTCTGGCTATGTGACTGCTCCCCATGCTATGATTCCATATACAATTACAGGTTGTACTAGTGCATAGTATGCATTTTTAAATAGTTGTTTGGTCAATACACCTTTTAATGATTTGAACATTTACATAATCTTCCTCAATTTGTTATTTAAATTATGTATGTGTTCATTCCATTTTAAATGACAATCGATAGTTATTCCTAAGTATATAATTGAAAATTCTTTTGTGATGGATTCATCTATGCAGCTACAATTTATATGAAGTGCTATGTAATGTTAGTCTTTTAAAAAGAGGTTGTGAGTTTTCGTAACTGGAGAAACAAAGAAATTTCGTTTTTTTGATATTCAGTTTCAATAAATTATAATTCATCCAAGATGTTATAGTCTGAAGAATTTTTTCAGCCCTAGCCCTTAGTAGTTCCCAAGAGTTTCCCGTAATGTAGATTACTGTATCGTCAGCATATGCAGTTAACTTTACACCCTTAATTAGTAAAAATAGGTGATTTATAGAAACAATGAAAAGAATAGGCCACAGGAACCTTGTGCACTGCACATTTCATAGTGAGAAAATCACTTTTTTCTACGGATGCTATACAATGTGCCACTTCTCTCATCGCTTTCATACGTTCAAAACGAAAGATTTCTCACTGTTATCACGATAACCCAAGTCAGTCATGAATTGTTACATGTCAGATTGATATGACACGTTCTCCACGTTGACAACGCTACGCCGACGATTCGCGTGCAATATCCAAGTAGGCCATTGTTGGCGTTTCTATAACAACAAAACCGAAGCACTGCATAATTATTGCTGTCAACTTACCCAACGAAAATAGTTTTATTGTTATTTGTTATAATATAAACAGTTCAGATTCGTTAAATATTGAATATAATGGAATACGAAGATTTAGAGTCGGAAAATACACCTCCAGAAATTATTCAGAAAGCAATAGATGTTTGCAATAATTTGCTACCAAGCACATCAAGAGAAAAATATGAAATCGCTTACAGAAACTTTATGGACTGGAAAATGAAAGCCAAGATAAATTCTGGTTCCGAAAATACCTTGTTAGTTTATTTTGAAGAGTTGTCAAGAAGATTGAAATCATCAACATTATGGTCTCAGTACTCGATGCTAAGGAGTACCTTAATGTTTAAAAACTGTGTTGATATATCAAAATACGTAAAACTACGTGCATTTTTAAAACGCAAATCTGAAAAATATGTTCCAAAACAGTCAAAAACATCAACTTCTGAAGAAATTCAACAATTTTTAAAAGATGCACCTGATGAAAAGTATTTGCTGATAAAGGTATGAATTGAAAATTTTTAAATTGTTATCGGAAAATGAATGTTTGGTTTTGATTTCAGGCTGCTTTAGCTATTGGCCTTACAGGGGCATGCCGTTGTGATGAACTTCGAAAATTAAAAATTGATGACATGGAAGATCTTAATTCGGCCCTTTTAATAAAATTACCCGATACTAAAACCAAGGTTCCTAGAAATTTCACAGTCACAGGAGAATTCTACCAAATTTACAAAAAATATGTGAAGCTTCGACCATGCACAAATGAAACACGTTTTTTTTTAAATTACATAAATAGCAAATGTACGAAACAGCCTGTGGGGATAAATAAATTTGGCACCATGGCGAAAGAAATAGCGAAATTTTTGCAATTACCGAACCCTGAATTATATACTGGCCACTGTTTTCGAAGGTCATCTGCGACTATTTTAGTTAATGCAGGGGCAGATCTTTTAACTTTAAAACGCCATGGGGGTTGGAAATCCAGCAATGTTGCTGAATCTTATATCGACAACTCCATAGCTAATAAAATGAAAATTTCAAAAAGTATAGTAGAATCCATTCAGCCTCCAGTGCCATTAGAACCTGAACACAACAATGCTGTGGAAGCTCAGTACGTTTCCCCATCAACTTCAACTTCGACCGCAGCTAATATTTCAATTACCGAAAAAATGTTGAAACAAAACAACCTACCAGGAATTACTTTACAAAATAGTTCAAATATAACTGTTAATTACTATTTTAAATAAAATATAAAAATGAGTTAATGACATACAAGTATTATTGTATATGTATTTTAATTTTCAATACTTGAAAACAACGCATCCGTAGAAAAAGTGCAATGTACAATTCGTGAGAAAACGACATATTTCTCACGAGCGCAGAAGTTTGTTGGCACGAGCCGAAGGCGAGTGCCGCAAATCAAGCGATATGTTGTACAATATACTATTTTCCATACCTATTTGAACACATTGTTTTCTATTTGAAAGAAAAAATCTTATCAGTTTCTTTCTTTCTTTCTGATGAAAATAAATGTACCAGATGCCATAATAACCTGTACGAGCCTTGTCCTTGCAGAAGGCAGTTTTATGAGTTACCTCGATACTGAGAAACCACTGCACCACATAATGTGTCCGAAACGCAGTGGCGTAGATAACGCCCGCGGTGTGAGAATGTTGCAAAAATACTTATTGGTATATTATAATATATTGTAAGATATACTATTAATTACGTGTAAATAACATTATTTTTAATAATCAAAATATGTTGATTATTTTTAGTTAAAATTCAAAGCATATTTGTTATTTTCCTTTTCCTTTTTTTCAGAAAAAGGAATTGGCGCAAAGAGTTTTTATGCGGGGTAGAGGGCGGAGCGGGAATTAGCTACGCTACTGCCGAAGCGCATATTCGTATCGGTCGTAGGTTATTGCAATACGGAGATTTTCGAGTGCTCAATTACGCCTTATTCCCAGATACCTTATAAATAGCATAATGCGAAAGGTTGAGAATAGTGAATACGTAGAATTTAATATACGAGGGCAAGGTTTGTCTCTGAAAATGAAACTTATTTTATTTTACAACATAATCCTTTCGTTTTTTCAAATTTTTCGATTTCCAAATAATACGATTTCGGCAATCCTTCAAAATAGGCGTATGTTTCAGCGATGACCTCATCGTTGGAGCCAAGATTCTTCAAGTTTGGAAATAGATAAAAATCTGGAGAATATGGTGGGTGACGAACCAATTCGTAGCGCAATTTTGCCATTGCGACTGCGGACCTGTGGGCCGGTGCGTTGTCCAGGTGGAAGAGCACGTTTTTCTTTGCCAAATGCGCCCGCTTTCGCTTCAAATCGTGGTTGAATCGATCCAACAACTGTGCATAATATACGCCGGCGATCGTTTTGCCCTTTCCATGTTATTCGATATGGACGATACCTTGTGCATCCCAAAAAACTGTCGCCATGACATTCTTGGCCATCACTTTTGGGCCTTTTTCGGCTTCGATTCGCCAGGACATGTTAGAATTCTCAATTCTATCATGTATTTCATGAGATGTAGTTTATACTTCGAATGTTGTTGCATAGTTACGAGTGATACGTAGGGTAGGTGATCTAATTAATAAGATTTAGATTTGACAGAACGATATAATGTCATAAGTTTGAATAAACTTTTATTTCAAATAATCTTGTTCTATATCATTGTTTTGCATACTTCGCTTGAACTGCTTTGCTGATAGTAAGCGCCTGGGGTCACTGAGATAGTGACCAATGAACTTTTTAGATACACACCCGTTCCATAAGCCTGACCTCCCTTGGACCCGTCTGTGAACTATACGAGCCCACCTAGTGGCAATAGGACGAGAGTTTCGTTACCCCAGTCTCCTCTATCAGGGATGTTTTTGGGAGAAATGAGACGTATAGCTGGAATCAGGCTATCTTGCCTCTTTTCTGAGTGTTAACGAGAGTAGTTCAATTTGATCCAGTGACCTAGGCCTAGGCTTATACGTCGTTCTCATGGCTTCAGCTTTTATATATAAGTGTAAAGGTGGTATCCGGCGAGAGCTTCAAGAGCCCACGTTGGAGCCGACCTCATAACACTCAATTTAACTACGCATGCAAGCCGCTGCAGTCGGTTCAAGGCGCGCTGGGACATACACCAGTCCCCATCCACCACACGACCGCAGCAAAGGTGTCCATGGGCCTGATTACAGCGGTATAGATCCAGTAAAGGATCTTTGGCTGTAATCCCCATGTGCTGCTGAGAGCTCTCCTGCACGCCCAAAAGAACGCAGAGACCTTCCTTACTCGATATTCGAGGTGTTCGCGCCAGGTCTAGGAGTACTCCCAGATACTTCACCAACCGTTTGAGTTGCAGAACCTTGCCAGAGAAAGTAATCTCTGACAGTGTGCCCAGGCTACGTCTCCTGGTAACCAGTACCGTTTCCGTTTTGTCATGGTTGACCTTGTGCCCCTCGGTGCGCACCAGCGATCCACCACGCTGAGCATTGTGTTTTGCAGCTCGCACAGTGTTCCTAAGTGCAGCCCAAAGGTGATGCCAACCAAGTCATCGGCATAGGCTTGGTCATAAGACCCTGCCTCTTCCAACTCCTCCAAGAGTCCATCGACTACAAGACACCACACAAGCGGAGATAAGGTTACCTCCTTGTGGGCAGCCTTTTGTAGCGTGGTTTGTGCAACGCACCTGTTATGTTACGCCTTTATCGCACGCCTATATAGCATTAGCATTGCTCCAATCCATCGGACTAATGTCGGACCGATTCTTTGCTTCTCGGCGGCTGAGCAGATAAACTCAACGGACATGTTATCAAACGCCCCTTCAATGTCCATAAATATGCGGTCTCCGTAGATTAACCAGTTTCTCTGTAAGCCAGAGAAAACGGAACAGCTGTCTGGAACTATTTAGCTGTTGTGTCACTGATCGATTTAGAGAGATCTACAGGGTGTCCCAGGTTTTAGCAGCAGAACTTCAACAGTCGATAGAAAATTTTATTTTGAGAAAAAAAGTTCCTATTAACATATATGCACAGGCGCTTAGTTTTTGAGATACAGGGTGTTGAAATTGAAACAAAAATTTTTTTCAAATATCTCCGGAACCGTTTATCGTATAGAAAACATCTTTTGCGAACATTTTCTACTCATAGCAAGCTATGTTCTGTGCGATAAATTTTTTTTTTTTAGTCGTAATTGGTGAAGATTTTGAAGGAGTAGTGGATGTTTTTCTCCCCAACTTCTACGCCACTGGAAAAAATACGGTTTTGAGACAACCATCTGAACCGCCAATGTTTTCTACACAAAAAAAGTACTCCTGGTTATAAGCTC
Source organism: Endomychus coccineus (assembly GCA_958510875.1). Lineage (NCBI taxonomy): Eukaryota > Metazoa > Arthropoda > Insecta > Coleoptera > Endomychidae > Endomychus > Endomychus coccineus. The sequence goes on along the minus strand of OY294070.1, from coordinate 29,888,175 downwards.
TAAAGTTGACCGTTTTCGAGAAAAATCAACTTTTATGTTGAAAAACATGGTCAATCTTTTGGTTTTGTTACTAGTTCTAATGTTTGAATAAATTTTGTTTAATTAGTAAGAATTTACCATGTTTGTCAACATAACTGTAGGATGCTAAAATCTGGCGCGCATTGTTTTAGATTTAGATATCATAGAATATATATATATAAGATAGGAAGACGTTAGTTAGTTAATTATAAAATATCTTTGCAATCTGAGGTTTTAGAAGAATAAAAGTGTTTGAAACGAATTAGTTGGTGTTTTGTGTCCAAGTAATTCTACAAATTGGGAGCTCGTCCGGGATCTAAACGACAAGAGGAACAAGTAAGACGTAGAACGACGCTGATAGAAGAGATATTGACGACGGAAGACGCACATCAAGAGAAGGTACATCGCATCACTTTGAGACGACGAAGGTGTTGGATTCGATCAAGAAGACGACTTTTTCGAATTTGCTTTTTCTTTATGTGAAATTTGACGACCTAAGTAAAGTAAGTAATAAATAATCAGCTGTCAAAGTTGCTACAATGGAAAATTTGTCGCAAATTCGTGCAATAAATAAGAGATTGCATGATGCTCCTGCCGCAGGAATAAGAGCGCTTCATAATTTGATTTTTGAAAATGATGGCGATCGTGACAATCGCAAAAGACTTCGTGAATTTAGTGGTTTCAGTTTTGAGGAAAATTCAATTGAACTGAATGACAAGTTGTCATTCGCTGCTAGATTATCGATTCGTGACTTTGTTTTAATTTGTGATATTCTTGGTCTTGAGTGTTCAAATACGACTGAGGAAACTGCGAGTCAGATATGTACCGCTCTTAACAATATAAATTTGCTCATGGAAGACATTTCTAGCGATGAAAAAAGTAATGACGCAAAATTAAAACGTGAAAGTCAGTTTAAAAACAAAGACAAGCATGTTGAGATGCAGAAATTAAAGATACTCAATTTAAAATCGAAGAAATATGATCATTTTGATGGAAGCTCCACTGAAGATGATTATGAACAAACTCAGAGACGACGTTCCAATTTTATAAGACGTAGGGATAAATCCCATCAAGTAAAGTTTGCCATGAATTTCAAGGACTTCCAAGATTCAATTCGCCCATTTGATGGCACAGATGTCTATCCAGTTGAACGCTGGATTTCTGAATTTGAAGATTTAGCTGAAATTTTCGAATGGAGCGAGCTCGAAAGAGTTGTTTTTGCTAAGAAGTTACTGATTGGTGAGGCTAAGACTGTAGTACAAATTGAACATTTTACTAATTCCTGGAAAAAATTCAAGGAACTGATGCTCGAGGAGTTCTCAACGAAGATAAACAGTGCTCAACTTCACGAAATGCTGGTCAACCGCAAGAAGAAGAAGGATGAGACCGTGCAGGAATATTTCCATATCATGAAACAACTTGCTTCGAGAGGAAACATAGAAGACGAGGGACTAATGCAGTATGTCATAGACGGTATTCCAGATGATGTTTCCAACAAAATTGTTCTGTATGGTGCCACGTATCTCAGAGACTTCAAGAAGAAGATTGACGTCTATGAGATGATACAGAAGAAAAAGTTGACAGGTTCTAGACAAGAAGAAAAAGAAGAGTCACTCATGAAGTCAAGTATACCGAAGATTCCATTGAGTTCATCAAGTAATGCTGATGAGAGACGCTGCTTCAATTGTGGTTTGAAGGGGCACGTTTCCAGGTACTGTAATTCGAAATCTCTTGGTACGAAATGTTTTAAATGTAATAAATTTGGCCACTAGGCTTCAGAGTGTAAAACAGGTGAAAATGTTGCTGGTAAAATGATAGGACCTTCAGTCAACAGTATTGCCATGTCATCTAAAAACAAAATGCTCAAAGTTGTTAGTGTTGATAATGAAGATGTGCATGCTTTGGTTGATACAGGTTCACAAGTAAATTTGATGCGGGATGATATTCATCAAAAAATTGGTAGTCCTGTTTTGGAGAAGTTCGATGTTTTATTATTTGGTTTTGGGCAGAGTGAGATCAGAGCTTTAGGTTTATTCCAGACAATAATAAAAGTTGATGACGATGAATTTCCTAGTACTGTTTATGTTGTTCCAAGAGGATCAATGTCATTGTGGATGATTTTGGGAGATGATTTATTAGGTCAAGCTGAAATTGTAATTAGTTCGGAAGGTGTTAAAATAAAGAAAACAACCCTTTCCGTGTTCTTGACTCAATTTGGTGTTGAGGAGGATTCCAATTATTTATCTGTCGGGCATATTGAAGATAGAAGTATTCGTAAGAAAACTCTAGATCTTGTTGCATCGTATGAACCAATACATGTTAGAAGTAATGCCATTGAAATGAAGATTGTAGTTGAGAGTGATATTCCAGTTTTCCATAGTCCACGTAGATTGCCTATATCTGAGCGTGAAATTGTTGAGGAACAGGTAGATGAGTGGTTGGAAGAGGGTATAGTTGAACCGAGCAGTTCCAATTACGCTAGTCCTGTTGTAGTTGTGAAAAAGAAAGATGGTTCTTCGAGAGTTTGTGTTGATTATCGTAAGATAAATAAACTCATCATAAAGGATAGATATCCCTTACCTCTGATTGAAGATCAGATCGACGAACTTAAAGATGCTAGTGTTTTTAGTACGATTGATTTGAAAAATGGTTTCTTTCACGTTGGTGTTGAGAAGAATAGAAGAAAGTACACCGCTTTTGTTATTGAGAGTGGTCAATTTGAATTTACGAGGGTTCCATTTGGTTTGTGTAATTCTCCGTCAGTGTTTCAAAGATTCATAAATTATGTTTTTCGAGATTTGATAAAAACAGGAATAAGAAAACGACCATATCTTGATGACTTGGTTGTACCCGCGAGTACTGAATGGGAAGCTTTTGAACGTTTGAAAACCGTTTTTGAAGTTGCACAAAAGAATGGTTTACAAATAAATATGAAGAAATGTAATTTTTTGCGAAAAAGGATTGAATTCCTTGGTCAGGTCATTGAAGAGGGTTAAGTTTTTTGCCGTCGCCAGATAAAGTGAGCGCGGTTTTGAGTTTTGCTGAACCTCAGAATGTAAAGGATGTACAAAGTTTCCTTGGTTTGACTGGCTATTTCCGAAAATTCATTGGTGGATTTCCACAAATTGCAAAGCCGTTGAGTGATTTATTGCGAAAAGACAAGAAATTCCAGTTTTATGAAGAGGAAAGAACAGGACAAGGACGTGAGACAGAGTTGCACACTGATGCTTGTAAAGATGGTTATGGAGCTGCGTTGATGCAAAAGTCACCTGAAGATGAGCAGTTCCATCCTGTACATTTCATGAGCAAGAAGACGACAAATGCAGAGCAGAATTACTCCAGCTATGAGCTTGAAGTTTTGGCAATTATATATTCTCTGAAGAAGTTTCGAGTGTATCTTTTGGGAATATATCTTAAGATTCTATCCGATTGTTCTGCTTTTGGACAAACAATGAAGAAAAAAGATCTTTCAACTAGGATTGCAAGATGGGCTTTATTCTTGGAAGATTATAATTACACAATTGAACACTAGAGCTGGTGTTAAGATGAAACATGTCGACGCTTTGAGTATGTATCCAATTATGATGACTGTGACACAAGATGTAGCACCTCAGAGACGACGTGCTCAAGAAGAAGACAATGAAATTAAGGCGATTAAAGAAATTTTGAGGGAGCTCATTGATGAAGAATTACAAAAAGAGTTTCTTGAAACAAGCGATGAAGTCAGACCGGGTCAAAAAATTAGATCCAAGTATCTAGGTCCGTATCGTGTTGAAAAAGTTAAATCTAACGACACTTATGATGTAACACGTGTAGGTGTAAGTGATGGACCATCAAGTACGAGTACATGTGCTGAATATATGAAGCCATGGTCTAATCTTTTGTACGAGACGTACAAGGTGTAGGATGGCCGAACTTGTAGGATGCTAAAATCTGGCGCGCATTGTTTTAGATTTAGATATCATAGAATATATATATAAGATAGGAAGACGTTAGTTAGATAATTATGAAATATCTTTGCAATCTGAGGTTTTAGAAGAATAAAAGTGTTTGAAACGAATTAGTTGGTGTTTTGTGTCCAAGTAATTCTACATGACAGTTGATTTTTCTCGAAAACGGTCAACTTTATGACCCAGAGTACCTTTTTTGTGTAGAAAACATTGGCGGTTCAAATAGTTGTCTAAAAACCGTACTTTTTCCAGTGGCGTAGAAATTGGGGAGAAAAACTCCCACTACCCCTTCAAAATCTTCACCAATCATGACTAAAAAAAAAAAAACTTTATCACACGGAACATAGCTTACTATGAGTAAAAAATGCTTGCAGAAGCTGTTTCCTGTACGATAAACGGTTTCGGAGATATTTGCAAAAAACTAAATTTTTTTTTCAATTTCAACACGTATCTCGAAAACTAAGCGTCTGTGCATATATGTTAATAGGAACTTTTTTCCTCAAAATCGAATTTTCTATCGACTGTTAAAGTTCTGCTACTAAAACCTGGGACATCCTGTATACTACCGGCTTTATGGATTAGATAATTTCTAACAAGTAATTGCTCAATTATTGAAATCAATATTATTTATCCATCAATAATAGCTTAATCAATTTTTCTTCTAAATAAAAATTTAAAAAAACGCCTTTGCATACAAAAGATTGCTCTTCAGTTAATTCAGGTCAAACGGGTCGCAGCTTCAGGACTGGATTCAAAGAACAGGAACGTAGCTGTAGAATGAGAAAATGATCCTCATTTGCCAACCACCTCTTGAACAAGGCCCCAGTATACCGGAAAACCTTGAAATACTTCATATTCAACATGAATGCTTTAAATACACATTATTAGATACATAACGAAACGACCGACTTGTACCTCTTCCCTCTCTCTTAAAAAGGTTACCAAACATTGTAACGAAGCTCAAAAATATTGAATAATTATTTAATGGGAAACTCGAATATTGGTCATAGATTCTAGATTTCATTTATTTTAGTATATAGAATTCATAATTCTGAATAATTATATTGCTGCTTAGGAATATAGATAGTACCGGGTATAGACAGCCTTGTAGTATAAGGATCATATGTGCATTCATTTCAATTCTTAAACAGTATATATTTGATTTCATTCAGAACAGTGTATATTTAATGTCAACATAAGATAACGAAACAGATGTAAGCATAAAAACCACGGCACAGAATTAAGGAACTGGTGGAGCATCATTCGCGCGAAATGAACAAAAAAAGGGTATTGGTATAAAATAACGCCTCGCAAACGTTGAAATAATAAGTCAGTGAGACAGCCTGAGTGAATGAGCAAGCCATACAGTCAAAGTAAGTCTTCCGATGTGACCATAAACAATCATTTGTGCCGCCTAAAGTAAGTGTTCCGCTAGTTACCATTGAAGTGTTAGGTAATTTTGTTAATTGAATTATTACATTGAGTTACATTGTTTTGCTCGCGGTACGGCCTTGTAATATCAAATATCGTTTAATTAGTAATTATAATTGTTGTATTGTATCTGATAAGTTTACCCTGCTCATATTTCCATAACGTTCCGATAAAATCAATTGTTATCTGTAGTGATAATCGTAAAATTGATTTATTAAGTAATTGTTTTGTGTCAGAGGGTGTGAATGTTTAGAGTGAAATTGAAACACGACACACCAATATAATATACACTACATTAACCCGGAAATAAGGGTGTGTCGTAGATAGTCCACCGCCAGAGTCTACACACTGTGTTTACCTGGAAGTAGGCTCTGAAAGAGGAATAGAGTGAAATTGAATCACGCCGCACCAATATACCCTGCGTTACCCCAGAAATAAGGGTCTACACGCTGTGTTAACCCGGAAGTAGGCTCTGAAGGGGGATGTATGTTTGAGAGTCGTAATATCCACTGTAAACGCTGTATTAATTGCAATTAAAGTCTGCAATTCTGATACCATTCAGTCTCCCCTATTGACCCCTGGTTACTTACTTCACTGAGACTACACTGGGACCAGGCTATCCATAGATAGCACAGTGATACGCTTTGTGGTGAGGGCACTAGCATAAGCCCTCAACGAGGAATAAACGTTAACAACAATCTGGCTCCCGAGAAATCAACATAAAAGTCAATCGAATTCAGATCTGATAGACTTGAAGGAGTATTGAAGTCGTCGTAAGTAATTATCGCCAAAAAGTAACAAGGTACCTCACAACATATTTCCGATTTTACATATTTTATAATTAGTATAACTGTAGTTTGTTTAGTGTTAGAAATATTTCTGACCATGTTGCTGTGCCGCGAAACATGTTGAGTGAATATTTCTAATATATGTAAGTTTAATAATTGTAATCTCTAATACATTTTTTTAGTTTTTCCTCAGTGACTATAGGGTACCTACTGTTTGTTATACGAAATCAGCTAAAATGTAATAGATATTACTTCGTGTTCAATCACAGTTCATCATATTTACCAAAATCTCATTAAAATTATTTGGAATGTAGTCAGTTTATTATTGGCTATTACGGAACCCAAATAGTAATTCTGATTGTGGTCCTGTTCATCTTGGGCGAGGGCATCTTCTAGTAACTTTCATATTTACCTTCAGGATATCCAACCTAACTAAGGTCACAGCGTAAAAAAACATATATTCAATTCAATGTGCTGTGCTGTGCGTGTGCTACGGCTACGATGTGAACAAAATGGCGGATCAACAAATCCTACCTCAAGGTTCCTTATCTTTGTTCGTTTGTTTCTTATTTTAGTTCAAGAACCGTGAGGCTGTTAGCTAACCGTAATCCCTAAAAAAGAAATCAAATGTACGTAGCAAAATATTGGTAATGTTTACTTAACAATATCTTGACGATTCTCTTACACACCATTTACATTTGGAAATTGAGTTAACCATCACTAAACATGTTATCGACGGTAAAGAATGATCCAGATTGGGAAGATCAGATTGAAATTAAATACGAAAATATTATTCCAGAATACTTGGATATAAAGGAAATTAAAGAGGAATCTAATGTTGATTGTCAAGAATTCAAGATCAAGTAAGTTTATGTCAATCAACAAATGATGTATTTTTTTTAAACGTTTTCTCCCCACCCCAAAAATTTCGGAGAATCAAATTACTTGGTCAACACACTAATCAAATGTACTTTGCCTTCATTGTCCGATTGAACAAGTAAAAATATTATTTGATCTTTATATTTTCAGAAATGAAGCGTGCAGTATAGATGAGGAACTGGAAGCTCTGTCACAGGAATGTATCAAAGTTGAAAAAGATTTGAACGGAGGTGACCATGAAAATTTTGACTGTTCAGATACCAAGTGCTTGAATAGTTCGATTAAAATTCTGGGTACAAAGGAATGCCAATATAGTGCTCAGCAAAATATTCCATCCTCTAACTTGGTATCTCACAGTATTACCAATGAAGTAACTAATGTTAAGAAAGACAAAAGGGTAAAGATATATAAATGTAAACATTGCGATTATGAAAGCCCTCAGATGTCTACATTGAAAAGTCACATCAACTCTTCACACACAAGAGAGAGGATATTCAAGTGTGAGTATTGTGATTATGGGAGTGTTAAAATGTCACATTTAAAAAGTCACATAAACTCTATACACACAAGAGAGAAGATACACAAGTGTCAGTATTGCGATTATGGAAGCCCTCGGATGTCAACTTTAAAAAGTCACATCAACTCTATACACACAAGAGAGATGATAATCAAGTGTGACTATTGCGATTATGGGACCCCTCATATGTCACATTTAAAAGGTCACATCAACACTAAACATACAGCTGAAAAGATACACAAATGTGAGTATTGTGACCACGAAAGTCCTCAGATGTCAACTTTAATAAGTCACATCAAATCTAAGCATACGAGAGAGATGATACACAAGTGCGACTATTGTGATTTTAAATTCCGTCAGATGTCACATTTAAAAAGTCACATCAATTCTAAACACACAAGAGAGAAGATACACAAGTGTGACTTTTGCAATTATGGAACCCCTCGGATGTCAACTTTAAAAAGTCACATCAACTCAATGCATACAAGAGAAACGATACTCAAGTGTGAGTATTGCGATTATGAGAGTCCTCATATGTCACATTTAAAAAGTCACATCAACTTTAAACACACAAGAAAGAATATACCCAAGTGTGACTATTGCGATTATGAATGCTCTCAGATGTCAACTTTAAAAACTCATATCAACTCTAAACACACAAGAGAGAAGATACATAAGTGTGACTATTGCGATTATGGAAGCCCTTATATGTCAGATGTAAAACGTCACATCAAGTGTAAACATACGGAAGCCAAAAGAGAAGATGTATAAATGTGAATAATAATAATTTCTTTTTTATCTGCAATATATACAATTAATTTTGAAATTTATACATATTTGTATCATGTGATATGATACTACTGGAAATTGAATTAGGAAATAAATTACAGCTCATCCTATATGGTAACATTTTTGCTTGTAATTTATTTACTTAACCTAACACTGAACCCAAATAAAAAACATAAACTAAAGTTAATGATATAATATTTTGGCACTCTTATATCCAAATATCTACAGGTACAACATCGTTGTTGTGTTTTTCCATCTCTAGTTTCAATATTGTACGCATATTTGATATTGTCAACATCCTTGAAAGTTAACAAATCTATGGTTTCCAAGGGAGGAAAAATAATACAATAAGTAATAAATTATTAACTGAATACAATAGAAACCTTTATAAGCACTGATACCAAATTCTAGAAGTTTAATGCCTATGGCACCTGCCATCTGGACCTCCCAATAAACTATTTGATAAACATTAATGCTACTTTAAAAACCTTCAACAACAGAATAAATCATCGTGCCATCAATTAAAAAACTACATCACTAGAATCTCAGTCTCTCAGCCAGCATTTAAAGACATTTCTAAAGCTACAACATTGTTAGCAATTTGAAAAATCTGTCAACAAAACGTCTCATGAAAAATGGTTCCTAGAGACAGAACAATACTAAAAATATAAATTAATTACAATAAAACCTAATCCTATTTTAGCTGGTTTTAATTACTCCGGCAATTAATTTTGAAGCTATTTCATTTTTTGAAAACGAACAAATAACTTATTTACATTATCTGTTAGCATCAAGTGACTTGTGCAAGCCAAATCCAATTTACAACTTCCTTGGCTCTTCAGCCGACAAAATCACCATTGCTCTTTTTTTAAATTACAATTTTTGTTCAATTACATTTATAGTAAGTAACTTTTTGCTTAGTACTCTTCCAAGTTCTAGCTACAATGTAGTTGCATTAATTTCATCAATGACATTCGAACAAAGAGTTCTATATATAGAGATGACAAGTTGTATCGTTTGTATATAAAGAAAACGTATTTTGAGAGTCCGGCGCGGTTACCCTCTCTTTGCGTCCCAAGCGATCGAGTCGACTAGTTTTTGCAAGTGAACTTGGGTGAAGCAACATTGTTTCACACCACAATTTCCGTCGTTGAAGATTTGCAGGAAAGCTGTAAAGAAATAGATAATAATACATAAATAACAAACAAATTGAGGTTAAATCACTCAAACAAAAACAATAATATAAACAAAACGAAATAACGAAAATAACTTTATTCTGCTGCAATAGCGTCATAAATGAATAGCTGAAGCTGTCTGCCTCGATCATGCGTAACGAACGAAAAAGGGAGACTCCCAAAGTACGGTATAAATCCGACTTGTCATCTCTATATATAGAACTCTTTGCATTCGAAGCGCGTAACGCCTATTGTATACAACGAGGTCTAGTATAGACCTCGTTGATTGTATACTCTTTCAATCGAAGACAGTGGAAGACACCAGGTTCAATTTAAGTTTACAGTTTCGCGCTCAGATCACAGAGTAGAAGAATGGTGTACTATTCTATAAGCGCCATGCTTGTCTCGTGACGAGACCTAAGAAAACTCCGATATCTTTTCTCTCTTTGTCTATCACGCTCCTGGGCGGTGCATGTCGTGGCCTTTGAAAAGAGGTCCGATAAATCAGAGAGAGAAAAAATATCACCGAATCGGCGATTCCAGTACTCTATTCTTTATCTCTGTGGCTCAGATCTGACGTTTCACGACTTCGTATTACTTGGAGGCATAGATTAGATATTATATATAGGAGACTTGGAGGCTTGGAGCACCAATAACATTTAGCATGTCGTAATATTGATTCTCGTTCACACATGTGGAAATTAAGTTTTGTATTTTATCAAATGTGACCCCCTCTGATAGTCTGATAATTGAAACCATCGTTAAACATGTTCCCAACAGTAAAGAATGATCCAGATTGGGAAGGTCAGATTGAAATTAAATATGAAAATATTATTCCTGAATACATAGATATAAAGGAAATTAAAGAGGAAGTTGTAGATTGTCAGGAATTTAAGATAAAGTAAGTTTATGTCGAAAAACACTTGATCTGTTTTTGTGTACTATTTTGGAAATGATTCAATACTTAGAAGAGCAATGGCATATTGTTTATACAGTTAAATTTCATAGCTTTTTCCATTTAAAACTGATTAAGAATAAAATATTGCAGAGGCGTTTTTTTTTCTATGTGAATCAAACCAAAAACTGCAGGTAGGTGATATCTTGAGGCAGCTATTTTTTGTATTATGTAACAAAAACAAGCAAATGATGAAAAACAAATTTTGGATGTTTTGGGTATCTTCATGAGACAATTTTCCATGACTAGTTTTTACTCTAAATCGAATTGTTACTGAACATATTCTTGTAGTTTTAAAAGGCATTCGTTTTCTGCCTGAATGACCCTTCAATCCAATGTACCTCTTAGATGGAACAAGTAAAGAGACTATTTGATCTTTACATTTTCAGAATTGAAGAGTGCAGTGTAGATGAGGAATTGGAAGATCTGCCCCAGGAATGTATCAAAGATGAACAAGATTTGAACAGAGGTGATCATGAAAATTTTGATAATTCAGATACCAAGTGCTTGGATAGTTCAATCAATATTCAGGGCACAAGAGACTCATTGGAATGCCAATATAGTGGGTACAATTGTGATGATGTGATAAACATCAACTCTATTCACAATAGCGAGAAGATTGACAGCTGTAAGTATTTTTATAATGGGGGATGACATTTCAGTATTGATACGAAATAATTACCCTTATCCACTAAACACATTATAGAATAGAATAGAATAGAATAATTTATTCAATAAAGTAAAATAATTGTACAATGTTTTTTGTTAGTTTTAAAATAAAATTAATTCTGTTTATGATCACAGAAGCCCTATTGGCTTGTTAGTGATCCTAGGGTATTCTAAATATATATATACATATACACATACATATACATATACACACATATACATATACATATATACATACATATACATACATACATGAATATGAAAAGAGTAAAAGATAACAAACTAAAGGATGAAGAAGAAAAATAAAGTTTTTAACTTAAATATTCATACAATAATTCTATAATAATTCCAGCAAAGATAAAAGTTTGAACCTAATTTTTAATTTATTTTATTTTAATAATATTAATTTTAATTTTTAATTTTTAATTACATGAGAATTTCATTAATCTTGCTACCTGACATTGTTATCCATAGTTTTAGCTTTTTATTGAAGTACTAAGGACCTTACGGCTACCAAGTAGCCATTATCATCGTAAACTAAATTATAAATTAGAATGTACCTGTTTAAATACTATTTGGGGATAATAATATGAACAATGGGTTACCCTCAGCTGGAGATAAATAGGAATTTAATAAACGGCTTTTTTGTGAATACATTTCCATCCCTTCAAAATTACCTAGATATTTGTCTGTACTGTGTTTTAGAAGTGATAAACTTTCTTGAGAAATGGTGTGACCTGTATTCAAAATATACTTGGATACCTGCTGATTTTTCACCATTATTTTTCTTTATATGGGCAAAATGTTCCTCATAAAGAGTTGAAATGTTCTTCTAGTTTGACCCACATAGCATTTTGAACATGACTCACAATCGATTTTGTAAATCCCGGAATTGTCAAAACCGGAAACTTTAACAACGGTGTTTTAGTCTGTCCTTACATCTATAAACTAGTTGTATTGCAAATTTAGAAAACAAACTATGGAATTTATTAATTACTGAAGAAAGATAAGTGAATCTTTTGAATCTAATCGAAGTATTTGAAGTAATGGCTCTTATTTGGTTAGTTGGCTACGTTCCAATTTCCTTTTCTTTAGAAATTCAATTATTGATCAAAGATTTGTGGTAACTATTGTCCAATGCAATTTGCTGAAGTTTCTCAACCTCGTTAAAATTTGCTGACTCAAAGGGGCGTTCACTAATCTATGAACTATGACTATTAAATAATGGTGCTAATTTATATCTAAATGGTGTAGCTGAATTCGCCAGGGTATACCTATTTGTTTGAATGGGTTTTCTGTATATGTCGAAATTTAAGTGATTACCATCTTTTATATTGTTAATTTTAAGGAAAATAAGCTGATTTTCTGTTTCTATTTTGACAATCAATCTAAGTGAATCAAATTGGCTAATAATCGTGTTCAAAAAGTCATGTAAATCGAAATCTATCTTTACTTGTAATCGCGAAAATGTCATCAACATATCTATACCAAACTTTTGGAAACTGATTCAATTTTGATTTTAAGGAGATTTCAAGTTCACCTAGAAAAATATTGGCCGAAAAAAGAGAGTGGATTGCCCATTGCACATCCGTTTGTTAGTTTAGAGTAATTTTTGTTGAAAGAGAAATAATTTTGCTCCATGCATAAAGATGTAAGGATCACATATTCTGTGCAGTTTATATCAGGGATATTAATATTTGAAAGTCATTTAATAGTATTTAGTGGATAAGGGTAATTATTTCTCATCAATAGTGTTATAATATATCCACAGTGTGAACTCTTTTATAGTTTATTATTGACATTACAGCTTCAAAAAATTATATCAACCTTATACACCCAAAAGAAAAGATACACAATTGTCAGTATTGCAATTATGGAAGCACTCGGATGTCAACTTTGAAAAGTCACATCAACTCTAAACACACAAGAGAGACGATACACAAGTGTGAGTATTGCGATTATGAAAGCCCTCGGATGTCAGTTTTAAAAAGGCACATCAGTTCTATACACATCAGAGAGCAGGTACACAAGTGTGAGTATTGTGATTATGGAAGCTCTCTGAAATCAAATTTGAAAAGACACTTAAGCTCCAAACATATAAGAGAGAAGACACACAATTGTCAGTATTGTGATTATGGAAGCCCTCGTATATCGCATTTGAAAAGTCATATCAACTCTAAACACACAAGAGAGAAGATACATAAGTGTGATTATTGCGATTATGAAAGCCCCCAGAATTCAACTTTAAAAAGTCACATCAACTATAAACACTCAAGAGAGAAGATACACAAGTGTGACTATTGTGATTATGAAAGCCCTCAGATGTCAAATTTGAAACGTCACATCAAGTTTAAACATATAGAAGCAAGACAAGATATATAAATGTGAATATCAGGAATAAATGCACAGGAAAACATCAATACATTTGATGATGTACAGTTACAGATGTGAATATTGCAATCATTGGAAAAACTTACACCTCAATTCAACAAAACTTGCATATTCTTTGTAAGACAGTTTTGATGTCTCAAGTGCAAGAATCACAACAGGTTGCGAATGTTGACTAAGCTGTAAAATCAAAGTTCTTCAAGATATTATTACAACAACAAGAACATGGAAACCACAAATAGAATATCACGATAGACTTTCCTTTCTCTATCCTCATTGGAAGTAGTGTCCCAAAAATCTGTAATTATAAATAAAACCATCCAATATGATCAAATTTGTTTATTTCTGGGTTTCGGTATTTACTACAATTCATTCAAATTGAATAAATAATAATGAAATATGGTGAAAGAAAAATTAATGCATCATCATGAATTCATAGTACGTGTTTAGCAAATAAAAATTATTAGTAGAAATTTTTAGCATATATTATAATTTTGTTATGTCGTTTCTGTAAACTTTTAACTTTGAAAAATGTTGTGGATAATAGCTTTTATTCAGTAGTTTTATCTCTTTAGTATGGATACTATAACTATCTTCACAAGGCATCCTTATCGCACTAATTTCAATTTAAAATGCCCACGTCGCCGAAACGAACAGAAACACGAGTAATCGAAATTGTAACACATTAATATTTTAATATATGAAGATGAATCAAGAATCCACTGCTTAGCAATTTTCTTATAAACTTAGAAGTCATATCAAAGCATAGTTTGTAATGCGACTGAAGTACAACCATAAATATAATGCTCAAGAATCCACTTTCGAACCAGACGTTGACGATTTTTGAGATAATAGAAAAAGGTTGTCGGACCTTATCAGAAATATTGCTATTTGAACATTCTACTTAAAATATACTTTTAACATTATAAAGGCGCATATAGGAATTTGCAAGGGTTTTGAGTAATTAAATTAGTATAAATCTGACTTAATGACTGAATATCTGTTCTATCATATACAGACTTGGAGTCACGTTTTATGTGAATCATCTCCAGTATAGATTTTTTATAATGAATGGTTTCCTTAGTTAAAATATTAACTTTTTTGTAATCGAATTGATGGTTATAATCAAAGAAGTATTTTGCAAGGGCGGTGAAATTTTCTAAGTTTTTACTTCTTGTATTATACTTCTTTTTTGTAAATATTGTTTAGAGATTCCTATATAAGTCGCATCGCAATCTTAACAATTTAATTTGTATACTGTGTGGGTTTGTTTATCATTATGTATTAAAGGTTTTAGATTTGAAAAATATTTCCCAACACAGTTAGTAGGTTAATACTTTTTTTAACATTTCGTTTTAGACATTGACAGTAATAAGCATAGTGTGACCTATTTTACGAGAATTTATATATAATTTAAGTATATCAACATTTATATCACGAAGAATAATATTATCTAATTTGTTATTGGCGTGTTGTTCCAGATAAGTTTCCAAATCATCTATAAACAACGACTCATTTGTCTCAGGTCTATATATGCTGATAAGCTGCTTGTATTGAGGTTTTTTGGGCCGCTGATCACGATTCCGCTGCTATGTTTCCCAAAAAACTCTAATGGAAAATTCGGGAAATTTGAGATTTTCCTGAGACGATTATGAATAATGAAGTATAACTTTGTTGCAAAATTGACTAGAGGTCAGGAAAAAATAATAAAGTATAATTTTTAATTATACCTTATCAGGAAAATCTCAAATTCCCCGAATTTTCCATCTGGAGAAAGTTTTTTTGGGAAAAATAACAGCGGAATCGTGATCAGCGACCCAAAAAACCTATTAGAGGTAATTT
The DNA here is from genome assembly GCA_958510875.1 of Endomychus coccineus. Classification (NCBI taxonomy): domain Eukaryota; kingdom Metazoa; phylum Arthropoda; class Insecta; order Coleoptera; family Endomychidae; genus Endomychus; species Endomychus coccineus. Next base: position 29,872,774 of record OY294070.1, on the reverse strand, counting down.
TTGCAACAAAATTATATATTATATGTAAATTTTCCAAATTTCCCATCTGGAAGGAGTTTTCCGAGAAAACTAACTTCAGAATCGTGATCAGCGACCCAAAAAACGTACTGGGGGTCATTTTCGGCTCTTAATTCATTAAGTTTCTAAACTCTTGGATTGTTTTTTTAAGAATGCTCCTCTGAGGGTTGAAACCGTGTTTTGGAGGGTAGAATGGTCGACCCCCGCGGTGTTGATAGTCATGAATGATCTAGGAACAAAATGCAAAAAAAAAATTGAAATTCTAGCTTACTATATTTTTTTTTAATATGGCGTTTTTCCTGGCTTATTGCCTGGACTATGACTTGTATTTAATACTGACAACATTAGTCACTAATGTTATTTTTAACTGATATTAAAACTTCATCATGCTGATTATAATTAACGTACCATCTTTACAAAAGAAATATGTTGTCAGATATTTTCTATTTGATGTTCCTGTATCAAATTATTTTGATCTAGATCATTTAGGTTGTCGATTTCATTAGTATTTACCATTTATTAGGTAAGTAAAAGTTGAGTCATTTGAAATTTTAATACTGACCTTTTGACAGAGTGAACGAAACAGAGTAGTTAGTGAATTTAACAAAAGATAGAGAAAAAGAACATATGATTATATATAATATAACAATTCCGTTTTAACTGGTGTAATCAGAATAATAACTATTACTTCCCTGAAATAGACATAATTACGAATGTGGCTATTCTATGAAATTTATCAAATGATCACCGGCCACACCGCTTTTAGTTCCAGACAGCTGTTTTGCTCTTCTTACGAGCTCATCAGTGAAATGGGTAAGACATTGAATTCTACTATTCAAGACACTTGTTTAGTTTATAATTAGTAGATTTGTTTAGAGTTTGACGATGTTAAGTGAATATCATCCCATTTTATGTAAGCAATTTTTTACCAAAATCTCATCTTATTAGTTAATTGGAAAATAGTCCAATAAGTGGGAACGTGTTCATCTTTGGGCGAGGGTAGGTAAATGCTAGTAACTTTCAAATTTGTTTTCATGCATTGGCAACCAATCTGAGGCCATAGAGTATAAAATAGTTACATCATATCTATGGTAACACCTCTACTCTGTTGTACGCATAGATAACACTACTAGTAGTAGAGTTATCTATGCGTATACTAGTAGTAGAGTTATCTATGGTTGTACGGTGTCATCTAAAATGGTTGACATACAAATCTAATATGATATAAATGAGATTCGTTCTAACAATTATATATACAAATTCTAATGTTTATATAACAATATCTTGATGATTCATGATATTCCAAACATGTGGTCATTAAGTTTGAGTTTTATTAAATGTGGATTCCTTTCATAAATAAAACGAACACAAACATGTTTTCAACAGTAAAGACTGATCCAGATTGGGAAGGTCAGATGGAAATTAAGTATGAAAATATTATTCCGGAATACGTAGACATAAAGGAAATTAAAGAGGAATCTGCAGATTGTCAGCAATTCAAGATAAAGTAAGTATAAACAACTGAAATATTTTCTATGGCTATTATAGTTAAATTTCATAACTTGCTCCATTTAAAAAGTGATTAAAAATATTGTTTGTCCTATGACATTCAAAACAATAAAAACTTGAATCCGCAAGATAGGTGATACCTTGAGGCAGGTCTTTCTAGTATTATTTATAACAACAACAATTGAATGATGAAAAACAAATTTATTTATTAGACAATTTCTGGTTTCTACTCTAAAACAAGTTGTTACTGAACAAATTTTTTAACTTTACTTCATTGGCCTTCTTCTGCACCAAAAAAGTTGAGTAGAATCAAATTACTAGGCAATGTACTTTGGCATAAGTAATTGTCAGATTGAAGAAGCAAAAATATTATTATGATTCTTACATTTTCAGAATCGAAAAGTGCAGTATAGATGAAGAATTGGAAGATCTGCCACAGGAATCTATCAAAGATGAAACAGATTTGAATTTTGATTGTTCAAATAACAAGTGCTTCAATAATTGTATTGAAATTAAGGATACAAAAGACTCATTGGAATGCCAGTATAATGGGTATAATTGTGATGATGTGACTAACATGGAAAATCGTTTGATGGTTGCACATAACGCCAAAAACAAATGTTCTATTTATCAAAATATTCCATCCTCTAGCTTGATATCTCGCTCATGTCATAACAGTGAAGTTGAAGAGAAGATAGACAACAGTGAATATTGCGATAATGGGAACCCTGACTTGTCTGCTTTAAAAAATCACATTAATCTCGTAGACCCAAAAGAAAAGATACACAGGTGTCAGTATTGTGATTATGGATGCCCCCAATTGTCACGCTTAAAAAGTCACATAAATTCTAGACACACAAGAGAGAAGATACTTAAGTGTGAGTATTGCGATTATGGGAGCCCCGACATGTCGGGTTTAAAAAATCACATCAACTTTATTCACACAAGAGAGAAGATACACAAGTGTGAGTACTGCGATTATGAAAGCCCTCAGATGTCAAATATAAGGAGGCATATGAATTCTGCCCACACAAAAGAGAAGGTACACAAGTGTCAATATTGCGATTATGGAAGCACCCGGTTGTCAACATTAAAAAGTCATATCAACTCTATACACACAAGAGAGATGATACTGAAGTGTGAGTATTGCGATTATGAGAGCCCTCAAATATCAACTATGAAAAGTCATATCAACTCTAAACACACAAGAGCGAAGATACACAAGTGTGAATATTGTGATTATGAAAGCCCTCAAATGTCAACTTTGATACGTCACATCAACTGTATACACACAAGAAAGAAGATACACAAATGTGAATATTGTGATTATGAAAGCTCTCAAATGTCAACTTTAAAAAGTCACATCAACTCTAAACACACGAGAGAGAAGATACACAAATGTGAGTATTGTGATTATGAAACCCCTCAGAGGTCAACTTTAAAACGTCACATGAAGTGTAAACATGCAGAAGCTAGAAGACAAGATATATAAATGTATAGGAAGGCATTCCATGATGTAGATTTGCAGATATTGTATAATAGATCAGGAAAGATAAAAGAGAATATTGCAATTATGAGAGAAACATACCTCAAGTCAACAAAATACGTGCATCATTGTTGTTGAAAGAGATTTACTGTCTCAAGTGGGAAAAGTCACCAGAGGTGGCCGATGTTGAGTTGTAGAATTTGTTACAACAGTAAAGACATGAAAACTATAGAGAGAATTGAAACTGATTTTTTCTTCAAATTTCTTTTTTCATTGCACAATTTTAATCTAACAGTTTTATTTTGTTTACCATTTCTTACATATGCAAAGTTTATTTTGTTTTACTTTAATTTATTTATTTTGTTTTACTTTAATTTATTTATTTTTATGTTCCCTTAATGACAGTTGAAGAATGATAAACATATTATTTCAACAAATATTCAAGTCAAGCCCATTCTTTATAGCACCAAATGAAAACCCATTATTTATGATATTAAATTCACTTGGTAGTTGAACGAAAAAGGAGTGGAAGCTGAAACTAAGCATTTTTGAGAAAATTCATTTCGGTTACATCTTGCAGCATTTTTACAAGAGATTCGTTAATCAATATAAAAAATAAATCTTTTAAAGAGGAAACATACAGGTATAGCTTTATTTTGGGATTTGGTTGAAACCCCTTATGGATAACATCCCATAAGGTAGTGTGGGAGTCCCTGAGTCCCCATTTAATCACTTCAGATATACCCACTAAACACTTCACCTCATGTGGTAGGCTTGATTCTGCAACCAGGGCAGTCTCGATGACACTTAGGCTTGACGGCTCATTGTATTTGGCCTCACCACTTTCTCAGGCCATCGGAAAAATTCCGCAGTCGCTGGATTCGAACTCGCGACAGGCAGCCACAGTGATTAGAAGATTGATGCTTCTACCACTGAGCTACCTGGTATAGCTTTACATCAATTCCAGTATTAAATCTGATGAGGTTATTGCACAATTACTTTCAAATATTGAATATTACTCCACTGCTCTGAACATTATAGTTCCTTAAAATATTGCACACAATGACACCAAATTATTCACTTTATCAGTTTGTCAAATAATCTTTGTCCATACTTCCAGTGTTGCTATTCCTAGAGCGTCGTTCCACATGTTCACTAATCTTTCTGCCCAACTTTCAACTGTATCAAAGTGATCCCTGTTTTTAGCTATTTATTTGTTTATTTATTGAAGTGTAAACACCATTATTGGTACAAAATGAATATATAAGAATAAGAATAATTTTATTGTATTGATTTACAAAAATATATATAAATTTAGTAAAATATAATAATCATGTTAAAAATATTTTTGTAGTAAACATTCACAGAAGCACAACAAAAGAGTGCTAGTGTGAGAGACTGTCTAATACCAAAATCGAAAGAGTATTTATTTATTTATTTATATTAACTTTTAGTTTCAAAGAAACAACTTGAGGATCTCTACTTTGGAGTTAAATATCCAAAATTTACATTTCTTTTTGTACTGTTGAATACTGACATGAAAGATTTTTAATTCGATAGGTAATAAATTATAGATTTTACTGAAATAGTATAAACAAAATTTTTGGTTAATCAACTTTCTGCTTTTTACTAGTATGCACTGTGAATTCGAAATTGATCTGGTTTCATAATAATGATCAAATAATGAGATTGCAATTTTTTTCTTATAATGTTGTTTCAGGATTTCCATAATATACAATTCTCTCACTGTTAAAACCTTAAAAACAATAAAAATGTTTTTTGAGGGGTATGTCATGGATTCAATAAGTACATTTTTTATTATTATTTTCTGACATTCAAATAGTTTTGAAATTATGGAGTCATAAGTACCTCATGCTATGATTCCATATACAATTACAGGTTGTACTAATGCATAGTATGCATTTTTAAATAGTTGTTTGGTCAATACACCTTTTAATGATTTGAACATTCACATAATCTTCCTCAATTTGTTATTTAAATTATGTATGTGTTCACTCCATTTTAAATGACAATCGATAGTTATTCCTAAATATTTAATTGAAAATTCTTTTGTGATGGATACATTGCAGCTACAATTTATATAATTACATGAAGTGTTATGTAATGTTAGTCACTTAAAAAAAGGTTGTGAGTTTTCGTAACTGGAGAAACAAAGAAATTTAGTTTTTTTGATATTTAGTTTCAATAAGTTATAATCCATTCAAGATTTTAGTCTGAAAAACTTTTTCAGCCTTAGCCCTTACAAGTTCCCAAGATTTTCCCGTAATGTAGATTACTGTATCGTCAGCATATGCAGTTAACTTTACACCCTTAATTAGTGAAAATAAGTCATTTATATAAACAATGAAAAGAATAGGCCCCAGGACCATACCTTGTGGCACTCCACATTCCTATTTGAACACATTGTTTTCTATTTGAAAGAAAACTTCTGAACCACTTTAGAAGATTTCCGCGAAAGCCATATTTTTCTAATTTCATTATTAAGCTACTATGGCATACGGTATCAAATGCCTTTTCGAGATCTAAAAACAAAGCCAAACATGGGGTTGAGTTATTGACATCATTATATATTACATTCGTAAAAGATATAGCATCTTGGGAGTTTTTGCCTGGTCTAAACCCATACTGTGCATCTGATAACACATCAAATTTTTCCAAATATTGCATCATTCGCTTTGTTATAATTTTTGAAAATATTGAAGTCAGTGAAATTGGGCAGAGTTTAAGAAGACACACAATATTCAAATTATAAATAAAACCATAATTTATAATTTTAATGTGATAATTTGAATTTATTTAATGAAATGCCAAAGAAAACAATGTCATCACTAACAGTGTTGGCAAAAATTTTTATCTACTGAGTGTCGAATTTGACACATATTTCCTCGGTGAATATCTTCTAACAAAGAAGTCTTGATTGACAAGATGGAATGTGAAAATTCATTATGAATGTGTATTGCAGAATAATCAAGTATTTCAAGTATAAAATTGATGAGTGCCAAGAATTTATTTTGTATTCATTCTATTATCAAGGTATCAATATGATAATAGGGTGACCATATAATTGATGCATATTCAAGGTTAGATCTAACTAAAGAACAATAAATTATTTTTAAGGCAACAATGTTATTAAAATTTCCTATGTTTCTTATTACAAAGCCTATCATTTTGAGGGATTTATTAATCATGTTGTCAAAAACGACACTTAGAACAATGAATCATCAATAATTGTAACACCCAGATCCAATATTTCTTTAGTCAGTGAGTTATACGTCATTAATATAATATTGAGAACTTTTAACAGTTTGTGATGTATAACATCTAATACATTCCATTCCGTTCACACAGCACCATGTAAATAAATTATTAATATCATTTTGAAGCTAAATGGAATCCTGCATTGATTTTATTAATATTAAATTCTATCGTTTCACTCTTCATTGTGTCAAATTGTATCCATACACTCCTATGTTGATATCATTTTTATTTATTCAGTAACTTCCGTTACTTGAGTCAGCATTATTATGCCATATTTTCAGAAGGTATTAAAATACATAACTACAACAATAAATTACCCCAGTGTCAGTTCATCTTAAATTAAAATTAATTGAAGTATGATTCTCACAATCCATTTATTTATAGATACATGTTTCGGTATAATCGGCTAAAAAGGAGAAAATGATAGTTTATAATTGTTAATTTATTGAATATATCACAGACCTTTTTTGTAAAAACATTTTTTATAAAAATATATAGGGGCAAATTATTATATTTTTAAATTATTTGAAGTCTTAGTTTTCTTGAGAACATACAAACTTTTATTAATAAGTCTAGATTCTTGAATTATTGGTAGTAAGTGACTTACATTCATTATTATAAGGATCTATGGTAATTACAATTAGATTTGATATGCAAACTTTGCCAACTAGTTGGTTTCAACATAATCATTGTTACTTGTTCAGAATTCAAAACGTTACAAAGTTAAATTTGTACAGTTTAGTGTAGAATAATAATTGATTGGAAACAGAGAATATGTACTAAAACATGTAAGAAAGAATTGAAAGTAGTTTTTTGTATTTCGTTTCAGAAATCTAAATATCAAATATAACCATGTAGCGACATCTATTGGATTTACTTGAAATTCAACAATGCAATTAAGGGTTTAAAGAATAGAAATCTGTAAGCCACGACCAGTTGGAGTATTTATTACAGTTTGTTTAGTAAGTGTTATATTGTAAGTTAAATTTTTTATATTTCCCGAAAAGATAGGGTTATAATTTATACATTTGTAAAAGAAGTTTATGAAATCTCAATCCAAATTTTAGATCTTTACTACATGTTTCGAGGTCAATCACTTACACCTCATTTTCAAGTATTATAAGAAAGGCTGAAAGAAAAGTATATTATAAATTTTTTGATGATATATACTTGTTTGATGTTTAAGTATATATTATCAAAAAATTTATAATATACTTTTCTTTCAGCCTTTCTTATAATACTTGAAAATGAGGTGTAAGTGATTGACCTCGAAACATGTAGGAAAGATCTAAAATTTGGATTGAGATTTCATAAACTTCTTTTACAAATGTATAACATGAACTCACACTTGGGTAATACTAATTTAGGGTTATAATTGATAGAAATTTGTGAATTGAGTGTAATCACATCAGGGTTTTTGAATGATTTTTGTATTTCTAATAACTCTAGGTTATTTAAATATAGACTTTTATTGGTATAATGTAATATTTTTAAATTACCTGTTGTGTCAAAGTTATTTCAGTTAAATGGTTTGCAAAATGGAAAAAACACTTTAGTTACTGCAAGGTAAATGTTCTTTTAATCTAGTTTTTAAATTACGATAAGTTGTACCGATGTAAATTACTGTACATGATGATCTTTATTATTATCATATTATTTAAGGAATTTGATGTTTTATAAGATATTTTAACTAAAGGTTTAATATGTTTGAAATATTTCTATAGAAGCTAACTACTAACTAGCTAATTTATGTGGTATAGGATAGTTTGAAAAATTGTTTATGACAATGCCTGTATGAGTATGTTTTCTATAAATGTTGAAATCAAGTATTTTGTTGGTTAAATTCAAGGTTAAATCTAAATAATTTATAATATTTTTGTTTTGTGTTCCTAATGTGAATTTATTTGATGGATATGCAATATTAACGTGATAAAAAATTCTTGTCAATACATCTTTATGTTCATTCGTATCTACAATAAAATTTAATATGTTGTGAAAATTCATGGTTATTTACTATTTTTTCTGTTTCAAGGTAATGCATGAATAAAAATATCTGCTAATATAGGTGATAATGGCGAGCACATCTCTGGTCATACAGAGTGTTGTTGAAAGCGATAATTTTTTGTTGTAAACATAATTGGTATATATTTCAAAAATTCAATGGTGAAAACCATTACTTTGTGATAATTTATCAGATTGATGTAATAAAATAGAACATTTTTCCTTATAGGAACAAATCGTGACTACAGTTTCGACACTAGCGTGTCATCTTCAAACGATACTAATATGGCACGCTCGTGTCGAAGCTATGGTCACGATTTGTTTCTATGATATATGTGATTGAAAACAAAGTAAAAGTGTTTCATTTCATTATATTTGGGGTATCGCTATCTACAGTGACTCTGAATAGAGTCACTGTTTCGTTGTACAGGTGTTCATGATATTAAATCAAATTATAAAAGAAATATCCCCAGATACAACATTGTTCACAATTATGTGATTCTATTTCGCAATCTTTTGTTGTGTTTTCAAAAGTGCTTCTGTGTGCGTATAGAAATATTTTCTAGTCACTGTTTTACACTGTACCACAAAGTTCGAATATTATGTAACTGTACTGTACTAAACGAATAAACCACAGTTGTTCAGTGTATATCTGTTTTTGTAGGCTTGTTCTGTGATATAAGCTTGGAAGCTAACCCTAAGCACGGAATTAAAAGTATCCAATCTATAGCAAAATATTACCAATATTTCATTTAAATAATTTTGTTTGATACACTCCAATCACATCTAGAAATTGAGTTTTTATTTTATTAATAGTGGACCCCTTTGATAATTAAGACTAAAGCTACCACGAAACATGTTATCAAGAGTAAAAGATGATCCAGATTGGGAAGGGCAAATTGAAATTAAATACGAAAATATTATACCTGAATACATAGATATAAAGGAATTCGAAGAGGAGTCCGCAGAATTCAAGATAAAGTAAGTTAACCTACTTATATCAATGAGTAACTGGTCTATTTTGGGAATAGTTTTCTACATACTTCTTGTTCAAATAGAAGAGAAATGTCGTATTTTCGATTGGATTTTTTTTTTGTACAGTTAATTTAAATAATTTGCCCCATAGACATGGGTAATATAAAATTTGATAATTTCAACCCTTCATTTCCTCAGATTGGAACCACTATCAATTGGTTCTCCGTGTTGAGTTCTGTCTAAAAATATATTAATTTGTACCATTACACCTCTTTCATGAGATTTTACTATAAAACAAATTGTAAGTGAATATCCTTATTTTAGTTTGAAATGTCATTGTTCTTTACCCTGCACCAACATCATTGGTTCTCCCTAGCTAAAAAATTTTTAGAGAGAATTGAATAATTAGGCTGTCTCTAATCTTTTATACTGTGGTCTTAACTATCGATTTGAACAAGTAAATATATCAGATCCTCACATTTTCAGAATCGAGAAATGCAGTGTAAATGAAGAATTGAAAGAGCTGCCACAGGAATGTATCGAAGATAATAAAGATTCAATCGTAGTTGACCATGAACATTCTGATTATGCACATGGCAAGAGTTTGAATAGTTCTATCGAAATTCTGGATACGAAGATTTCATTGGAATGTAAACATAGTGAGTTTAATTGTGATGTTGTTAACAACATGGAAAATCATGTGATGGTTCCACATAACAGGGAAAATGAATATTCCGCTCATCAAAATATGTCATCCTCTAACTTGATGTGTCACACCAGTAACCTAAGGGAAATTACTTCAACTAATATCAAAAGGAAATGCAAAAGTATAAAGATATACAAATGTGAACATTGCAACTTTGAAAGCGACTATATCCCTTGTTTAAAAGGTCACATCAACTCTATCCATAATAGAGAGAAGATTCACAAGTGTGAGTATTGTGATTATGGCAGTCTGTCAGCTTTAAAAAGTCATGTCAGCTCCATACCCTCCAAAGATCGGTTACACAAGTGTCAGTTTTGTGATTATGTGAGCCCTCAGAAGTCAACTTTGAAAAATCACATCAACTATAAACACACAAAAGAGAAGATGCATGAATGTGAGTATTGCGATTATGGAAACCCTCACTTGTCACATTTAAAAAGACACATTAACTCTATGCATACAAGAGAGAAAATACACAAGTGTCATTATTGCGATTATGGGAGCCCTCAGAAGTCAAATGTGAAAAGTCACATCAACTCGATACACACTAGAGAGAAGTTACATAAGTGTCCTCATTGCGATTATAGGAGCCCTCAGAGGTCGGCTTTAAAAATTCACATCAACTCTGTACATACAAGAGAAAACATACACAAGTGTCAGTATTGTGATTATGAGAGCTCTCGGAAATCAATTTTAAAAAGTCATATCAACTCCAAACACACAAGGGACAAGATTCATGAGTGCGAGTATTGCGATTATAGTAGTACTCAGTTGTCAGTCTTAAAAACTCACATCAACTTCAAACACACAAGAGAGAAGTTACACAAGTGTCAGTATTGTGATTATGGAAGCCCTGACATGTCAGCTTTAAAAGGTCACATCAACTCTAAACACACAAGAGAGAAGATACACAAGTGTGAGTATTGCGTCTATGAAAGCCCTTGGTTGTCTACTTTAAAACGTCACATCAACTGTAAACATACAAGAGTGAAATTATTCAAGTGTCAGAATTGCGATTTTGAAAGCCCTTGGATGTCAACTTTAAATCGTCACGTCAAGTGTAAACATGCGGACGTCAGAGAAGAAGATATATGAAAATTGTAAATATGCAGAGTAAATGTACAGGCAGACACCATAACACTTGATGTATATTTACCTACAGATGTGAATATTACTCCGAGTTTCTGAACCGTGACTCAGAGTATTACATTCCCAACATTTGGAAGCCCATCCTCGAAAATTTCACTTCGCGCATGATCACACAACGGCAGGATCAGGTGCCGGAACGGAGTTAAAAAAATATATCGTTATAAATGCATTTTATACTATTTCAGGTTAATAATTTTACCTATTGTATTTTTCTTTTAATTTTACTTAGAATAAATAATTTTTGTAAGAGTCGTCGTTTCTTTATTTCCATTTTTCCATGTTATATTCAAGGCATTTAATTGCATATTTTGACAAATAAATGCATATTGTTGCATATTTCAAAGAAAAACTATGCATATATATGCGCATATTCCAACTGAATTCACGTGCATATATTCCGCCCTTTAATCATTAATAAATAATAAAAAGGGTAGTGGACCTATATGGGATCCCTGGGGAACCCCAGATGTTTCAGAAATTTCTGATGACACAGAACCAGCATATTTGACACACCGAATTCTACCTCTCAACTAAGATCCGATCCAGTTCAAACAGATACTGTCAATGCCTAACGCACAGAGTTTTGCAATTAGAAGGTCATGATTGACTATCAAATGCTTGTGAAAAGTCAGTATAAATAGAGTCAACCTGGTGCCTTTCCTCCAAACTGTTTAAAAGAAAATGTTAACTAACTAAATTTGTGTTGGTGGATCTTCCTGAGGTGAAGCCATGTTGGTTTTCATTAATTATGTTCCTTCTGTCATGAGTAAGTTTCTTAGTAATCAAACAGTCAAGTAATTTGGGGATTTCAGATTGCTTACTCACGGGACGATAATTCTTTATATCATCTCTAGCTCCCGATTTATCAATTGCAGTGAGAAAACTCTGTTTCCAAAACTCAGGGAATGTTCCTGATGATAGAGAGATATTGAAAATTATTTGAAGGGGTTTCGCCAGAGTGAATACAAATTTTTTTATGAAATATAGAGGAATTCCATCAGGGCCAGTAGAAAATTTCCCTGGGACTAACATTAGTTGATCAATTACTTCCGTTATTTCAATGTAATAATTGCAAACATTCAAACACTCTGTTTTTATATTCCGGAGTTTGAGTGACATTCTCATCAGTGTAAATAGGCTTTAATTAGAATTTATAATTTAGTTTTTAAGTTATTATTGTTAAGAATCAGACCTGTGCATAGATGGAGAACCCATCTCAGCAGGGCAAATGTCATCTATTGATAATTGTTGTATTAACACCTTAATAAATAAATAAACTACACGAGAGGGAAACCTATAATGTTCGAAGACTGTAGGGAGAGATAGGCATTCGTATTTTTCTTGAAGGTTTGGAGGTTATAGGTATAGTGAAAGACCGCACTAGGTGAAGAGTTCCACAACTTCGCTCTTCGATACAACAATTTAATCTGGTAGGAAGGAGTTTGATAGGTCTCGAGTTTGACAGTGGAGTTGTGACAAGTTTGTGCTCGTCTAGTCTGGAATCGCTCGTGGTGGAACAATAGACGAGATTTCTTATGAACATCGACCATGGAAATGTCTATAGAAAACGGAGAGATCTTCCATCTTTCTACGATGTTCTAGAGAGGTTAATGAATTCGTAAATCAAACGAATAGCTCTCTTCTATATAGAATCCAAGAGCTTCAGAGAATGTTTGGGATCCGAACTCCGAACAGTAGTCCAGGACAGGCCGAATTTGTGCTTTGTAGATTATGAGGAGCTGCTGGGATGTAAACTGTAATAATCCGACGGATTATTACTTTTCGTTTTGGGGCCTTTGAATAATATTGATTCAAATTCAAATTGAAAATTTTATAAATTATTATATCTTGAACACGATATACCAGACAGACCTAGCGACGGTAATCTGAGTCCACTTTCCTGTATCATTGGCCGGTCAGCCATGAACTATGTTTTACAAACGTAAGCACGGCGCGAGGTCAATGGTACTTTTTTCTCTGAGTCAGGAAAAGTTTACGTGGAGTTGAACAGAGCAATTCTTTCGCCTAGTTATATTCCTATTCGCTGTTGTTATATTTCATGGGCGTGTTCTGATCCCGGAATTCGAAATTGAACATATTTTCTAAGATTGAGCGTGGGGTGGCCCCGCGCTTCAATGATTTCATAAAAACTAATTACTTTGAGGAAAAAAGGCAGTTCTCAACCACCTTCTCAGTTAGTTCTCCACCAGGTACTTGTCGGTAAGGCCAGCTTGCTTTATGTCCACAGGGATGCTCATTGTTGCATTAAATCAAATCAATTAATATAATGTTTGTCCAGAATATACAAATCAAGTTCAAGAAATTTATAGATATTAAATTAACAATGCAACAAGGGTTATACATTCCTGGGGACTAAAGCAGTGCTGGACTTGTTCGCGTCTTTCGCGTCACGCGTAAAGTGTTGATACCCTTATTTAAAAAAATCATTTTGTGACAATTTTCTATCATGCTGAATTTAATCCGATGTAGAAATCGAGTGTTTAAATTCTTTGTGCGTTATTTCTGCAAGGGGTTCGAGATGAAATGGTGTTATTAGACCAACAGGGTGAGTGCATTTTAATTGCCAAAGAATAACTGTTATATTGACTTCAACCGCGGAATCGGTAATATAATATAATGTGGTTATTTACCATTCAGATCATGTTCCGCCCGCCACTGTTTTATTTGTTAATATAATTTTTTCCTGCCATTCAGGCTATTTTGAGTGTCTATACAAATTCCGCTTATCGGAGATTACTTAGGGGAAATAGTTGTAGAGCATCATGTCGTTAGGTTTACCCCAGCTTACCAGAAAGGGAGGAATTCTTTAATTTTTTTAACATTATTTATCAATCATCGGCGTGATCGAGCGCGAAACCGATCACTGTTCGGGGTTGTGCTAATTAGTCCTTCATTTATTTCAACTCTCTAAAGAGAACATGGACAAGAACTCGCTCGCTGGCGAAGGGGATAGATCGAGCGACATTGATAATTTCTCAGGTTCCCACTCGGGGTCAACCTGAACTTGACATCCTTTTTTAAATCTATGCTATCATTCCTATAACCCAATTTTGGATTAATTTTATAAACGTTCGTTGTCGGTTAATGTATCATTTTTTTTTGTTAATTTTGTTTTATTCAATATACATTTATTATTTAATTTGATTTACGAGTTTAACTGGAAATCCCTAATCACCTCTCAGCGAATACGACATTTCAGAATTTACGCTTGAATAGATATAAAGATATAAGTATAGGTAATTGTACGAGCCGGTCCCTTAGAAGAGATCGCGGCCTCATAGTCAAAAACAGCTTCTAGGTGGGCTGAAATATACGCCTAGTGGTGGCAGCTTTACAAGAACCTTAAAGGTACACGGATCAACTAAGATCTTCGATACCCGAGCAGGTTCCAACAAACAAATCTTAATTCACATAACACGTCGATGAGGTATTAACGCTACCTGAAATATTACCCAGCCGACTGTTACAAGTTCAAGTGTTACAAGCAGTGAGATAGGATTTCAAACCTATTCACTTATTTGGGAAATATTAAATCTAGAGCAATCTGGAGTAAATTCAGATTTATTATTACAAAGACACATACGCTCGGCGGAATGCTACAAAAGTAGCTCTTGGCACTGAATAAAAAGCCAAGTTTTTGTGATGAGAGGGTGCTGTTGGTGATGATCCCGAGCATTGTTATGGAAGACTTCATAGGAATAGTTGTACCTGAAATCATCATATTAGGGATTGTGGGATCCGCCTTTCTGGAGAAGACGCAGTCTTGAGTTTGGGTATGAAGTGTACCATCGTCTGCAAAGCTGTGGACGGGTCAAGTGGTCACTTCCAGGAGATCGTAGAAATGGATCAGAAACAAAGTTGGTGCCAAGACAGATTCCTATGGAACACCAGCAATGATAGTCAATGTATCGGAGGATACTTCCTCAACCACCACCTGGAGTTTAGGGCCAGGTAGCTCAGTGGTAGAAGCATCGACCTTCTAGTCACTGCGGTTACCGGTCGCGGGTTCGAATCCAGCAACCGCGGAATCTTTCCGATGGCCCGAGAAAGTGGTGAGGTAAGATACAATGGGCCGTCAAGCTCAAGTGTACTCGAGACTGCCCCGGTTGCAGGATCGAACCCACCACACGAGGTGAAGTATTAACTGGGTATATCTGAGGTGATTAAAATTCGGACTCAGGGATTCCCACACTACCTTATGGGATGTTACAGGACCATAAGGTGTCCATAAAGGGTTTCAACCATCTTGCAACAACAACAAAATACGGGCTGTCACCGAGCACTGCTGACAGAAGTGAAAACTGACATTATGAAGTAACCAATTTATTTTGGGAATTTCATCCAAATTCGTATGATCTCACCAGTATCATCTCTTTCTACATGACACAATTTTCCGACAGTGCCATTGGACAATCCATCCCCAACATCTATGTTATTAGTTATCAGGTATGGTCGGTTATAAGAACTACAATTAACTTGTATGGTAATCCATTAATCCACCCGTATCATCGGTTCTCATTTTATGCAACTTCTGCCTGACGAAATTTTGTTGCTCAGCATTATGACAACCAACGAAGACATCCGATGCCACAGATACTATTGTCTACAGAGTTTAGTATGGAGTTGTTGTACTTGTTGTAGAATCCTAAATTACAATTTTATTATTTTTAAATGAAAATTAATATAATTAGTTTTCCTTTAGTTTTCACAACTGTCAGCAGTTCAATCAACAATTATATGCATTTTTACATTTAATAATAAAAAACTTATAATGGGCGGTACAATCCATGTAAAGAGTATGAATGTAATCCGATAGTCATTATAATAAATACACATTATTTTATTTTCAAAACATATTATTTATTAATATTTACATCGATGTAAATGAAAGTAATGTTAAACAGCATTGGTCCGAATTGAAGATGTCTACGGATGGTGGTAAAAGAAAACATCTTCAAATCGGACCAATGAACAAATAATCTAAAAAGAAACGCAAAACGTAAACATTTATGTCAAATGTCAGTACCTATGACCGTAAATCACACCACAAATATTCATTTTAAATAAAATTTTGAACTTTCGTATTAGTAGTATTAAAAAAAACATCAAGACGATACTCACTATTATATTTGATGCTATGATCCAACATTCGAACAATGAAAATAATAAACTAGATATAACACAACGTCATCAATGTGTAGTACACATGCAAAAGTTCTCACTTATACACATCACTAATGTTATATTCTTATGACAAGAATTATATTCACAATATTTAAAACCTTGCACTTAGATACGATACTAAGTACACAATGTACAATTAATAAATTCAATAAAAATATAACTTTCGTCTGCACGAGGACCGAGGATTGAGTAAATGAATAACGTCGAGTATCCGACTCAGATACGCACACGTGTGGAAGCGTATAGAGAGACTGCCTGACGCCTGACCAAGTAGTTGCGCAAGCGGCAGTATACATAATAACTAATATACAGGATGGTCCAGTTAATATCATTAGGATTTCACCAGCCAATAGTTTATCGAGAAATAAAGGTAGTTTGTATAATAAACTATTGGCGAAGAAGGCTTCGTTTTCGAGTTGAAATTGAAAAAAATTTCGTTTTTGCGAATATCTCCGGAACGCTTATCGTACAGAAAACAGCTTTTGTAAGCATTTTCTACTCATAATAAGTTATGTTCTGTGCGATACAAATTTTTTTAGTCATAATTGGTGAAGATTTTGAAGGGGAAGTGGGTGTTTTCTCCCCAACTTGAACGCCACTGGAAAAAGTACGGTTTTGAGACAACCATTTGAACCGCCAATGTTTTCTACAAAAGAGTAGTTTTGTCTTTATAGTACATTATTTTCAAAAACCGTTTCTGTAAAATTGACAGCTTTTTCAAATGAGTATCAGCCAAAACACCCCAACCAAATACTCCGTAATCAATAAAATTCAAAAATTTCACTTATCTTCCTTACTTGATAATTATAACATGTGTGGATCAATTAATTTGTACACCCTACTCTGCTCATTATAAAGCAAATATTTTTTACTTTGATTTTAAAAGTTTTGATTGAGAGTGACTCATTTTTTATATGGTTTCAATAGAACTGACTGAGAAATGTTCCGGGTAAGTAAAAACAAGTTTGAAGTTTCTTTGCCTAATTGACTAGACATCCAGTAATGTGGGTTTGAATTCCGCCTACGGTTCAACGTTTTACGTTTATTCATCTTTTAATCCTATGTTGAATTATCTAAGTTAGCTTCATAATTCAGAAAATTTAATTATATAATTATTTGACTATTCTATTAGTGAATATTCATGCAGGTTCACTAGAATCATTTTAAAGATTAAAATTACTAGAACCTCAGATACCAAATTTTTTTTTTTTGTATTTAGGGGATAATTTACATTGAAATCACCATGTAATATTACATTATGAGTAGTTATTGAAATCTAAAATTACGTTTAATCATATTTTATTATTTGCAAGAAAATAAACACTGCAGTCGTCATATTGATCGGTTTTATTTATAGCATTTACAAATTTCTAAGGCACTTGAGCTTGGTGAAAACTATTTAGAATGATGATAGATGAAGAAAAGTGTATCGTGATATGGTCTCCATGTCTACAGGTTTCATGTTCCTACCTAACGATTCTTAAAAGAGGAACACCAATTCTACAACTTGGCCAACGTTCGCCACTTCTTGTGATGTTTGACACACTTGAGACATCGAAGTTGTCTTAGCCAAAATATATTAGTACACTAAATGTCAAAAGTCTTGGCCCCCCATTCAGTCTTGTTAATGGAATGCTTTGTTAGAAAAACAAAAGATATCTATCAAAGTATATTGTTTGTTCAATATATTTCTTGTGAAAGGATTATTTTACACAAACTGGGATACTTAAAAATAAAAAAATAAGAAATGTGTGAATTTGTTGGAAAAATTTATTGAATAAAAATAGTAATGAAACATGTTGTACACTGACTAATAGTCGGTATGACCTCTTCCCGGGGAAAATTAAGTCGTGTTGACGACCTGGTTCTCTCCAGACTCTTTGCCGATTATCATCACTCACCAGTCCAAATCTGGTTTCGTCTGTAAATAACATCCACCTCCACTGCTGCAAAAGCCAACCCCTGTGCTCTCGCGCCTATTGGAGACGGACTGCACGATGTCTTGGAAGTAGAGTGGGGACCCGTAATGGTGTTCTAGCACGTAAATTTGCATGATGGAGTCTTCTTCGAACTGTGGATGTCGATATAAAACGACGAAACGTACGCTGAAAGTGGCTTCTGAGAGCTGAGGCTGTGCGGTGTCTGCAAGCATATTGCAACAAATAACGATCTTCCCTTTCGTTAGACACTTGAGGATACACCTCTGTATCGAATTCTTGCTACCTGTGAACTATTCGCACAACAGATGATCTAGGAATGCCCAAAATTTCCGAGATCTGATGATTAGAGTGCCCTCAATCATGTAAAGCAGTAATTCTTGCTCGATTAAACGTAGAAATTTCACGACCAGGCATGTGTTAGAATGAGGATAGATGAAGAGAAATCTATTGTGATATGGTCTCTATCTCTATAGCTTTCATGTGCCTACTGTTGTAACAATTCTTAAAAGAGGAACATCAATTCTACAACTTAGTCAACATTTGCCACATCTTGTGATGTTTCACACACTTGAGACATCAAAGTTGTTTTAGCCAAAATATATTAGTATATTGTTGACTAGATATATTAGTTTCTCTCATCATTGCAATATTTACTTCAATATTCTCTTTTATTTTTGTTGATGTGATATTCATATCTGTAACTCTATCATGTGTTTCATATCTTTCTATACATTTTGTCCTGATATTTACATTTATGTATCTTCTCTTCTAACTTCCACATGTTTACTCTTGATGTTTTAAAGTTGTCATATGAGTGCTTTCATAATCGCAATACTCACACTTGTGTATCTTCTCTTTTGTGTTTAGAGTTGATATGATTTTTCAAATTTGACATCTGAGGGCTTTCATAATTGCAATACTCACACTTGTGCATCTTCTCTCTTGTGTGTAAGAAGTTGATGTGACGTTTTAAATTTGCCATTTGAAGGCTCTCATAATCGCAATACTCTCATTGGTATATATTTGTCTTTGTATGTATAGAATTGACATGATTTTTTAAAGTTGACAACAGAAAGCATCCATATTCACAATATTCACACTTGTGTATCTCCTCTCTTGTGTGTAAAGAGTTGATGTGACGTTTAACATTTGACATTCGAGTGCTTCGATAATCACAATAGTCACACTTGTATATCTTCTCTCTTGTGTGTAAAGAGTTGATATGACTTTTTAAATTTGGTAAGAGAGGGCTTCGATAACCGCAATATTGACAGTTGTGTATCTTCTGTCTTGAATGTTTAGTGTTGATGTGACGTTTCAAACAAAAGATATAGTCGCTTTCGAAATCACAATGCTCACATTTACATATCTTCACCCTTTTGTGTTTACTGTTAGTTTTTAAAGTTATATCATTGGTGCTACTTATATCCGATGCCAAATCGGAGGATGGAATATTTTGATTAACAGAACATTCATTCTCCAGGTTATGTGCAACCATCAAATGACTTTCCATGTTAGTCACATCGTCATAATTATACTCGCTATACTGGCAGTCCAATGAGTTATTTGTACACAGAATTAGGATAGAACCATTCAAACACTTGGTATCTGAACAATCAACATGTTCATGGCCACCTCCATTTGGATCTTTATTATCTTTGATACATTCCTGTGGCAGATCTTCCAATTCCCCATCTACACTGTGTTTCTCAATTCTGAAAATGTAAGGATAAACTATTTGTAAAATGTTTTTACTTGTTCAATCTGACAATTAAAGCCAAAGTACATTGGATTTGTAAGTTAACATAGAAATTTCCTAAATGAAATACCCAGAACTTTCCAAATTAGTTTTTCAACATTTATTTCGTTAATGCTTCAGTTTTTATCGGTTTGTTTTCCGTATGAACATCAAAAAACTTTTCATGTATTTATCTTCTATAAATTTTTAAACAGCAAATTCGAAAAATTAACTATATAAAAAGCACTATTCTATTTGAACATATATTATTCCACTTCTCTTTGAACAAAATGTAGTAAACTAATCTTAAAATAGTCCAAGAAATATTGCAGTTGCTTATTGACATAAACTCACTTGAATTCATGACAATCTACAGGCTCTTCTTTAATTTCCTTTATATCTCTGTATTCCGGTATATTTTCGTATTTAATTTCAATCAGACCTTCCCAATCTGGATCATTCTTTATTGTTGATGTTGATAACATATTTAGTGATGGAAAATAAAATAAGTTATTGTTTCCAAAGTGGTCACAACATTACAAACTTTATTTATTTTTCATAAGCTTACATAGAATTTATAATTTTATTGTGCATAGAATGTACAACTTGGCACAGAAAATAAGTAATTGTTTTCCTAGTGTACACAGAAGAACAAGATATTTAATGCTTCTATTCTGAATTCTATTACATATTTATTTATTCATAATTCTTTTATTATTCAATCCAACAAAGTACATTGTGTAAGTAAGTCGGTCTGGTCATTAGATTCTCCCTAATTTTTTTAGAGCTAGGAGAGGACCAATGACGTTTTATACTGGCGGCGGTGTATAACTTTTTGCGATGAAAGAAGTCGTGCGACAAGGATAGAGCGAGAAGTGCAAAAAGATACTATGCTTCTCGGTCGCCGGTCTTATTGCACTTATCCTCTCTATATACAGAACTCTTTAATCTCAACACTTAATTCATTCGCCACTTGTAGCATATAATCACTATTTGATTGGGGGGAGCACCAGTGTCATTTAGCATCTACTTTCTAGTGTAGGTAAAGTTGGTTTCTGTTTAGTTGTTACATTATCTATGATCTATGGGTAAGTTTATAAAGTGTAGCCCACAGTCGTACATACAGGTCTGGGAACTCGTATGTTTGACATGGGTCTCTTACGCGTCGCCAAACTCGTAGTCCCTCGCTCAGCCACTAGCTACCGCTTGGATCGAAGTTGTAAAACGATTTCTTCCCGGAATCGCAAGCAGTGTTACTAATGCCCATTTGCACCGTTTACAATTTAAGCATAGCTTTAGCAAGTTCGACTTAAATTTAAGAAATACTTAAGTTCTCTGTGGGTTGCAACGCAGCTACAAATACATTTCTTAGCAAAGATCAGTTTAAGAAATAAAACACGGCAATATTTTCTATTCTGATTTGAGAGAGGAATAAAACTGTTACTCTTGTCAAAATGTATTACTCACCTTAAAAATAACTCCCCCTCTTTCGTTATACATGCTCGCATTCATAAAAGACCTCGTTAAAACGACTTCTTTCCGGAATCGCAAGCATCCACTTTTTTCGCATTTCCGCATCTTTCAGCACTTTAAAAACAGAAGTTTCTTGCTTTACACTTTTGTACCCCGTTTTGCATTCCGGTACAATGCACGGTTTCGTAATTTGTTTCTAAAAACGCAGATATTCCTTGTGTTTACAACTCAAGAATGACAGTTGTCAGAGAATACTCTTCGACTAATGCGCCACCCTTTTTGGTACTACGCGCTTAGCGGACCCACTTCTCACATAGGAAACAGCCTCGAGTTCCCAGACCTGTATGTACGACCGTGGTGAAGCCTACAGTAAAAGCACAGAGTATACATATCATTACATTATGAAAATATCTTGATGATTCATAGTCCTCCATTTCTATGAGTCCTACACAGTTAGAATCTAACCTCATTGGTACACAGTACACATTACACAGTACATACCAATACATGTGGAAACTAGAAATTGTGTATGCGTTTTATTAAATTGAAACCATCACTTAACATGTTAACAATAGTAAAGAATGATCCAGATTGGGAAGATCAGGTTGAAATCAAGTATGAAAATATTATTCCTGAATATGTAGATTTGAAGGAAATTAAAGAGGAATCTGCAGATTTCCAAGAATTCACGATAAAGTAAGTATATGTCAATAAACAGCTGATCAATATCTTTTAGCCCTGTTCTGAGAATAATAAACTACTTCTTGTTCAAATAGAACAGGAGTGGCATATTTTCAAAATTGTATTCTTATATAGTTAATTTTCATAATTTCGTCTCTAGGAAAATTCTATAACTTTTCAACCCTTCTTTTACTCACGTCGGGAATAGTGGAAATTGATTCTTTATGTTGAGTGATATCTAAAAATATTTTGGTTTGTACTATTCTGAAGGTGGCTTAAATCGATGTTACCTCTTTTTCAGAGTTTTTACTATAAAAAAGATCATTTTTGAAATTTATAACATCATTGGTACCCACGCTACATCGAAATAATTAGGGAGAATCAAATAACTAGACCTACTCACTAATCCAATGTACTTTGGCCTTAATTGTTGAATTGAACAAGTAATAATATTTGATCATCACATTTTCAGAATTGAGGAGTGCAGTGTAGATGACGAATTGGAAGATCTACCAAAGGAATGTATCAAAAGTGAAACAGATTTGAATGGAGGTGACAATGAAAACTTTGATTATTCAGATGACAAGTGCTCGAATAATTTTATAGGAATTCTGGATAGGAAGGACTCATCAGAATGCCAATATAGTGTGTATAATTGTGATGATGCGACAAACTTGGAAAATCATGTAATGGTTACACATAACAGGGAAAATGAATGTTCCACTTATCAAAATATTCCATCATCTAGCTTGGTATCTCACACCAGTAACATTAGTGAAATTACTTCAGGAACTAATGTTAACAAGAAACACAAAGGGGTAGAGATATATAAATGTGAGCTTTGCGATTACAATAGTGATTATTTCTCTTCTTTGAAACGTCACATCAATTCTATACACACAAGAGAGATTATACACAAGTGTCTGAATTGTGATTATACAAGCCCTCAGATGTCGCATTTGAAAAGGCATATTAACTCAAAACACACAAGAGAGAAGATACACAAATGTGAGTTTTGCGATTATAGAAGCCCTGACATGTCACATTTGAAAATTCACATCAACTCAAAACACACAAGAGAGAAGATACACAAATGTGAGTATTGCGATTATGGAAGCCCTTACTTGTCACATTTAAAAAGTCACATCAGCTCAAAACACATAAGAGAGAAGATACACAAGTGTCAGCATTGCGATTATGGGAGCCATCGAATTTCCTATTTAAGACGTCACGTCATCTCTACACACAGTAGACAGAAGATAAACATGTGTGAGTATTGTGATTATGGGACCCCTCAGATGTCGGCTTTGAAAAATCACATCAACTCAAAACACACAAGAGAGAAAATACACAAATGTGAGTATTGTGATTATGGAAGCCCTTACACGTCACATTTGAAAAGGCACATTCACTCTATACATACAGGAGGGAATTTACACAAGTGTCAGCATTGCGAATTTGGGACCCTTCAGAAGTCAAATTTAAAAAGTCACATCAATTCTGTACACACAGAAAAGAAGATACACAAGTGTCAGTATTGCAATTATGGAAGCCCTCAGATGTCAGCTTTAAAACGACACATCAATTCCATGCATACTTTTTCCTCTCCTTTTACAGGATGATTATAAAATACTTTGACAAACTTCAGAATGTGAATGCTGGCATTATTTTAAATTGAAAAGTTCATATGAACGATGGTCCTTGGTGGCTTCTTGTTATTTTTTTTATACAAGGAACGGTTGGTTTAAGGGTAAATCATTATTTTATTTGACTAAACAAAAATTCAATTTGAATAGATCAAAGATTCATTAAAGTAACAACTAATTTAATTAAATAAATAAGAAATGAAATTGTTTTTAAAAAGTTATTGACAATGTGTACTATAGAATATACAGGCATCAGATCTTTGCATGGAATTTTGTACGTGCACTATGTTAACTGGTGCGGGTATTGTTCTAAAGTTCTAAACCTACCCCTAACAATACCCCTAGGGAAATATGTAACAGTACTCCAATCGAAAATCTTTGCTATCAACCATGGACCATGGGGCAAGAGAAGTTCTGAACCGCAAGATCAGAGGTGGAGACATTGAAATTCTTACAGGAAGATCACCTCCAAACTAATATTAGTAAGCCACAAGATTCTAACCCAAGCAGCAAATGCTAACATGAAACTGGGTTTGGTAAAGGAACGTCACGACAACAGAAAGTAGACGAGTTGGCTCGCGAGGGTTCCGCCAAGGGAAATCCCGAGAAGAGAACAGCAATTACGTAAAAGCTTTACTGACATCCTCAAACCGGTCAAGCACCGATGGGATGAGAGTCTAGGTTGGCGATGAACCCATCTTTGGATATTTCTTCGTTCGGTAGATCTTAATTAGTTCTATTAAAATTATTCCAACTGTAGTTAAAATATTATAATCATTTGAGAACATCAATTGATCACGTGACTTCACTTTTGTTAGCAATCTAGCTCACGGACATTCCTGCGGATCAAATGTATACGATTGTAGGAACCGAAAAAAAAATTAAGACAAACTTTTATTTTAAAGTTTATTAAAAAGAAAAAAAAATCACCAACTCCAACCCCAAAAATCCCATATTCCATTTTTCAATATAATCTGACCATAATCACAAAACTGACGCCATATTGAATTTTGACAAAAAGTTATGATCCATATACCAATTTTGAAAAGAATCACCATAATCACAAAACTCGTCCTCTGTCTTGAATTTTGTAAATCATGATTTCCGACCCTAAAGACCCTCATATACCAATTTTAAATAGAATCTGACCATAATCACAAAACTCGTCCTTTCCCAGGTAGCAGAGTGACGTTAATTTTTACGCCCATAACTGGTAACTTATTACGTGATAAATGTCTCTGTTCTGGCGTAACAATCACGTCGTAACGACGGGAAAATGTCACAGCCCAAAGACGTCACATTTGTACGTCAAAACTACGAAATCTTGTTACGTATTTTTGACCTTACTATTACGTAAATCAGACGTTATATTGAAGTAAAAGAAGAGGTTATAATAAAAAGTAGGGATATACATAACATTTTATATTAAAATCTGAAAAAAGTTACAAAGTTTCTTAAAAAATACTGCGAAAGTAACAGAAAAATAAATTCTATCAAGATTTAAAATATTTGGTAATACAATGCATTTTGCCATCATACAATTAAAAGCAGGTATATATACATAACATTTATATTAAAAACCTGGAAAAAGTTACAAAGTTTCTTAAAAAAATACAGTATGTAACAAAGGAAAATAAATTCTAGTAAGATCTAAAATATATGGTAATTCAATGCATGTTGCCATCATTCAAATTAAAATTAGGTAAATACGTAACATTTTATATTGAAAACATGAAAAAAAGTTACAAAGTTTCTTTAAAAAACTACAGTGTATGTAACAAAGGAAAAGAAATTCTAGTAAGATCTAAAATATTAGGTAATACAATGCATTTTGCCAACATACAATTAATAGTCCAAATTTGAAGGTTCTTTGACAAATTTGTTAATTTAAATATATTTAAATCTGCAGAATTAAGAGGGTAGTTATACAAAGAGTAGCCTAAACATTTTTTCCCAATAAGCTTGATGTCACTTTCCACAGTGTTCATTATACACTGTTCATTCAATGAAATAGTAGACAACTCACATGAATTTATTTGTGTATCATGATCTTCAATTTGTTTTTTAATTTTTGATGTTACAAGCTGCAATTCATTAGCTACTTGTCTATAAATTTGTGGTTTTGAAACAATTTCTTTTTTTTGTAAATGTTATGTTTTACACTCATGGTTAGTTATTAGGAAAAAAATATTAGTGAAAAACTTTCAACTATATTATCTAGTTTCAGAATTTTGATAAAATTACTTATCTGAACGCCGCTGCTCTTCGTTGTTTCATTTGTTAAACGCTGCGGTGCATGTTTTAACCAATTTTTAAGGTGAGAATTTATATCCTCTACAGTTGCACTCGAGGTACTTTGAACAGCATCTACGGTATTGGTAAAAAAAATTAGCCTTACATTTAACTACAACTTTTTTTAACTTACTTGTGATGGCAGTTTTCAAACTTAATTCTGCAAAAGCCCTTTTGTTGTGACGGGAACCATAAAAACTGTATTCAGTAGCAAACTGATTGGTTAACACATGTTTCATAATTTTATTTGTTTTTGAAAGAGCATCTTTTCCACCTATAGTAGCTAAGTAGGAGGACTAGAAAAAAGTTAAATCAATGATTAAAAAATATACAGCAATTCATTATTTTTACTAACCAGTGCTGCTGAATTTTCTTGTCTCTGGATGTGTATTTCCAGAGAATTCAAATCATTCAGATTTGAAATAGGAAACTTGACAGGCAAGTCTAGCGATGGCACTGTTATAAGTTCTCTAACAGAACTAGCAGTTTTAAAATTTTTAAGAATTTGTTCATTCTGTGCCTTAATAATTAATAACGTTGATAATATTTCAGAGCTGTATTTTGTAAAATAAGTTTTAGTCAATTTATCAAAATAACATCAGTGTAGAGAACGAACTTGAGGAAAAATTTTGAGCGGCTTCACGGCTACAATTTCTAAGTGTTTTTGGTGTAATCGGTGTAGAGAATGAACTCGATGTAAAATTTTCATCAGCTTCTAAACTAGATGGTGTTAGAATGCCTAAAATAAAAATAAGATTATGTCAATGTCTAAATATCTAGGAAATTATTTAGTATTATGCATGGTCTGTTTATATAATTGATCAAAACTTTACTAGATACTGGCAGCATCGGATGGCTAATTCGTGGTGGTCGAGGTAATAACTTTTTGTTGTTACTTCTCTCTTCATCACTTATTTCTTCGTCGCTAGAGGAGAGAATTCTTTGTGACAGTCTACATATTCTCTTTTTTGCCTGTCGTATTACGTCCTCATCGCATTCACTTTGTAAATCTGACGTTATTTCCGCCAATTTTATTTTCTTTTTTGCCGTCTCGTAATCATCTACAGTTTAGTGATGAGTGCATTATAACAATAATGTAACATACCTGTTTCAAAAAAAAGGCGTGATATTTTATATATTTTCCATTCCTCTTCAACTGGTTGCTCGTGTCTTGTCAAGGCTTTATCAAAAAGATGTTGTTGTCTGAATGGGGGCCAAAATACTTCTTTTTTACGCGGCGTTAACCACGCAGAATGGACGATACCCAGTCCGCAGTCCTCCACCCTCACCTTCTTCAAATTCAATTCCAACATACGCCATTATGTAAAATTACCCAATAAATTTACACAAACCACAAAAATTTCAGTTATTACCTACGCAGCATAAAATGGATGTGCATGAAACATTCCAGCGTCTTTTAAGTCTAGGTTAGGTCTTCACGAAAACCGCTCAAATGTTAAGCCAAACTCGGTAACACTCGCTACTATTCGCTAAAGTCTTGGCCCCGAACGAAGCACCACGCTTTAACCGCGAAATACAATTTGAATTCTTATTTAAAGTTATTGTATGATTATAATAATTGTAACAGTAGTTTACTTTATATATATTATTATACAATTCCTTTGTTTAAAAGCGAGTTTGTCATCAGACTCAAGACAGGAAAGAAATCATTAACAAAATATAAAATATATTTCAGAAACGATATTGGATCCATATCAACGTGTTTGCAATAATGACAATATAATGAGTTGAAATGTTTTTTTATAAATTGAATTATTAATATACATTATTATTTATGTCTAAAAGTGGAGACTTATTTGTGACGTTATTTCTACGTAAGGCAATGACGTCTCAGACTGGTTAAAAAAATTACGTAAATAAGACGTTCATTTTTAGTGATATGACGTCTTTGACGAATATTGATGTATAAAAGACGTAATAAAAACGTCAGTCTGCTAGCTGGGTTACCTTGGAGCCGCCATCTTGTTTATCTCTTATATGTCATAATTAGAGCTTAAAAAACCCTAAAATATGTACAAAAGCCAGTTGAAATATACACTAATATAAAATATATGATTTTATGCATTTAAATATTCATTTAAATATGCATTTATTACAAACGCAGTAATCTTTGTATTGAAGGTATTTTATTTATTATATGCTAGTCACAAAAAATATTTATTAAAATTACTATTAAGAGC
Organism: Endomychus coccineus; assembly: GCA_958510875.1. Lineage (NCBI taxonomy): Eukaryota > Metazoa > Arthropoda > Insecta > Coleoptera > Endomychidae > Endomychus > Endomychus coccineus. Next base: position 29,844,475 of record OY294070.1, on the reverse strand, counting down.
ATACTTATTACTTATTATTGCTTATTTTCTATTACTACTTAACATATTATAACTTATACTATGTTTATTTATTTTATTTATTCATTATCAATATTATCATCAATCATCATTATATTCATTAATTCATCATTATTATTACAGTTGAAACTATATGTTATTAAATGTTTTTCTAAATTTTCTAGAGAAAAAGTGTGTCGTCTATCTGATAAAAATGGTTTGTACGCTGAAAAACTTCTTTCTACTTCACATGAAGTTAAGGGAGCAAATTTAAAATATTGTGTAATTGAGGGTTCTACCAGTAAAATAAAATTAGCTTCACAATTTCTCATTTTAATAATATTATTTATTTGAATTATTTTTGGATAGCCCTCATTTTTCTTTAACACCGTGCAGAATTTTTGATACACTTTGTTGGTTTCATTTTTCTACTTTTTGAATTTCGTAATTGATTCAGTAATATTTACAAAATTGGTTTGGATATGTGCCAAATGACTTTTTAATAACGGATTTTTTAAAACTTCCACACATTTTTGACGTGACAACGTCTTATAATTCGATGGAGCCGACTGCACGCACGAGAAAACATGACTCATTTGCCGTTACCTCGCTCTGACCGGCTGTGCGTTACCTCGCTCTGAGGCGTTCCATTTAAGGCTTGAAGTGCAAGCGAGCTCTTCTACTTGAGTGACCGATGCGATGCGCGTGGACAGCTGCTATACAATAATACATTTACATGTTTTCGTAAGTGCAGTGAAAAGTGAATGTGGTGTCAATTGTTTATAGCAACGATAATTGCGGTGATAAAGGTAATGATTCTTTCGATAATAAATATATGTTCAGTGATATATTGTCGAATATTCGTGCTTTCATCATTGAAATAAATAGCATCGGTCCGCTAGTGCAGCGATTGTAGGTTATGCTATAATTGACAAAACTATAACAATAAGTTAACAGAACTGTTTCACGATGAGTAAAAAATCAATTACTTTACTATTCGATCGAAATAATTATCGAGCGTAGCTATGATTTCAAAAAATTAAAACAAATGTTAAATCTTCCACATATCATAACAACGTGTCTGAAATGACAGGTAGGACCAGCTAGCCGTCAAAGGGAACAATTTTCTCCTATATCAAACACATTGAGGCGGGCTTTTTAAAAGCTAAATAGACATAATTGTATTTATGCGTACAAATAAATGTAACTTGATCAATTCAATTGTGATTTCCATTTACCTCCTTCTCTATATCCATACAAAATATCTATCAAACAAATAAAATTAAAATTTTCTTTTGAAAAATGAAACCATTCCATCAGTATTTTCTTAAGACGTTGTCACGTTCAACTATCGTCAGTAAACCGACTTTACAGACAACCGATTTTTTTATAGCATCTGAGCTATCTACATCGAAACTACAAATGACGTCTCTAATTCCCTCAGAGTTACCGGTTATCTAATAAGATGTTTGAGACACACAGTTTCTATGAGTACACTAAAATTTATGTATTTTGGCCTAGTTCAATCTGTTCTCTCTTATGGGTTAATTTTTTGGGATGCTGGATCAGAACTAATAACGGCCTTTAAGCAGCAAAGGAAAATTATTAGGTGCCTTTGCCAAGTTACTCCTAGACATCACTGTAGACCTTTGTTTATTTCTCTACAAATTCTTACTCTTCCAAGCTTATATATATTTAGTCTAATTATTTCATTCAAGAAATAATGAAGAATGAAAATTTATACTTGAAGAACTATAACTTGCATTCTCATGATACTCGATCTAATCAGGAAATACATCTACCTTTCTCCAGACTCTCTGTAGGACAAAATTCACATATTTACAAAGGGTTAAAATGTTTTAACAAAATCAATAAAATTGTGCCTCAAGCCAGTACAGCTAATTTTCGTCAATTTAGAATAATAATTCGTCAATTCCTTCTACGTCAGGCTTTCTATAGTGTGGATGAGTTTATAAATTTTTAATGTTGATTTAGTAATATCAATTCATATATGTATATTGTGACTAATCCAATAAGTACTAAGCATAGGTATGCCATATGTTTGTACTTCAGTGATGAACAAATTTTACTTTAATTTACTATTATAACGTGCCCTTACGGCTTTTCGGTAAATTGCTTACTGCGTAAGCTTCGCATCCTCGGGCGCCAGATTTTTCCCAAAGGTTTACTCCTTTTTGAGGACTTCTGCTAGGGTCCTCTCCACAAGGCTCGTCACTATGCTATCTAAAGATAGCCTTGTCCCTAGGGTAGCTACAGTGAAGTATAACCAGAGTCCAATGGGCAGAAAACAGTATCGAAATTGTAGGCTTCAATTACAATTGATACCTGGTTATAACTTAGCTCGTTAAAGATGGAGCAGAAATAATTTACTAAAACAGGGAATTCCAAATATTAAAATATATAATGATTTTAACAAGTACACTTTCAGAATAATCAATTTAAATGCAATTGAACGGTATTATTTCACAAAATTACACCCAGACGGAAAATGTAATGAAGCTCAAACGGTAAATGAAAACTCTTTCAAGAAGTCAACTCTACAATAAGTCCGATCACTAAATTTAATTCAGCGGTACGGGATCGGTTGCTGAATGATTCAGAATGATCAATTTGCGGAAAAGTACGAATCAAACAGGTCTCAGCGTAATGAGCGGTATGCGGTAAATTTTAGATAGCAGCACTAATAAATGAAATGTTCAAATCACACTACGATATATTCGGTTATTAATTCGGTTTGTTCGGAAAATATTGTTTGCACTAGTTTTCCGATTGTACGATATCAGATTTTACTATCTTCGGTTAATTACTCTAGTTGAGTTTATTCTGTCATCTCACCCACCCTTGTACTAACTTTCACGGAGTACCCGGTAATTGTGTGACAGTGTTAGATTTGATACACTCTACAGATTCGGAACCTAGACAATTAGGGTTTATACTTCCGGGGTGACACAGTGTGCACAAACCCTAACTATCACATCTGCAATAACCCCTTTATCCACGGCCGAGGACTTCTCATAGTATTAAGGGAATTATTACGATTCTCAATCACACAATCACACAACCACCCTCAGCTTATACTTCTGGAGTGACACAGTGTGCACAAGCCGTTGGTGGTTTGGTCGTCTTAGGATATACTTATACTTCTGGAGTGACACAGTGTGCACAAATATACCAAAGACGCCCCTGTCGTTCAAACATACACACTCTGTACACACCACACAATTACTTGAATATTTCAATTCACGCGCGAATTCAAATCGTGTGCGATTCGACCTATGACTAGGATAAACTCAAATTCACCAATTCAAATTACTGAATACTACAAAACTCAGGTATCGTACAAACGTTCACCAATTACAATAACAATCATAAATTACGGAAATCAATATATCGTAATGCTCAAAAATATAAACTTATTTGCTATCATTTACCTTCTGAAACAATTCACTTGCAAGGAAAACTATTATTAATTCACAACCTTTAAATCTCTGACTCACAATTCAAAAAAAACACTAGAGAACTACTTTACTGATTCAAATTGAAAACACAAGAGAGCTACTGTACGGCTCGAAATTCAAAAACACAAGAGAGTAACTGCACTGATCAAAATTCAAAAACACAAGAGAGCGATCTTTCGGTCGTCACGGCTTTTATATGTTTTCCGAGGTTTCGGACATGTCTGCTCCACCAAATCCTTATTTTTGTGCCAATAGTTTTTACTTATGCCCCGAACAATGGTTAAAAGTGACGCTACTTTTTAGATCTAAAATTCGCGCACATGACGCTCCGGTAGTTTCTCTCGGCGGACTAAACAAGTGTTATCGGAGTTTTTTAGGTTGTTCGCCCTTTTTATACATAAGGCTGCACAAAGTTTGGTGTCTTAACTGGCCAGCCCCTGTTTTTGCAACATGTTTTTATCGGAATGAAATGCAATTTTGAACGGGCGTGAATTAGATTCATCTATTTGAATAATTATACTTATTTCAAATTACGGAGATTTAGAAAAGTGGCAATCACGGAATACACATTCGGAATTCATTCATATCTATTGAAATAATGAACTGTTCAAACTGAAATTACATGTAACATCCGTATTTATTGCCTGATCTGAATTAAATAATCTTTCGAAATTTAAGCTTCGTTACACTATGAAATTCACAGGATTTAACCACGTTCCCCATCTAGTTGTCACAGGTTCAGGTGGTAAAGGCACATTAGGTAAACGATCTTTATACACCTATACTCGCTTTTAAAAATATTTTTTTTTATATTTGATACAAGACTATTGACCATTGGAAATTCTGTACGTACAACTTCTGCTACTCTATTTAAAGCGTGTGCTAAACAAGTAACATGTATTAAATTTGGAAAAAATATTTTTAAATTTTGTCCAGCTTTGATCATATCGCAGCATCACTTAACAATAACAAAATTTTTTCTGCTGGTATCGGCTGAGGTAAAAAAAGTTACTAAGATAATCATTTACAAATCTAGAAATATTTAGATTGTTAGTTTTTTACAACTCCTTAACGGAAACTAAATATCCGGTGATACACTCAATCACGTTTAAACTTCCTATAACCAAATTTGCAATATACCGTCTAACATCAGTCGTCTCGTTAACAGATATCCATATTGGATTATTCCCAATTGCGGTTTTAATCGATTCAACAGTAAATTGCATGTTAGAATCAACATATTTTTTTCGTATGGTCGTAGCAGAAGGAACCTGAACATCTTTGCACTACTTGGTTAAAAATTTTTGAAATAATGGATTATCCAATTTTGCTATTGGGATATTGCAACCGACCAGCAAACTACATAGATCCTCATCAACATTTTGTTAGTCCGAAACTTTCGTTTGATTTGTAGTGATGAGCTGCTGAACCGAATTTTGAGGCTTTTGTGCACGAGATTTATGCATTGCTGTGCCCAACTTTTTTTCACATACAATTTGGAAATTGGAAATAAAAAAGTTAACCAATAAACTTGTACTACTTCGCCACTCAAGACGTTAACGATGTGACAACATCATTGTCTTTATCCTGTGGTACATTTTGATAGTTCATGTGGCAGCAAATGTCATTATAAAACAGGGTTGTATTATAGTGTGATTAATTTTCAAGTCAGCAGTTGAAAGTATGAAACACAGAGTTGTGAAATACATTATGTAGTCCATTTGGATAAAATGTCAATGCAACATAGAGTATAATTTAACGTTTTCCACTAACGGTTTCTAAATCATTTCCAATAAAGTTCTGTTCCTACAATCATTTAAATTTGACCCAAGGAGTGTCCGAAAGTTAATTTGATAACAAAAGTGAGGGAAGTTACATGATCAATCGACAATAGCTTTTTTATGTGGTGTACATAATAGTTATTTAATACTTTCAAATGTTTGTTCTCAAATCCCCAAAAACTTCTTTGCACCTTAATATTAATTCAATTATAAAGTGTTGTGAATCGATGAAAAGTTGATGGTTCTAGAAAACCGAAACTTAGTATTAAATCTGACTAGACATGAAAAGTTGCTTCGAAATTGTGTTCATTCAAGTTTTTTCTCAAAATATCGCAAAAACCAAATCAGTTGGAAGCAATTTGCAAGTGCCATTAAAGTATCACCTAAATTGTCTAAAACTTTCTTCATTTGATCATTTTGCTATTTATTCCGAGATCCCAATACATTCTGACCCATTTCGGACACACTGTTCTTTCATTCTGGAACGATGAAGCATATGTAGACAACAAAAAAGTCAAAATTGGTGCTAGACTTAAGTATCTACTACTAAATGGAAGAGGAAAAACTGACCATATCCAATAATAAACTTAAATTGTTTTCTTTGTCTTAAGCCTAACCAGTGACCTAACACCAGTTGACCAGACAAAAACTACCATCATATTTGTCATTACTGTGATATACAGATCAAATGCACAACTATGCTGCTAGAACATGAGATGATTTACTTATTCAGTATACAAATTAATAATGGTATTACTAGGAAATCAATAAAACATAAAGGCACTGTTATATTTATAATTGTTTGCCAAATGACATAGAAGAAGCACAAAATTTATAAACATTTCTATATAATTTGAAGATATTAAGGCAAATAAAAATTAAAGTTAGTATTGTGTGAAGAAATTCTTATTTATGATTATTTTATAATAATAATTTATATTAATTATTTGAATATTATTATTCCTTGAAAGAATTCCAGCTGTTAGCTAAATAAATATGGTTATTATTGTTATTAGATTTGCTTGAATAAACATTTCTATATAATTTGAAGGTTTATTTTTAAATAAAGTATTAAAGCAAATAAAAATTAGAATTAGTATTATGTGAAATTCTTATTTATGATTATTTTATAATAATAATTTATATTGATTATTTAAATATTATTATTCCTTGAAAGAATTCCAGCTGTTAGCTAAATAAATATGATCATTATTGTTATTATATTTGCTTGAATAAACATTTCTATATAATTTGAAGGTTTATTTTTAAATAAAGTATTAAAGCAAATAAAAATTAGAATTAGTATTGTGTGAAATTCTTATTTATGATTATTTTATAATAATAATTTATATTAATTATTTGAGTATTATTATTCCTTGAAAGAATTCCAGCTGTTAGCTAAATAAATATGGTTATTATTGTTATTAGATTTGCTTGAATAAACATTTCTATATAATTTGAAGGTTTATTTTTAAATAAAGTATTAAAGCAAATAAAAATTAGAATTAGTATTGTGTGGAATTCTTATTTATGATTATTTTAACTGTATATGCTGACAATACCGTAATCTACATTACGGGAAAATCTTGGGAACTGGTAAGAGGTAAGGCTGAAAAAATTCTTCAGACTATAAAATCTTGGATGTATTATAATTTACTGAAACTAAGTATAAAAAAAACTAAATTTCTTTGTTTCTCCAGTTACGAAAACTCATAACCTCTTTTTAATAGACTAACATTACATAACACTTCATGTAATTATATAAATTGTAGCTGCAATGAATTCATCACAAAAGAATTTTCAATTAAATACTTGGGAATAACTATCAATTGTCATTTAAAATGGAGTGATCACATACATAATTTTAATAGCAAATTGAGGAAGATTATGTATATGTTCAAATTATTAAAATGTGTATTGACCAAACAACTATTTAAAAATGCATACTATGAACTAGTACAACCTGTAATTGTATATGGAATCACAGCATGGGGAGGTACTTATAACACCATCATTTCAAAACTATTTGTATGTCAGAAAATAATAATAAAAATATACTTGGTAAATCCATGACAAAAAACTCAAAAAACATTTTTATTGATTTTAAGGTTTTAACTGTGAGAGAATTGTATATTATGGAAATCCTGAAACAACATTACAAGAAAAAAATTGCAATCTCATTATTTGATCATTATTATGAAACCAGATCAATTTCGAATTCACAGTGCATACTAGTGAGAAGCAGAAAGTTGATTAAGCAAAAATTTATTTACACTATTTCAGTAAAATCTATAATTTATTACCTATCGAATTAGAAATCATTCATGGCAGTATTCAACAGTACAAAAAGAAATGTAAATTTTGGATATGTAACTCAAAAGTAGAGATACTCAAATTGTTTCTTTGAAACTAAAAGTTAATATAAATAAATAAATAAATATTCTTTCGATTTTGGTATTAGATAGTCACACACTAGCACTCTTTGTTGTGCTTCTGTGAATGTTTACTACAAAAATATTTTAACATTATGTTTATTAAATTTTACTAATGTAAGCATTTTTTTTGGAAATCAATAAAACAATAAAATTATTCTTATTCTTATTGTTATACATTATAAACAGTATGCAGTCGTCATATTGATCAGTTTTATTTATAGCTTATACAGATTTCTAAGCTTGTTGACAACTATTTAGAATGAGGATAGATGAAGAAAAGTCTATCATGATATGGTCTTCATCTCTATAGCTTTCATGTTCCTACTGTTGTAACAAAAAGTTAACTTAAAAGAGGAACATCAATTCTACAACTTAGTCAACATTTGCCACATCTTGTGATGTTTCGCACACTTGAGACATCAAAGTTGTTTTAGCCAAAATATATCATTATTTTGTTGTATTAGTTTCTTTCATCATTGCAATAAATACAATAATATTCTCTTTTATTTTTGTTGATGTGATATTCATATCTGTAACTCTATCATGTGTTTTCATATCTTTCTATACATTTTGTCCTGATATTCACAATTATGTATCTTCTCTTCTAACTTCCACATGTTTACACTTGATGTGACATTTCAAAGTTGTCATTTGAGTGCTTTCATGTTCCTACTGTTGTAACAAGTCTTAAAAGAGGAACACCAATTCTACTCATATTCCATCTGCATGAATTTATACATTATTATCCCTGAGTAGAGAATTGTGTCGTTCAATCGTCATATTTGTCAGTTTTATTTATAGCTTACACAGATTTCTGACATAAGCTTGGTCTCAACTATTTCCAATGAAGATAGATGAAAAAAAGTCGATCGTGATGTGGTCTCCATCTCTACATTTTTGAATCACTAGATCCAAAATATGTCAGTATTTTGTTGACTTGATATATTAGTTTCTCTCATTATATCTTGAATAGTAGACTTCCGTGGATATCAAATCTTGAAAAATCTTGGCATCTTCAGGGCAGACCACCTGTAATGGTTGGCGAAACGTCGGCATCAAGTCGAGATATTGTGACGCGGAATCCATCCCGAAACCAAGATTTCTCTCATCATTGTAATGTTCGCATTATTCTCTTGCATATTTCTGGATGTAATATTCACAACTGTAAATCTACATCAAGTGTTTTGATGTCTTTTAGTATAGTTAGGTCTGACATTCATATTTATATATCTTCTCTTCTAACTTCCACATGTTTACACTTGACGTGACGTTTTAAAGTTGTCACGTGAGTGCTTTCATAATCGCAATAATCACACTTGTGTATTTTTTCTTTTGTGTGTTTAGAATTGATGTGATTTTTCAAAGTTGACATCTGAGGGCTTTCATAATCGCAATACTCACACTTGTGCATCTTTTCTCTTGTGTGTAAAAAGTTGATGTGACGTTTTAAATTTGACATTTGAGGGCTTTCATAATCACAATACTCACACTTGTGTATCTTCTCTTTTGTATGTATAGAATTGATATGATTTTTCAAAGCTGACATCAGATGGCAACCGTAATCGCAATATTCACACTTGTGTATCTTTTCTCTTGTGTGTAAAGAGTTGATGTGACGTTTTAGATTTGACATTTGAGGGCTTCCATAATCACAATAGTGACACTTGTGTATCTTCTCTCTTGTGTGTATAAAATTGATGTGACTTTTTAAAGCTAACATCTGAGGGCTTCCATAATCGCAATACTCACACTTGTGTATCTTCTCTCTTGTGTGCATAAAATTGATGTGACTTTTCAAATTTGACAAGAGAGGGCTTCCATAATCGCAATACTGACACTTGTGTACCTTCTCTCTTGTGTGTTGAGAGTTGATGTGACTTTTCAAATTTGACAACAAAGGGCTTCCATAATTACAATACTGACACTTATGCATCTCCTCTCTTGTGTGCTTAGAGTTGATGTGACTTCTTAAAACTGAGATATAAGGGCATCCATAATTGCAATACTCACACTTGTGTATCTTTCCGCTTGAGTGTGAAGAGTTGATATGACTTTTTAAATTTGACAAGAGAGGGCTTCCATAATCGCAATACTGACACTTGTGTATCTTCTCACTTAAATGTTGAGTGTTGATATGTCGTTTTAAACAAAAGATATAGTCACTTTCGAAATCACAATGTTCGCATTTATATATCTTTACCCTTTTGCGTTTCTTGTTGGTTTTTAAAGTACTTTCATTGATGTTACTGGTGTTAGATACCAAATTAGAGGAACATTCATTCTCCCTGTTATGTGTAACCATCAAATGATTCTCCATGTTTATCACATCATCACATTTATACTCACTATTCCGGCAGTCCAATGAGTCCTTTGTATCCAGAATTCCGAAAGAAACATTCAAACACTTGGTATCTGAACAGTCAACATTTTCATCGCCTCCACCATTTAAATCTTTATCATCTTTGATACATTCCTGTGGCAGATCTTCCAATTCCTCATCTAAACTGCACTTCTCAATTCTGAAAATGTAAGGATCAAATATTTTTACTTGTTCAATCTGATAAGCCAAAGTACACTGGATTTGTAAGTCAGCTTAGAAATTTTGTAATTAACATACCCAAAACTGTCCAAATTTGTTTTTATCATCCAATTGCTTTTGATAGATATAGTACAAGAAAAACTATCATGATATTATTTATATTGTTGATGCTTCACATTTTTTCAGTTTGATTGATAATAATTAAAATTATGAAATTAATTATATAAAAAGAACTATTCTATTTGAACATATGACATTTCACTTAATTGAAAAAGTAAATTAATCTCAAAAAAGCCCAAAAAATATTGATCAGCTCATTGTCATTAACTTACTTGAATTCCTGGCAATCTACAGGCTCTTCTTTAATTTCATTTAGATCTATGTATTCCGGAATAATATTTTCGTATTTGATTTCAATATGACCCTTCCAATCTGGATCATTCTTTACTGTTGATAACATGTTTAGTGATGGAAAATATTAAATTATTATCATCAAAGGGGTCACAACGTTTAATAAATTACAACCATAATTCATTTTCTTCATTCTTATATAAAATGTTGACCACAGAACAACTATAATTTTTTGACCTTCACATAGAAAATGAATAACTTGATTATTGGCACACACAGAGAAATAAGTTTATACCTTAATTAATTTCTCACATTGCTGTTTAGTCTGGATTCTGTGAATATTTTCGTTTACTTATTTATCCTGTACCACGGTCGTACATACAGGTCTGGGGACTCGTATGTTTGACATGGGTCTCTTACGCGTCGCCAAACTCGTAGTCCCCCACTCAGCCACTAGCTAGCGCTTGGATCGAAGTGGTAAAACGATTTCTTTCCGGAATCGCAAGCAGTGTTACTAAGTATTCTGATTTGAGAGAGGAATAGAACTGTTACTCTTGTCAAAATGTATTACACACCTTTAAAATAACTTCCCCTCTTTCGTTATACATGCTCGCACACATAAAAGACCTCGTTAAAACGATTTCTATCCGGTATCACAAGCATCCACTTTTTTCGCATTTCCGCATCTTTCGGCACTTTAAAAACAGAAGTTTCTTGCTTTACACTTGTGTACCCCGTTTTGCATTTCGGCACAATGCACGATTTCTTAATTTGTTTCTAAAAACGCAGGTATTCCTTGTGTTTACAAGTCAAGTATGACAGTTGTCAGAGAATTTCGACTACTGCGCCACCCTTTTTGGTACTACGCGACAGTCGACGCATAGCGGACCCACTTCTCACATAGGAAACAGCCTCGAGTCCCCAGACCTGTATGTACAACTGTGTCCTGTACCTATGTGATGTATGTAACCACTTGATTTCTTATCAAATTTCAGCCTATTTTGATTTCATGATTGCAATGTTTACATTCAATAATTGTCTTTTGAACGTACAGAGTTCATGTGTCTTTTTTAACTTTTGTGAGCAAATTAGCTAACATTTCACAGTTGTATTTATAGTGTCAGTTTTAACACGAATTATTCTGTATGACATTTATACTTTCAACCCTTTATTTTCAATTGATCAGCAAAAATATCACTTGTACAGAAAAATTTCACTTTAAATAGTTGTTCAGAATCGCTTAATCTATGTCTATTATCTTCTAATAATTCAAGGTGAATTTATTTAACTTTCATCTTTATTTTATTTTCAAACACAGGCTTAATGTTGAAGGAATTTGCCAAAACAACTGATTTCCCCCTTATATCTGCAAAGATTGTTCTCAAACGTCGAATTTTGAAGAACATTAAGTTGATCATAGTTGCATAATCAAAACCTATATCTGCCTTTTGCAACAAATTTTATGTAAGTTCAATATTTCCTAGAATTTCCGTCAGAATAATAAACTGAAAACTTTCCATTCTTTTCTCAATTGCTTGTCCCTTTCATCTCGATTTTTACTGACCAATCTTGTTGAGTATGCAACTTTCTGTGGTTATGATCTGTCTGTAGTACATAAGTCAATATAGCTCTGTGTGTGTAACTTAAGAATAACTCGCAATAGAAGCGTACACGTTCTACAAATTCTTTTGTATCTTTTACAACTTTAATATATAATATAATCCATTGTGCCGTTCTTTCTAATAACCCAACAGGTTATGGGCCCAGAAAGTCGTGTAAAGTATTAATTAAAGTTGAATAAAGTGCTGTAAACGTGAGGAAGCGTAAGTGAAAAAGTAAGGTTACAGGTAGAAAATGGCGGGCCAAGCAGTTGAAAAATATGGAATCGCTCCTTTCGCTGGGAAAGACTATGACCACTGGAAGTTTCGGGTTGAAATAGTGCTCGAGGCCAATGACTGTAAAGTGTGTATAGATGAGAAATGCGAGGACGAAAATAGAATGAAGTTAGACAAGAAATGTAAAGCTATACTCATTCAATGTATAGCTGATTCGCATCTTCAGTATGTAAAAGAATGTGAATCTGCGTTCGATATGTGGCAAGCATTGGAGAACGTTTTCCACAGAAAAGGTATGGCTAGTCAATTATATTTACGTAAAAAGCTAATGACAATGAAGCTGGGTTCAGCTGATAAGCTGGAAACACACTTTATGAATTTCGAAAGATGTGTAAGAGAACTGAAGAGTGTTGGTGCTAAATTAGAGGAGCTAGATATTGTATGTCACCTTCTACTAACTTTGCCAGCTAGATTTGATACTATTGTCACTGCTCTTGAAACATTAGAATCTGATAAGTTAACTTTGTCTTTTGTTAAGGGTAAACTTTTAGATCAAGAAGTAAAACGTATGAACCAGCATGGAACAAGCAGCAGTAATGGCAGTGAACCATCAGCTTTTTCAACAGGAACAGGCAATCCCTTTAAGTATAAGTGTTATGGCTGTGGAAAGTTTGGTCACAAGAAATCAGAGTGTAGATCGAAATCAAGAACCAATAAACAAGCCAACAACGTAGAAAAAGGCAACGAGAAAATTGCATTTATGGTTTCTTCACAGCAACAAGAAGCTACATGGTATGTTGACTCCGGGGCCACTGATCACATGATAAATGATTGGTCACTATTCAAGGAAGTGCATAAGCTTGAATCGCCTGTCAAAATTGCTGTCGCAAAGGAACAACAAGTAGTAACTGCCACACATGTAGGTGTTGTATGTGCTGAAGTGAATTTTGGTGAAAAGGTAAGAAAAGTTGACATTAAAGATGTACTGTTTGTAAAGGAATTAAAGCATAATTTACTCTCGGTTTCAAAAATTACCAAGTCCGGTCTAAATGTTACTTTTAATGGTAATGTGGTGACTTTCTGTAAAGGAAATGAGGTTATCTTCACAGGATTCAAAAATGACAGTCTATATGAAGTCAATGTACATGTTCCGCAAAGCAATACCTACCTATGCAATCAGGAGAATGTAGACCTGTGGCACAAACGTTTAGGTCATTTAAGTTACAAGAATATGTCTGTACTGGTGAAAGAAAATCTTGCAGATGGAATAAGTCTGGACAGTGTAAATACTGATAAAGCTGTATGCAGTGTATGTGCACGTAGTAAAAGTTGTAAATTACCATTTCATAATAGCACAAGCAAGTCGAATAGGCCATTGGAGATTGTTCACTCAGATGTCTGCGGTCCAATAACGCCCCATACACATGACGATAATCGTTACTTCGTATCTTTTCTGGACGATTACACACATTTTGTTGTTGTATATATGATAAAATGTAAAAATGAAGTACTAAATTGTATGAAGGAGTACGAAGCGTATGTAACATCTTTTTTTGGTAGTAAAATTAGCTTTTTGAAATGTGATAATGGAACAGAATACACTTCTAATGATTTTAAAACTTTTTGTAAACAGCATGGTATACAGGTTAAGTATACAATACCATACACACCAGAATTGAATGGGAAGGCGGAACGACTAAACCGTACATTGTTGGAAAAAGCCCGTGCAATGGTGCTGGAGTCGAAGGTTGCCAAGAATCTGTGGGGTGAGGCAGTTTTGTGTGCTGCATACCTGATGAACAGAAGTCCAACGGTGAGTCTCCACGGTTCCACACCAGCTGAATTGTTTTATAAGAAAAAGCCAAATCTAAAGAACTTGCGAGTATTTGGTTGTGTAGCATATAAACACATTCCTAAAGAAAAAGTGCACAGCAAACTTGAACCAAGAAGTATTGAATGTTTAATGATGGGCTATAATCATAACGGCTATAGACTCTGGAATCCAAAAGTAAGAAAGATAGAGCTAGCAAGAGACGTTGTTTTTGATGAGAACCGTTTTATGCTAAAGATTGCTAAGCAGTCTGACAAAAGAGAACTGTACACATTTGTTGATATGCAGAATGAGGAAAATGTGACTGTTGAACCAAATAATGATGTTGAGCCTGAAAATGGTGTGCAATATGAGGAAATGGAACCTGAAGAAGCAGAAATAGGTATAAGGGAGGAAAAAGTTATTGCAGATCCTGTGCGCAGAAGTGCTCGTGTGCGGCAAACTCCACGAAATCTAATGGACTATGAAACTCATCTTGATTATGACAGTGAACCTGAACATGCAGCATTTAGTGCTGTGAGCTTTGTTGAAGACATCCCACAATCCTTTGATGACATTGCAGGAAGAATTGACAGCGATGACTGGCAAGCAGCTGTTGCTGCGGAGCTGCAAGCGATAAAACGGAACGAAGTGTGGACTGTAGTAGATAAACCGTCTGATGCCAAGTTGATTGACAGTAAATGGGTGTTTCGGAGGAAACAAACTTTGCAAAGTACAATATGTAAGGCACGACTAGTCGCAAAAGGGTTCATGCAAAGAAAAGGATTTGATTTTAATGACACATATGCTCCTGTAGCAAGACTAACCACGTTTAGAACCCTACTAGCCATTATAAATTGTAGGAATTTACTTGCATGGCAAATGGATGTGAAATCTGCCTTTTTACATGGCGAAATTGGTGAAGACATCTACATGCAAACACCTGAAGGTGTGAGGTTAAAAGAAGGTAAAGTGTTGAAAGTGAAGAAAGCCCTATATGGTCTCAAACAGTCGCCATATTGTTGGAACAACAAGTTCAATGATTTTGCTAAAGCACATGATTTCAAAAGGTCGGAGCATGATAACTGTCTCTATGTTAAGGCTGAAGAAGATAGTGTGATACTGTATTTGTTGCTGTATGTTGATGACATTATTCTAGCAAGTAACAGTATGCACCTAATCAACAAGGTGAGATGTATGCTGACTGAAACTTTCGAAATGCAAGATCTTGGTGCATTGCAGTGTTTTCTTGGCATTGAAGTTGAAATTACCTGTGAGGGAGTTACCCTTAGTCAGGAAAAGTATGTAAAGTGCATGCTGAAGCGTTTCGAAATGGATGACTCTAAACCAGTGAGAACTCCTATGGATAAAGGATTTGTGCTTGAAGAGTCAACAGCTTGCTCAAAACCTATCCGTGAAATAATTGGATGTCTAATGTATATTATGTTGGCAACAAGGCCTGATTTAAGTGCGTCGGTAAATATATTGAGTCGATACCAAAGTCAACCCTCTGAGAATTTGTGGATAGCCATCAAGCGAGTGCTGAGATACATCAAAGGCACTTCGAACTACAAGTTGTTGCTACCAAAATGTAACTGTGATCCCTTAATTGGTTATGCTGATTCCGACTGGGCAGGTGATGTGGTAGATAGGAAGTCAACATCCGGGTATCTATATCAAGTATATGGAGGTACTGTTGTGTGGTCAACCAAGAAACAAGCTACTGTATCTGTATCTTCTACTGAAGCAGAATATATCGCACTCGCAGAAGCTGCTCGAGAAGGAATATGGTTAATGAACTTATTAAAAGATTTTGATGTTGAGTTAAATGATTTTTGTGTATTTGAGGATAATCAATCGTGTATAGCGCTAACAAAACATGCGGAACATAAAAGACTGAAACATGTTGATGTAAAGTTCAATTTCATACGCGATCTGGTAAATAATAACATTGTTGTTGTTAAATATGTGGACACTAAAAATCAAATTGCGGATGTACTAACTAAACCTTTAGATTTTGTATCCTTTTCAAACTGTATTAAAGGTATTGGCATTGTTCGCCCTGTATAATATTTCAATTGTTAAACAAAGTCACTTATGTGAGTTACGAGAATTTAAATAATCACGCTAAAGTTGAGAAGGAGTGTTGAGTATGCAACTTTCTGTGGTTATGATCTGTCTGTAGTACATAAGTCAATATAGCTCTGTGTGTGTAACTTAAGAATAACTCGATATAGAAGCGTACACGTTCTACAAATTCTTTTGTATCTTTTACAACTTTAATATATAATATAATCCATTGTGCCGTTCTTTCTAATAACCCAACAAATCTTATGTTAGACATAACCTTTAAATGTAACCAATTTCAGAGACTGAGATCCATCTAAATTACCATCTGCTGGTTGTACATAGCGTTCAGAGTACATTTTATATCCTCTTTTTGTGCTACTTTTTATTCATTCCATCTTTTGATAATATGTCCAATGTCCAAAGAAAACGTATTTTATTTGACAATATTCAACATAGAACAATCATCATTCAACACCAAGAAGTGAGCAACACAATGAACATTATTCTGCAGTCTGTTCCTTTAATTTAATTGTAGTTTGTAATCCCTTGAAGATTCTTTATCGTATCCTTGGCCGCAGCACTTACCAAGGGTTAGTCCCATTTCCTCTAAAATTGTGGCACTTTTGTGTTTCAATGTATCTGTTACTTCAAAAAAGAACCAATAAAGGTTACTTTGACAATTATTATTTTCATTTTTTTATTAACACGTATCTCGAAATTTGACTAAGTTAATCTATAAGAGCATTTTTTATTTCATTAAAAATCGGTTTTTTAATTTCAATTATGTAAATTATTCCATTTTGGTTTGATATCATTCTTGCACTACTTGCAGAGACAGTGAAACAAAAATACAATTCAATAATAAAATAGCCCATATCCCCCCCGTGTTTGTTAAGTCACTGTAAGCATGGCAATAATCATAGTGCCTTTGACAATATATCCTATCAAAGACATATCCTGCTTAACAGAGATACGTTCTTTCATGTTTGAAATGTTATTTAAAATTAAAAACCCCAACAAATTATTTACATATAACTAATATTTTATATATTATTTTAATGGAGCTGGATCGATTAGGAGATGATCAGTGCAATACTTACGTGGCGGATTCTATTGTTGATGGAAATGAGATCCTATTATTGAATGATGGTATAAAGTTAACTATTCTTCATATAAATATAAGAGGTGCAGAAAAACATTTCAGCAGTTTAGAAATGATGCTATATTTTTTAACTAGGCAACTAAAAAGCAATCGTCAATTAAACGTAAAGTGTACTACAATGAGGGTAAAAGATATGTATTATTGACATAATAGCCATATTGTTGAAATAATACTGAAGTATATGGATCTAAAAAGTTTAGGCATAAGTGTTATGACGTGTACCTTGTCGCTTTCGGTATATTGCTTTCTGCGGTAAGCTCCTAATCCTCGGGCGCGCCAGATTTTTCTAAAGGTTAACTCCTTTTTGAAGACTTCTGCTAGGGTCTTCACCACAAGGCTTGTCACTATGCTATCTATAGATAGCCTTGTCCCTAGGGTAGCTACAGTGAAGTAAAACCAGGGCCCATTGGGCAGAAAACAGTATCAAAATTGTAGGCTTTAATTACAATTGATACCTGGTTAAAACTTAGCTCATTTGAAGATGAAGCAGAAATTATTTAATAAAACGGGGAATTTCAAATATTAAAATATATAATAAATATAACAAGTACACTTTCAGAATAATCAATATAAATGCAATTGAACGGTATTATTTACAAAGATTTTACCCAGACGGAAAATGTAATGAAGCTCAAACGGTTATAACATATCTATTTTGCGATATGTTCGGTGTTTAATTTCAATTCAACGGTACGGAATCGGTTGACAAATGATTCACATTTATCATTCACGGAAAATACAAATCAAAGAGGTCCTAGCATAATGAGCGGTATTCGGTAAATTTTTAGATAGCAAAAATAATAAATGAAATGTTCAAATCACACTACGATATATTCGGTTATAAAATTCGGTCGGTTCGGAAAATATTGTTTTGCACTAGTTTTCCGATTGTACGATATCAGATTTTACGATTTTTCGGTTAATTATTCTAATTGAGTTTATTCTGTCACCTCACCCACCCTTGTACTAGCTATAACGGCGTTCCCGGTAATTGTATGACAGTGTTTGATTTCATATACTTGGCAGATTCAGAATCTAGACAATTAGGGCTTATACTTCCGGTACAGGCACAGCGTGCACATACCCTGACTATCGTATCTGCAATAACCCCTACATCCACGGCCGAGGACTTCTCATACGAATAAGGGGATATTACGATTCTCAATCACACAACCAACTTAGCTTCTACTTCCGGTACATCACAGTGTGCACAAGCCGTTGGTGGTTTGGTCGTCTATGATATACTTATACTTCCGGTACGTCACAGCGTGCACAAATATACCAAAGACGCCCCTGTCGTTCAAAGATGCACACTCTGTACACACCATACAATTACTTGAATATTTCAATTCACGTGCAATTCAAATCGTGCGCGGTCCGACCTATGACGGGATAAACTCAAATATAACAATTTAAATTTACTGAATGCTACGGAACTCAGATATCGTATAAACGTTACCAATCACAAAATTACGGAAATCAATATATCGTAATGCCCAAAAATATAAACTATTTGCTATCAATTACCTTATGAAACAATTCACTTAACGGAACACTTACTGTTAATTCACAGTTTAATTCTGCTTTAAACTCGGATAATCAATTCACTTTGATTCTAATATGATCACACTTCAACTGTACTGATTCATAATCGAAATCACAAAAGAGAGCACAAAAGAGCAACTGCACTGATTGAAACTCGAAATAACAAAAGAGCGATCTGTTATCTGTCACGGCTTTTATACGTTTTTCGAGGTTCTGGTCAAGTCTGCTCCACCAATTCTTTATTTTGTGCCAAGGGTTTTTTACTTATGTCCCGAACAATGCTTAAAAGTGACGCTACTTTTTAGATCTAAAATTCGCGTGCATGATACTCCACTAGTTCCTCCCGGCACACTACACAAGTGTTATCGGAGTTTTTTGGTTGTTCGCCTTTTTTATAGATAAGGTTGCACAAAGTTTGATGCATTAACTGGCCAGACCCCTGTTGTGCAACATATTTTATCGGAATGAATGCAATTTTTAAACGGGCATGATTTCGATTCATCTATTTGAATAATTATACTTATTCGAAATTACAGAGATTTAGAAAAGTGACAATCATGGAATACACATTCGGAGCTCACGCATATCTATTGAAATACTGAACTGTTCAAACTGAGATTACATGTAATATCCGTATTTACTGCCTGATCTAAATTAAATGATATTACAGACTCTGTATTGATTGAATACATATTCATAACTCATATTTTGAAACCTACTAGGGTTACGAAAGAAACTACTTCTTGTATCGATCATATTTACATAAAATTACAAAATCAATTTTATTATGAAGTTAAATTCGTAATAGTGCATAATTTCAGATTATTATGATCTAATCTTAAAATTTCAGAATGTATCTTCCGAAATTAACCAAAATTAACTATGAACTATTTTTACAAAGAATATCCGAAACTATGTGGAATTTAATATTTCAAGCGAAAGCCTTGGATAACGATCGGCAGTATTAGTTTAATTCACATAAGGGACAGGTACTTATTATTTAAAAATTATATTAGAAATAATTTTAATGCAGAACTCGAAGGTCAGTATAAAGACTTCAGAAATGAAGTGACAAACTTAATTAAAATTGCAAAATACAACTGAAAATTATTTTAAAATGTAGAGGAAAACATAAGGAATTCACGGAAAATTGTACCTCGATTAAAAATTTAATCAGAATGAAAATACACTAAACGTCAAAAGTCTTGGCTACCCATTCAGTCTTGTTAATGAAATGTTTTATTAGAAAAACAAAAGATATCTATCAAAGTATATTGTTTGTTCAATCTATTTCTTGTGAAAGGATTATTTTACACAAACTAGGATACTTAGAAAATTAAAAAGTAAGAAATGTGTGAATTTGTGAAAAAAATTATTGAATAAAAAAAGTAATGAAACATGTTGTGCACTGACTAAAAATCGGTATGACCTCCTCCACGTTGGAATAACATGTTGACACGTCGGTGCATTGAAATAATCAAGCGGTTTATAGTGTCTTGTGGAATATTGTTCCATTCCTCTACCGCCGCGACGACTAACTCATCTGCAGTCTGAGGTGGGTTAATTCGATTGTGAATGGCTCTACTTATGTAATCCCACATGTTTTCAATCGGATCCATATCCGGCGAGTTGGCTGGCCAATCCAATCTATTGATATGTCCTGCTTGAAGTGTATCCTGCACCCTTCTTGCGCGATGTGGTCGGGCGTTGTCGTCCATAAACACGAAATTTTCGCCTGATTCGTTACGTATGGGATAGATAATGGGCGTAATAACCTGTTCGACGTAAATTTGGCTGGCCATATTCTGTGGAATGTGAATTAATGGGGTGCGGCGGTTAAACACTATTCCTTCCCAAAACATTACAGTTCCCCCTTGATAGGGAGCAACTTCCCGGGGAAAATTAAGTCGCTGTTGACGACCTGGTTCTCTCCAGACTCTTTGCCGATTATCATCACTCACCAGTCCAAATCTGATTTCGTCTGTAAATAACATCCACCTCCACTGCTGCAAAAGCCAACCCCTGTGCTCTCGCGCCCATCGGAGACGGGCTGCACGATGTCTTGGAAGTAGAGTGGGGGCCCGTAATGGTCTTCTAGCACGTAAATTAGCATGATGGAGTCTTCTTCGAACTTGGGTGTCGATATAACACGACGAATCGTACGCTGAAAGTGGCTTCTGAGAGCCGAAGCTGTGCGGTGTCTGCGAGCATATTGCACCAAATAACGATCTTCCCTTTCGTTAGACACTCGAGGACGTCCACTACGTAGTCTGTTTTCCACTGTATCGAATTTTTGGTACATGTGAACTATTCGCACAACAGATGATCTAGGAATGCCCAACATTTCCGAGATCTGATGATTAGAGTGCCCTCCATCCTGTAAAGCAGTAATTCTTGCTGGATTAACGCAGCAATTTCACGACCAGGCATGATAATCCAAAAAATCAAAAGAAATTAATACACTAGTCACTTGGCTGAATA
Organism: Endomychus coccineus; assembly: GCA_958510875.1. Lineage (NCBI taxonomy): Eukaryota > Metazoa > Arthropoda > Insecta > Coleoptera > Endomychidae > Endomychus > Endomychus coccineus. The sequence goes on along the minus strand of OY294070.1, from coordinate 29,822,990 downwards.
TGCTTTCACTGCCGCTGCTATCAAACATTGATAATAAAGTCAGGATTCATTATTGAAATCTCTTTTTTGTCTTTTTTATACCTTAAATACATGTTACATTTTACCACAGTAAGAAAAATAATCGGGCTTGATCGAATCATTTGATATATAGGGGGTCCATGACTTTTGACGTTGTGTGTACATCGTCTATAAAAGAAATAGTTTTCAACCATGAAAATGCCATATTTCCATATTGTGGACAAAAATATGTCACTTAACTATAATGAAAGTACAGCTCATCTAAATAAAATAAAAAGAAACGATCTTTCTAATTTTAGTACCGCATCAACTCCTTTAGAAAAGAATAATTATCATACATTAAATATCTGTTAAGCCACTGTCTTTGATAATATATCTGCAAAAACTCTTAAAATTATTATAAACATGATAAGGAGCCTCTAATTTTATTAATTATTATAATGAATCATTGCACATAAGTACTTTTCCAAATGATCTTAGAACACATTCACTGCTACTGTTACGTATATCACCTTAGAACCTTGCCACTACGCCACCCTTAAGAGCGGATCCTCGTACACCGGTGTCTGCCCTGGCGCCCTGAATAAAAAGATGGAGGTTCCATCACACCACGCCATGGCGGTTAACATTTTTATAATTCGCCACACCACTGCTGACAAAAATTTGCCGACAAACATGCTTTGATCTTGCCGTTACCAGAATGGCACAGATCACAAGAACAGCCCATACAATTCAACCAAAGCGGACAGTAATCATTATCAAAACAGGCAGTTAATGTGTTAAGTGGCATATATTTACCCATAATTAAAATAATGTGTCGCACAGTATATTTTTCTCTGGTTCAATCACTACATACTTATAGAATACTCGCGTGGGGCTCATCTTACGAATAACGTACAAAAATTATTCATAAAAAACCTAGGCGTTATCCAACCTATAATATAATGAACATTTTGAATAGAAGAGAGGAAAACCTATAGTGTTCGAAGAAAATCGTGTGAGCCAGCGGTGGAATATTGAGAGTGGCATTAGAATTTTTGTACGTTTGGAGGTTATAAGGTTATAGGCATCAGAAAACACCTCACTAGACTATACAGGATGTTTCAAAAAAGGTGGCCACGTTGCTAGGATAGGTAGAGTACTGAAATATAAGGGGGGTTTGCTTAGAAAAAATGTTAGCAACGGCATCCGTATTCAAGTTACAGGGTGTTGTAAAAAAAATTGTAAACTCATTTTTTACGATTATTCCGAAACTACTGCCAACATTGTGATGAAATTTTGTATGAACATGTTTTGAAAGCTGATGCATCGTATGCATTTATTTTTATATCTGACTCTCATAGAGGGCGCTAATTACACCGTTCGTACCGAGTAGTTTTGAACATAACTTTTTTGAGGTTGGATTTTCGGTGAAATTGAACACCATTCAATTTTACACGAAAAAGTTACTCTTGGTAAAACTCGATATTGTGTACCATTTTCGGAATATTTTGATTTGAAAATGATGAAGTAATAACTGATGCTGGTATAAAGTAAAAAACAATTACCAATTTATTAAAAACCAAAAGCAATAACACTATTCTTATGCTAAAGTTATTGATTAAACAAAGAATGACAAGTAGAAAATTAAAATAAATTTGAATATAAACATGAAATATTTAATCAGTTGAGTAAGTGTTCAAAATGTCCTCCGTTTTCAGGAATGCACAATTCTATTCTTTTTTCTAAAGAATGCATTAATTTTCTAAATGGTTGAGGATCAACTATGAGGTATTAAAGTGACGTTCAATTCTGTCTTGCAACTCTTGACGTGAATTTACCTCTGTAGAATAGACTTAACATACGACCAAACTGTGTAGTCCAAAGGATTGAAATTGCATGATTGAATATTTCATGTTTTCATTCAAATTTATTTTAATTTTCTTCTAGTGATTCTCTGTTTGATTAACAACTTTAGCATTAGAATAATGTTATTGTTTTTGGTTTTTAATTGGTAATTGTTTTTTACTTTATACCAGCATCAGTTACTACTTCATCATTTTCAAACCAAAAGATTCCGAAAACGGTACACAATATCGAGTTTTACCAAAATTATCTTTTTCGTGTAAAATTGAATGATGTTTAATTTCACCTAAAATTTGAATTAGAAAATCTAACCTCAAAAAAGTTATGTTTGAAACTATTTGGTACGAACCGTGTAATTAGCGCCCTCTGGGAGAGTCAGATATAAAAATAAATTCATACGATGTGTCAGCTTCAAAAATATGTTCATACCAAATTTCATTACAATGTTGCCAGTAGTTTCGGAATAATCGTAAGAAATGCGTTTAAATTTTTTTTAAAACACCCTGTATCTTGAATACGGATGCCGTTACGAACATTTTTTCTAAGCAAACCCCACTTATTTTTCAGTGTTCTACCTATCCTAACGGGGCGGGACCACCTATTTTTGAAACATCCTGTATATCAATTATACATATTAGAAATAATAAAATTCTATTATAAAAACGAACATAAGGAACTTGTAAAAGTCCAATAAAAAAGGAAAACAAAACAAACTAGGTCAAAGTAATTTCAAATATGTCTTGCCACAACTGTATAAGCACATCCCAAAGACCTCAAAACTTTTACAGGTAGCCTCTTTCTTTTGTAAATTCAGTGAAAAATACATTGTGTAATATTGTCAATTAAACTTGAATTCCCAGATAAGTGTGGTTCCCTATACCGATTTTGAACACGACTCACAATCGATTTTGTAAATCCCGGATTTGTCGGTATCAGAAACTTTATCAAAGGTGTTGCATAAACGGTTTTTAGCTTGTTATTACATCTATAAAAAAACCTTTTAGGCAATACCTTTGATAACGTTTCCGACAAATCCGGGATTTACAAAATCGATTGTCGAGTCTAGCAGGAACATTTTAACTTTCTCAAGAAAGTTTATCACTTTTAAAACACAGTACAGTTAAATATCTAGGTAGTTTAGAAGGGATGGAAATGTAAAAACGAAAAAGCAATTTATTGAATTTCGATTTATCCCCAGCTGAGGGTAACCCCTTGTCCCCAAATAGTATTTAAACAGGCACATTTCGATTTATAATTTAGTTTACTCTGATGATGGCTACTTGGTAGCTGAAAGGTCCTCAGTACTTTGAGAGTATTTTTTGTGGATAAGGGTGAATATTTCTTGTTTATACTGTTATAGTGTATCCACAGTGTGAAGACCATGATGCACCAAATCTATCCAAGGGAAGTGACATGGAGGAATCCCACAAACACCTACAGGCAAGCAAAGGGAGAAAAATGTTAAAATCTCAACTTTCGGTGTAACCCCAATGAAAGGTAAGGCAACGCTGGACTATGTCATTGCCAAAAAACAACCGCCCACTAAATACCCCAAGGAGCCTTCAACAAACAAGGAGCTAAACACCTTAAAAGACACCTTGGTGGGAGAAATAGCTAAAGGAACGGTTTAGAGGGGTCCACTTCAGACCGGGGATGCTTATTTATTGTAATCGACTACTGATGTAAAAAGACTTCCAAATTATAGTTCCCCAAATTTCACAACTGGAGAGGCAAACCCCTTACTATTGAAATATGGAAAGACAGATCGCGTATCAACTGGACGTTCTCCCTGAGGGCTGCAAAGGAGGATGATGAGGTTTGAATGTGGTTACTGGATCTGGGAATTGACGAGGCCACAGCCGAGACAATGTTAGAAATGCCTGAAAATGGCCCAGTAGTGGTGTAGTAAAATTACAATAGTGATCTTTACTGGGAAAAGGAAACTAGATCACATGAAGGAAATTAAGCTGAATGAAATTACTAGTTTGCTGAAGGATGAGGTCAAATATCTAGGCATAACACTAGGTCTCTATCTACATCTTGCACTTTAAAAATGTGAATAAGAAGGCGATATGTGCCCCAATGGCGTGCAGGACAATGACAGTTAGACCAAGTGGTAGTACACCCAGAATACTGCTCTGGATGTATACCTTGATGGTGACTCTCTTCCTCATTTACGTGGCGACATCTTCGAACATAGAACGAAACAAATTACCTAAGAGAATTAATTGAGACTCAAAGGCCCATATGAATATGTATAACTGGGACACTAAGGTTTTATCCTATGGTTAGCATTGGAAAATACTGGGACTAACCCCCTCCATGCAGCAATATAAAGAATGACGAAAAAAGCTATGCTTAATATAAGCAAAGAAGAATCTCAGGAAGGCATAAAACTTCGGTGGAAAGATAAAGACTTAGAAGAACACCCATAACTCATGACACAAAGCAAGGTCCTGGGCAAGGGTTCTTGTTTACATCGAACTTCTAAATCAAAATATTTAGGCAAGGATTTTGTTGACTTGAGGTGTAAGCTTCTCTCTAAAATGCAATATTCACATTAATATTCTCTTTCATATTTCACAATGTAATATTCACATCTGCAATAGTTTTGATGTCTTCCAGTACCTTTAGTCCTGTTATTCACATTTACATAAACTGTATTATAACGTTAAATCTATTATATAACTTCTCTACTGATTTCCACATGTTTGCACTTGATGTGACTTTTAATATTTGACTTCTGAGGGCTTCTATAATCGCAATACTCACACTTGTATATCTTCTCTCTAGTGTGTTTAGAGTTGATGTGACTTTTAATATTTGATTTTCGAGGGCTAACATAGTCGCAATATTCACACTTGTGTAAATTATCCCTTGTGTGTTTCGAGTCAATGTGATTTTTTAAAGCCGACATCTTAGGGCTTCCATAATCGCAATACTCACACTTGTGTATCTTTTCTTTAGTATGTTTAAAGATGATGTGACTTTTTAAATCTGACTTCCGAGGGCTTTGATAGTCACAATGATGACATTTATGTAAATTTTCCCTTGTGTGTTTTGAATTAATGTGATTTCTTAAAGCTGACATCTTAGGGCTTAAATAATCGCAATACTCACACTTGTGTATTTTTTCTCTTGTGTGTTTAGAGTTGATGTGACATTTTAAATTTGACTTCCGAGGGCATCCATAATCGCAATACTGACACTTGTGTATCTTCTCTCTAGTGTGTATAGAGTTTATGTGATCTTTCAAACTAGAGGTATAATCACTTTCGAAATCACAATGTTCACATTTATATAGCTTCAACTGTTTGCGTTTTCTTGTAACATCACAGTTCAAAGTAATTTCATTGGTATTATTGGTGTGATTTTCCCTGTTATCTGCAACCATCACATCATTTTCTATGTTTGGCACATCACAATTAAGTTGGGATTCCAATGAGACCTTTGTATCCTGAATTTCAATAGAACTATTAAAGCCTTTGTGATCTGCACAAACAAAATTTTCATGGTCACCTCCATTTAAATCTTTATAATCTTCTACACATTCCAGTGGCAGATCTTCCAATTCCTCATCTAGACCGCACTTCTCGATTCTGAAAATGTAAGGATTAAGTGATGTTTTCTTTTATCCAATCAAACAATCAAGGCCAAAATACATAGTGTAAGTAAGTGAGCCTAGTCATTTGATTCTCCCTAATATTTTTGTAGCTGGGAAAGGATCAATGACATTTTATACTGAAATAAGACGTTTACTAACAATTTGTTTTATAGTAAAACCTGGTCTTGAAAAATTACTATAAATTGTCAATAGACCATGAAAATATTGATCGGTTGCTGATTGATGTAGGTTAACTTACTTTATCTTGAATTCCTCACAATCTACAAACTCCTCTTTAATTTCCTTTATGTCAATGTATTCAGGAACAACATTTTCATGTTTAATTTCAATCTGACTATCCCAATCTGGATCATTCTTTATTATTGAAAACATGTTTAGTAATGGTTTCAATTACCAAAGGGGTTCACATTCAATAAAATACAAACTCCACATATAAATGGAGTGTACGGGAATCAAGATATTTTGTTATGTAAATATTAGTAACATTTTGCTATACATTATACAATTTGTACATATGAACATAGGACTTTCTATCTTTCTTAGATTGGTTTAGGTTAGAGCACGGTCGTATATACAGATCTGGAAACTCCACGCTGTTTTCTATGTGAGAAGTGAGTCCGCTAAGCGTCATCTGTTGCGTAGTACCAAAAAGGTGGCGCATGAGTCGAGAGATGATCTCTGGCACGTATACGACCGTGTTCTTTGGCAACTGTCATTGTTGACTTGTAAACACAAGGAATACCGTCGTTTTTAGAAAAAAATTACGAAACCGTGCATTGTGCCAAAATGCAAAACGGGGTACAAAAGTGTAGAGCAAGAAACTTCTGTTTTTAAGGTGCCGAAAGATGCGGAAATGCGAAAAAAGTGGATGCTCACGATTCCGGATAGAAATCGTTTTAACGAGATCTTTTATGTGTGTGAGCATGTATAACGAAAAAGGGGAAGTTATTTTTAAGGTGAGTAATACATTTTGACAAGAGTAACAGTTCTATTCCTTTCTCAAATCAGAATAGTAAATATTGCGTTACGAGCAGAGAGATGTAAGAATAGAGAGCGCTAGTCCCATAAAAGCCTATGTTAATCGAGTGACCGGAATTGAAAAAAGATAGTAGTAACCGATTTCTCCCCTCCAACAAATTTTTTTCTCCCGTACTCTATGCGCGGCATTCACAATTCGTTCTTTCGACGACGAAAATGGGCAAGTATTGTTTATTATGCAAAAAAAGAAGATAAGAGACGTCAGTCCGCACAGAAGTTTTCATGTGTAAGTTGATATTTTTTTTTCATATAAAAATTAAAGTAAAAAATTGCAAATATATTTATTATGAAGAATTTAGAGGTTATATATTTTTTTCAAAATAAAAAACATCAATATTTTATTTGTTAAAGATTCCCAAAGAATGCAATCAAAAGAGCAAAATGGTTACAAATCTTGAAGAATCTTGTCTCTCAAGAAGCTGGAAAAAGTAGCAACCATACTATTTGCAGCGACCACTTTTCAGAACGATGGTATAATCCTGTGACAAAATTGATGATAAGTGCAGCTGTACCTGATTTGTCATTGAATCACACATCAACAACAAACATTTCTTGCAAAAGAAGAGGTATTTCAACAACACCAAAACCAACTTTGCTGCCTGTAGTCGATGCTGATGGATTGAACCGAACTGTTGCTGTAATCAACTACCCTAAAATGCCTGTTGCTAAGGTTGTGAACTCAAATATAGTAACTGCTTCACAAAGGTATGATAAAATAAAAATTATTATTATTATTATCTTATTGTTGTCTTATGTAAATTTAATTATATAACAATCGTGCATGTTTGTTTATAGGAGCGTTGCATTGAACAAGACTTGTTCAGTAACTGTGACTGATTCAGATGGAGTGATGAAGGTGGTTCAGGTTCCAGCAACTTGTTTTCAAAGTAAACACTTGAGGATTGCTCCTGATACAGGATTCCTAAAACCTCCAACGATCATTGCTGCCACCGATGAGATGCCTTCATCGATCATTGCTGCCACCGATGAGATACCTTCATCGATCATTGCTGCCATCGATGAAATACCTCCATCGATCATTGCTACCACTGATGAGATACCTTCACCGATGATAATTGATGATGACCATCCTGTACTTGGTGACTGGACTTCGAATTCTAACAACTTGGTTACTCCGAAACAAAGAAATCGTAAACTCAACAATTTGGGCAGATCAGACTTTACTTCAGATGCTGCTTGGAATACTTATCGAGCTAATCATTTTGCAACAAAAAGAAACAATGATGTTTTCAAGAAAAATATTTCTCGTAATGCAAAAAAACACATTGACTTGAAGAAAAAACTGAAAAATTTTGTAGCAGATTTGAAGAGCAAGAATGACATTCAAGTCGCAGAATATTTAGAGGTAATTTTTCATAATTTCTTTTATTTTTTTTATCAAGAAATTTTTTTATTTTTTATTTTCAGCTCACACATGAATGACTGAAGAAGGATTGAACATCAATTTCATTCATTTTTTCGATTTTTCTTTAACAAAGAGGGATTAAACATCAATATCAATTACTTTTTCAAATTTTTTTCAACGAAGAAGGATTGAACATCAATTTCATTTACTTTTTCGAATTTTTATTTTGATTGGGATTTTGATTGGTATTTTCATTGAGATTTTGATTGGTATTTTCATTGTATAATAATGTAGATAATAACGATAAAAAACCAAGTGCTAGAAGAAAATTGTTTAATAAATTTAATGTAAGAGAATTAATCAGAAAATTACCATGTCGAATTAATATATGTATTGAATGCGATGATGATATAGTTGGTCATATAGCTGGAAGTATTGTAAGCGCAATAAAAAAATTAAATTATTTTAATAACTGTGAGGAATGTATGAAATTGTTAACTAATTATACCGAAGGAACCACATCTCTATTAACAGAAATAAAAAAATTTGATAATGTACCAAACGGAATGTCACATGGTAGCGAAGATGTGAATTTAATATGTTTAATTGCTGAATGGGTTATGAGTGAAAATAAAGAAAATTTAGGATTTAATGATGCATATGAATTTTGTGTTAATAAATGTTTAGAAAATATTCCATGTAATATATTTAATGTTAATATTACAAATGAAATAGTAAATAATGTAAATAATCAACATTGTAAAAACCATTGTTATGAACTAGTCTTAGAAATAGTCGACTGATATGTTAATCTCATAATGAAAGAAGAAGCAAGCTTAGAACTTGAAAATGATCCACACAAAAAAAGAAAAAGAATGCTTCGAAATAAACTAACTATATTTTTTGGTGAATAAAAAAAATTATTTTTGCTACATTTACTTTACACCTCTCACCATTAGAAATAAAAAAAAATTGAAAAAAAAAAACATCGCGCAATGGTATGGGAAGCTTGGTAACTCATTCATCCCCACTCCGCGGTTCTAAATTCATTTAAGTCCGGTCACTAATATATCCTTTAGCGCTCTCTATTCTTAAATCTCTCTGGTTACGAGAAAAATTATTTTACTTAATAATGTGATTGTTGCCATACTTCGATCCAAGCGCTAGCTGGTGGCTGAGCGAGTTTGGCGTAAGAGACTTATGTCAAACGTAGAGTTCCCAACCTGTATGTACGACCGTGGGTTAGAGCACGGTCGTATACACAGGTCTGGAAACTGGAGGTTGTTTCCTATGTGAGCAGTGAGTCGCTTACGCGTACCAGTTCGCGTAGTACCAAAAGACGCCACGTAGGGGAATCATAAAAAGCGTCACGTAAGAGCACGGTAGTATACACACCGTGGGTTAGAGTAAGTTACTTAGTTTCTGTGATAAAACAACTATAAAGACTTCTGTAGTTAATTGTATATTATCTATGGTCTATGGGTTAAATTATAGTAAATAGTGCAGCCTACAGTTAAAGCACAGAACAACTTTCTATCTACTCTGTGGCATCTACTTGATTCGTTGTCACCATTTACCTGTGGAAATTGTTTGTTGTATTAAATTGGAAAATGGAACCATCAGTAAACATGTTAACAGTAAAGAATGATCCAGATTGGGAAGGTCAGGTTGAATTCAACTATGAAAATATTGTTCCTGAATACGTAGATATAAACGAAATTAAAGAGGAATCTGCAGATTGTCAAGAATTCAGGATAAAGTAAGTTTATGTTAATAAACAAGTGATCAACATCTTTTAGGGCTACTTTGTGAATAAATTAACTACCTCTTATTCATATAGAAGAGGAATGTCATATTTTCAAAATCAAAATAGAATTCTTCTTTTCAACGGTTAATTTTCATAATTTCGTCCATAGACATAACAACCGAAATAAATTTTTACCTTTATCTTTCTTTTCCTCACTTCGGGACTAGTGCTAATTGATTCTCCAAGTTGAGTAATATCTAAAAACATTGGTTTATACAATTGTGAGGGTGGCACAAATCAACATTATCCCTTTTTCAAGAGTTTTCTACTATAAAACAGATCGTTTTTCTTAATAAACTTCATTGGTACTCGCCCAGCACCAAAAAAATTAGGTAGAATCAAATAACTAGACCAACTCAATAATCCAATATAATTTGGCCTTGATTGTTGAATTGAACAAGTAACAATATTTGATCGTCACATTTTCAGAACTGAGAAGTGCAGTGTAGTTGAAGAATTGGAATATCTGCCACAGGAATGTATCAAAGATGATATAGATTTAAATGGTTGTGACTATGAAAACTTTGATTATTCAGAGGAAAAGTGCTTCAATAATTCTATAGGAATTCTGGCTAGAAAGGACTCATCAGAATTCCAATATAATGTGTATAATTGTGATGATAAGACAAACATGGAAAATCATTTGATGGATCATAAGAGGGAAAATGAGTGGAACCTTGTACCTCAGAACAGTAACATGAGTGAAATTATTTCAAGATCTAAAGTTAACAAGAAACACAAAGGGGTTGGGATATATAAATGTGAACATTGCGATTACAATAGTAATAATATCTCTTGTTTGAAAGGTCACATCAATGCAATACACACAAGAGAGATCATACACAAGTGTCAGAATTGTGATTATGGAACCCCATATAAGTCACATTTAAAAAGTCACATCAACTCGAAACACACAAGAGAGAAAATACACAAATGTGATTATTGCGATTATGGAAGCCCTAACATGTCACATTTAAAAAGTCACATCAAGGCAAGACACACAAGAGAGAAGATACACAAGTGCGAGTATTGCGATTACGGAAGCCCTTATATCTCGCATTTAAAAAGTCACATCAACTCAAAACACACAAGAGAGAAGATACACAAGTGTCAGGATTGCGATTATGAAAGCCCTCAGATGTCAGCTTTAAGAAGACACATCAACTCCATACACAGTAGACAGAAAATAAACATGTGTGAGTATTGTGACTATGGGACTACTCAGAAGACATCTTTGAAAAACCACATCAACTCAAAACACACGAGAGAGAAGATACACAAGTGTGAGCACTGTAATTATGGAAGCCCTTATACGTCACATTTAAAGAGGCACATAAACTCTGTACACACTAGAGAAAATATACACAAGTGCGAGCATTGTGAATATGGAACCCCTCAGAAGTCAAATTTGGAAAGTCACATCAACTCTATACACACAAGAGAGAAGATACACAAATGTCAGTACTGCAATTATGGAAGCCCTCAGATGTCAGCTTTAAAACGTCACATTAATGCCATACATACTACATTGAAAGACCACTCCCCACTGAAGGATAGCAGCAATTAAATTTGTTTTCTTGAGTAAAAGTATGAACAAACTATTATTTTTTTGTAATTCCTGAAGACTACTCCGTTCAAAATGTTTGGTTCCAAATATTTTTATTGTTTTGACACTGAATAACTGCTGGTAAAAAATTCTTGGGTAACCAATGTAGCTTTATGTATTAAAATATACATATTATAAAAACACCCCACTATGGGTGACAATTGATAAATTGATATTATTTATTATTATTAAATTAATTAATAATTCTATTACTTTTTAAATTAATTTCTGGCTAGCTCTTATTTATATTTTTACTTTATTTGACTTAGGAATGAATTTGTAATGATTGATAATTGATATGTAATTGTATTGATATGCTATTTGATTATTATGGAATTAATTATGATATGGAATTAAAAACCTTATTCAAATTTAAATATTTGTTGCGTTTATTTTATTTTAAGCAACCAATTTTACATGTAATTAAACTATCTCTATGACTTAAACTACGTATAAAATTCTATAATTTCTATGTATGGAATTCTTATAAATATTCTATTTAACCTCTTAGAACAACAATCTTAATTTCCATATACTCTGGTGATAAATTTTCAGATGATAGGCTTAGACTCACTGTTGATGTATATATCCTTCAATTAGAACGATGCTGGACTTGATGTTGAAGATCTCTGATGTTTTATTCATCCTTTTAATATATTGATATTAACCTTTAAACACAGGTATACACAAACACTCTACTCTGCTTTATACTATTGGTGCATGTTCACAGATGTTACACACAGGTTATAATACCTTACAATGGCTGGAGTTGATAATTACTTTGTTCATTGATAATTCTTCTTAGATTACTTATCTGTTGTTAGTTATACTTAATTATGTTCTCAAACTTTGATTTTAGTTGAATGAATTGCAGAGAAGGATTTATTACTTATACGTTGATGCAAACTTTGATAATTTTTAATTCAATAAGGAGCTGCAAAGAAGTACATGTTCTTCATAGATGTAGGTGCAAACTGTTTGATTTTTAATTTGAGGAGCTGCAAAAAAGTACATGTTCTTCTTAGATGTAGGTGCAAACTGTTTGATTTTTAAATTGAGGAGCTGCAAAGAAGCACATGTTCTTCTTAGATGTAGGTGCAAACTGAATTTCCTTCCTTGAGTTTCCTATTTATAGGTCTCTCAAAGAAGTATTCCCCTGAATAGGATTTGACCAATGAGGTAATTGTTCTAGAACATTTTGGCATTTATTTTTACCTCCCCTATCCTGTCTTTTTAATTGTTGTGTATTTCTAGTCCATTGTTGGAAAGTCCACCAATAGTATTTGAGTATTTCAAAAGATTCATTATTTTGTATATTTACAAAAGAATTCAAATTATTGTTATTTCTAATATCTGAATTAATATTCTCAGCAATTTCCCTACAAATTGATATATCATTCCATCTGATTATGTTTCAAATAACCTATTAATTCTTATTATTAGATAACATTTGAAATTTGTTGCAATTTAAAATTGATAAATGATTCAAATATAAATTAAACTTATACATTCTTGTATAAACTGAAATATCTTAATACTAACTTATATCTATTACAAATTCTTGTTAATATCTGTAGATAGTCTTAAATCTTTCGAGTAATGATTTCTTCAAATCGTAGCACTGTACGTTCTTTCACTTTACACTTTACTTTCTTATAATCTACTTACATTTGGTTTTTATCATTGTACATTCTTTTATTTACTATATTAATCATAAAACATAACTTTTAAATAAGGTTTTCATTCCATATCACTTCCTTTTTAACTTTTATATTTTAAAACTCTCGGTAAAATGTATATTTTCAATTCTGTTTTATATTTGTTCTATTGAAATCATAACAATATATTACTGCTCAATAAAAGCAAATGGCAGTGAGAGACAAAACTGGGAATTTGATAAATAGAATTTTAATGAGATTGTAGACTATCCCTAATAAGATAATGATGTAAAACCAAAATCCAAATTTTCACCTTATATTATGAGAATAAATCCGTTGCTACCTTATGTCTAAGTTTCACTAGTAGTTTGAAATAGTCAGCAGTAACTTTTTTTAATCAAAAGATAAATTGAGCAAAATTATTTTTACGTATTTGTAATTAAATCATCTACTTTTAATCTTGACCATGAAAACTTTTGTTTTCAGTCATCAAAGGCTCGCCCCAATTGAGTAAAGATTGACTTTTTTGGAACCTAAAATTTCTCTTGAATCTGTGGGCATTTTTCATGGAAGATCTAATTTAAAAGTTGTTGAAATTACAAATTCAGAACTCACCATTTTTATGAAACCTTACGAAAGTATCTTCCAAGCTAAAATGTCATTGTTACCTTAGCAAATAACGTAAATTTTTTTCGCTTTGAAATTTTGTAGTCTTGGTAGTCCGTAGCCAACTCTACTAAAGGCCAAGACTTTGACCAAGTTACACTCGTTCGTTATATGATCAAGTCAGGCCTATTTCACAACGATCATGTGATATTTTTACATGTTACAATGTGGATGACTTCACATAACATTCCCTTCAGTGCCAGATTGGGAGAGTATCCCTTGAGGAATCTGGATATCCTTTTTTTTTTCTTATTTCAAGTAATTTCATACAGTTACTTTTTTTCTTCGAACATTTAGTAAACACTATAAGTGTAAATGACATTCAAGATTACAAATACCTAGTTTGTATTATTGGATATAAGTAAAGAACCCAATTTTGTTTGTAGCAGTTTATTATGTAACAATGTCTCAAAGCTTCAATAACATAAATAGATAGATACATAGACTTTATTGCAATTGCCATTGAAATGATTTACAAAGTTTTAAACTTATACCTACACCTAACCTTAATACTAAACCAGAATATAAATAGAATCATTGAAGAGATAAAACAAAACATGAAATCTCATATATAGCTGTAATAGAAGCATTGAGCATTTTTATAAAGGAAACATACCTAGGTGAATAGAAAAAATATAAAAGTATAAAATTGAGAATTTACTAGATAAGTGTCACAGGTTCTTATCAAATTCGTATTCTTTTACAGAATAATAAGTTTTACTGGCTAGTAATTTGAATATGGATTTCTTAAATAATTTTTGATTCGTTAAGTCTTTTATGTTTGGTGGTAATTTGTTGAATATATGTATTGATTTATAAAATAAACTATTAGTATATGTAGAATTATAAGCATGGATGGGTCGAAGAAATTCTTTTTGCCTCGTTGGATAACTATGAAGATCGTTATTTTTTTGAATATATATTTTTCTATTATAAACCAAAAGCAGCAACGCATATTTGTACATTGACGGCACAGTTATAATATTGTCGATTTTGAAAACCTCTACAAGAATCTCGCCATCCCCAACCAGCAATTATTCGTAAAGCTTTAAATGATACCCTGTTTATTTTTCTGCAAGTAGAGAATCGTAAAACTCCAATAACATCAGCAACAACAATTTGTTGCTGTTGTTTACACTATCTAGCATGATGTTTGAGAGTTAAAATCTGTTCAAGTAAAGATGAAACGCAACCTCGTCTGATATCAATCAGATGTTTAATATAACTCAGATAAGTGATTATACCTACCTGTTAGTTGATCATTTGATTCCTAGCTATTTTTAAAAAATGCAACGACCTACATTCTCATTCTCTTCCTTTTTTTATCCGTTCTAGTCCGTTTCATTAAACATCATTATAATCTTCAGAATCGGAAGAACTTATATAAATTAACAAATTCTCAGATATTTAAACATAAATTATAAGTTAGGAACGCTTTAAAAATTAAAGCTACTTAAAGTTCATTATGAAATTGGTTGAGTAATTAAAAGTATTTGACCAAATTCAACTTAACCAACATTAACGAGTGAGGGAAGTCACGTGTTCAATTGATCACAGCTTTTTAACATAACTTACAACTAACATTAATTACTCTACTGAATAAAAACTTATAACCCATAAATATTTTAAGTGAAAGCCTTGGATAACGATGGGAATTTTGAATTTAATTCACAAAAGATATATATTTAAAAATAATTTTAATCCAGAACTCGAACGTCAGTTTAAAGGCTTCAGAAATAAAGTAACAAACTTTTGATTTTTTAAAAATATAACTAATAAAGAATTATTTGAAAATGTAGAGGAACACATGAATATGAAATAATATAATATAATAATAATAATATGAAAAAATTAATCCTATTCCACCAATGTGACCAAAAATGGTGTATATCCATCACAGCTTGCATCCTTTTTTTCCCATTTATCTCCCACGTCACCTGGGTGGTAGGAGACTCCTTAGTCTGGAGCTTGTAAAGTTCTTAGGAGTTCGGACCCCCTCCTGTGCTTTGTCAAAAGTCACGAATTGGCCGGAGTGGGGGTATTTATCGTTAAGGCAGCACAAAAAACTTCGGAAGAACTTGTTCTCGATTTTCACAGTCGAGAAGGCAAACTATAGGGCAACCTCGAGTTTCAACCTGCTCGCTTGTAAGCCCAGATAAATGCCGCAGAGCAAGATCTTATGCTCAGGCGACATATTGACAAGCCGATCCACGTTGTTTTCTATCGAAACATCAAAACGCTCGGCTTGTCAACCAGGCTTACCTAAGGTCAGCCGGCCTTACATTCGAGAACGAGGGTTCTGATGTCAGCTGTAGGGCCTGTCGAAAGGCGCCTGAGACTCTTTTCTACCTGCTGTCGGCATATCCAACAAAAGCGACCTCGGCGTACATCCATCTCCATAATGCTATATGCCATCTAAGGCGGTACGGAATATACCAAAAACGGGTGCTGCCTTACATGCCAGGAGGTATTAAGTCCGTTGTCGGAAACGAAAAATGCCAGATCTACTGGAATTACCCGTTTCCGACGGTCAGGTTCATACAAGCAAATGACCTGACGTCCTGCTCCGGCAGAGAAGAACATATTCTTGAAAGAGGAGGAAAAATGGACAAAGTATCAAGATTTCCTGTTCGGGCTCCGCACGCTATACGCAGGCCACAATGTCGTATTAGTGGTTCAGATCATCTGTGTTTTAGGCGGAATTCGGTCTTTGCTGTGTTCGGGCCTGTAAGAACTCGGCGCAGATCTTCTGGAGCGGCAGCCCGGACTAGGAATTAATGTAAATTATAACAAACATCTCATGAGGAACTGGTAATGTCAAATAAAAGAGCTACTTTACCATCCACAAAACAAACTGTAGGTCAACGTAATTTCAAATAAATCTTCCCACAACTGTATAACCACTTCCCAAAGACCTTTAATCGTTTACAGGTAGCCTCTATTATTTTGTAAATTCAGTGAAAAAGCTTTTTAAAGCTTCTCATTACAATGATACATAAGGTAATATTGTCAATTACACTTCAATGCTCTGTTCATCATACTTTGAATAATTCTTTTTCTCATTGTCAATATTATTACTATTCGCTGTATTCACTATATTTTTGATGTGAAAACTTCTTTAGGCGCGTTGAGTTATTTCAGATAGGGGGTAAAACGATGGCTCCATCACGCTGTAGCTGTATACATTAGGTATTATGTATACTGCCGCGTGCGCAACTACTCGGGTCAGGCGTCAGGCAGTCTCTCTATACGCTTCCACACGTGTGCATATCTGTGTCAGATACTCGACGTTATTCATTTACTCAATCCTCGGTCCTCGTGCAGACGGAAGTTATATTTTTATTGAATTTATTAATTGTACATTGTGTACTTAGTATCGTATCTACGTGCAAGGTGTTAAATATTGTGAATATAATTCTTGTCACATTAGTGATGTGTATAAGTGAGAACTTTTGCATGTGTACTACACATTGAAGACGTTGTGTTGTATCTAGTTTATTATTTTCATTGTTCGAATGTTGGATCACAGCATCAAATATAATAGTGAGTATCGTCTTGATGTTTTTTTAATACTACTAAAACGAAAGTACAAAATTTTATTTAAAATAATTATTTGTGGTGTAATTTACGGTCATACTGACATTTGACGGAAATGTTTATATGTTTACATTTTGCTTTTTAGATTATTTGTTCATTGGTCCGAATTGAAGATGTTTTCTTTTACCACCATCCGTAGACATCTTCAATTCGGACCAATGCTGTTCAACATTACTTCCATGTACATCGATGTAAATATCAATAAATAATGTTTTGAAAATAAAATATTGTGTATTTATTATAATGACTATCGGGTTACATTCATACTCTTTACAGGGATTGTACCGCCCATTACACGTTTTTTATTATTAAATATAAAAATGTATATAATTCTTGATTGAAATGCTGACAGTTGTGAAAACTAAAGAAAAACTAATTATATTAATTTTCATTTAAAAATAATAAAATTGTAATTTCGGATGCTACGAGTACAACAACTCCATACTAAACTCCGAAGACAATAGTATCTGTGGCATCGGATGTCTTCGTTGGTTGTCATAATGCTGAGCAACAAAATTTCGTCAGGCAGAAGTTGCATAAAATGAGAACCGATGATACGGGTGGATTACCATACGAGTTAATTTTTGTTCTTAACCGACCATACATGATAACTAATACAATAGATGTTGGGGATGGATTGTTCAATGGCACTGTCGGAAAATTGTGTCATGTAGAAAGAGATGATACTGGTGAAATCATACGAATTTGTATGAAATTCCCAAAATAAATTGGTTACTTCATAATGTCAGTTTTCATTTCTCTCAGCAGTACCTACTCGGTGACTGCCCGTATTTTTTTAAATTTTAAAATGGTAAAATACTTGCTAATCTACTAGAACTAAAATAAATACAGTAATAAAATATCCTTATGCAAGGCTAATTTCGATAATAAATTCTATTCTATTACATCATCAGTAATACTGAACATTAACACATAGTAACTGATTTAATTCAAGTAACCATTGTGCATAAACAATCAAAAACTAACTTCAACAACAGTGTTCATGTGTGTGGAGTTTAGCTGTTTGTATCGCCAGCGCACGGAGTGGCAAGTGAACAAAGTAAACCTTCCATCCATTTTCATGTAAACAAATTTAGCATTGAAAATATAATAATTTTTGGTGTGAAAAATGTCTGTTCAGTGTAACTACAAACTGTGCGAAAAAGTTTCGATCCTATTTTCAACTCGTAAAATGTTCCATTGGTCTATGAATACTTGGAAATGGACGAAATTTTATTTTTTCATCTGAAATTATTGATTTTTCGATCTTGGATCTACTCCGGATTATATTGGAATGAAGTATTATTTCTAATTTGCTATTGCTACATAGTTTTGTAATTTTACAATCGTATCTAAAGGTGAAATGAAGATCATGGTGGGCCAAAACCATCTAGGGAAAGTCAAATATGTAGGCATAGTAATAGGTAAGTCTCTACCTACATCCTGAATTATAAAAAATGTTAATAAGAAAACAACATGAGCCGTTATGGCGTGCAGAGGAATGGCAGTTACAAGATGTGGTTTTTCACCCAGAATACTGCTCTGGATGTATATCTTGACGGCGAGGCCTATCCTCATCTATGAGCGACAGAACCAAGCAAATTATCTAACAAAGAGAATTAATTGAGTCAAAGGCTCATATGTATATGTATAACTGGGATGATAAGGTCTTACCCTGTGGGAAGCATTGGAAAAATACTGGAACTAACCCCCTTCCATGTTCAAATAAAAAAGCTATGTTTAATATTACCAAAATAAAACTCGGGGAGGTATAAAACTTCAGTGGAAAGATAAATATTCTTAGAGAAACATCCATTACTCATGGCACAAAGGCAGAACAAGGATCCAAGGAAAGTTGGAGAATGGCTAAAAAGGTGGTGACCTATGACAAGGTTCAATGGGCTACAAACTAATTTAAACCATATAAATCACCGGGCTTGGACGGGATTTACCCAGTACTGCTGCAGAAGGGGCCAGAACTACTGCAGATCAGGCTCTGCAATGTACTCAGAGCCAGCCTGGCTCTAGGGTATATTCCGGAATCATGGAGAAATATTAGGGTTACTTTTATTCCGAGACCTGGAAAAATTGGACAGGAAACGGCAAAGTCCCTAAGACCGATTAGTCTTATGTCATTATAACTCAAGACTCTAGAAAAGCTATTAGATAGACACATAAGGGACGGTGTACTGGTAGAAAAACCAGTGCACCGCAACCAAAATGCCTACAAGACTGGCTGTTCAACAGGAACAGCACTCCATCAACTTGTAAAAAGGGTGGAAGAAACGCTGGAAAATAAAGAAATTATTCTAGCGGCTTTCCTAGACATAGAAGGAGCGTTTGACAACACCTCAATTGATTCAATCATCAGGTCCCTCAAACACAGAGGAATCGAGGAACCATGTGTGGCCTGGATAGACTCAATGCTAAGGAACAGGATGATACATGCAACCATAATGGAGGAGACCGTAGTGGCCCGAGTGGCCAGAGGATGCCCGCAGGGGGGAGTACTTTCTCCACTCCTGTGGAACCTGATCGTGGACGGGCTACTGAGAACCCTCCAGGACAAATGATGCAGGACCCTTGGATATGCCGACGACATAGTGGCCATAGTACAAGGAAAATACAACTCCACGGTCAGAGATCTAATGCAAAAGGCTCTGAACCTGGTGACAACATGGACGGATTCAGAGGGACTGAATATCAGTCCCCACAAAGCCACCATAGTAGCATTCACTCGTAAACGCAAAACAGAGGACTTGGGACCTCTGAAGACTCGAGGAGAAACCGTACAGATAAAAGGGGAAGTCAAATATCTCGGGGTGATACTAGACTCGAAATTGACTTGGAACCAACATCTGGGAAAAGACGGAGACCTCATTATATGTGGCCAGACGCTCCTTCGGGAAAAAATGGGGGCTACGACCGAACATGCTCTACTGGTTGTACAACATGGTGGTTAAACCCGCAATAACATACGCCTCTTTGGTATGGTGGCCTAAAACACATAAAGAGGGACCATGACAAGACTGACCAAGGTCCAGAGACTTGCATGTCTTGGGATCACAGGGGCCATGAAATCTACGCCCACTGCAGCAATGGAAACACTACTGGGATTGCCTCCGCTCCAATTGGTAATCCAAGGAGAGGCCAGGCTTGGTGCTTTCAGAATACAAAATACACTGGAGAATGTTCACATTACGCTAGGACACATGAGTATCGTAAAAATCGTGACCAGGGACGTGTTAGACATGAGAACAGATCACATTCCAAAGCGATACTCTTTTAACAACACATTCAGGGTATCAATACCAGAAAGGACTGAATGGGAACATACAAACTTGTGCGACATTCTACAGGGAAAGAACTGGTATACAAAGGGGTCTAAGACTGAAAAAGGGCAGGGACAAGAATATACTCAAGAAACCCAAAGACTGACTTGAGCTATTCATTGGGTAAACACACCTCTGTCTTCCAAGCAGAGGTATATGCAATCCTCCAATGTGTGAAGGAAAACAATCGGAGAGCCATCGATGATGAACAGAACCACATATTGACAGACAGTCAGGCTGCACTTAAGGCAATGAGAAGTCAAGAAGTGACATCCAGTCTGGTATGTACATGCAAAAAAGAACTTGACATACTGGGAGACCGAAATCGCGTTAAGCTGATTTGGGTGCCGGGAAATCAGGGAACGACAGGCAACGAAAAAGCCGACGAACTTGCAAAGAGAGGGTCGGAGAACGCTCCAGATCCAGAACAGACCACGGGGGTACCAAAACGTACAGCACGAAGGTCTGTAGAAGACTGGATCATGGAAAACCACAAAGAATACTGGGAAAAAATCCCAGGAAACGAACATGGGAAGAAATACATCAATGCCCCGTGTAACAAAAGAACGACAGACCTATTAGCATTAAATGGGAAAAAATAAAAGTCGTAACAGGGCTCATGACTGGCCATGCGCCAGTAAAAGGGCGCCTAAACAAAATGGGACTGTACAATGGCGACCTGACATGCAGACTTTGCGGTAAGGATACAGAAACAGTGACACACATACTGTGTAAATGCGAGGCAGTGGATCGCAAAACACAGTCAATTTTTGGAAAGCCTAACAGCGAATCAGAATTATACAGTTCCCACCCTGTTAAGAACTTGTACAAACTCATACAAGGTACAAGAATACTTGAGTGGATACCGTAAACAAACGAAACAAAGGCGAGATACAATGGGCCAGCAGGTCTAAGTGTCAGCAGAGGCAATAGCCAGACAAGCCTACAAAGGAGGTGAAGTTTTTAGTGAGTATGCCTGGAATGGTGACTCTCACAGTAGACCTTGAGATTCAAAGGCTCATAACCTCCCCATAAAGGGTTTTCTTCACCTCCGCAACAAAAAAAAGGCAGGACATGAGCAAGAGTTCGTTTTTACACTGAACTTCTAAACCGAAATATTTAGGCAAGGATTAGGTTTACTTAGGAAGTTTTTGTCAAAAATCGAAAATTCAGGATTCTCTTTCATATATCATGACGATTCACATCTGTAAATCTACATCAGCAATAGTTTTGATTTCTTCCTGAACATTCAGTCCTGTTATTCACTTTTATATAAACTATTATATTGTCAAAATTATAATTCTATATAACTTCTCTACTGATTTCAACATGTTTACACTTGATGTGACTTTTTATATTTGACTTCTGAGGACTTCTATAATCGCAATACCCACACTTGTGTATCTTCTCTTTTGTATGTTTACGGTTGATGTGTGTTTTTATATTTGACTTCCGAGGACTTTCATAGTCGCAATATTCACACTTGTGTAAATTATCCCTTGTGTGCTTCGAGTTGATATGATTTTTTATAGCGGACATCTTAGAGCCTCCATAATCGCAATACTCACACTTGTATATCTTTTCTTTTGTGTGTTTATAGTTGATGTGACTTTTTAAATCTGACTTCCGAGGGCTTACAAAGTCGCAATATTCACACTTATGTAAATTTTCCCTTGTGTGTTTTGAATTAATGTGATTTTTTAAACCTGACATTTTAGGGCTTAAATAATCGCAATACTCACACTTGTGTATCATTTCTCTTGTGTGTTTAGAGTTGATGTGACATTTCAAATTTGATTTCCGAGGGCACCCATAATCGCAATATTGACACTTATGTATCTTCTCTCTTGTGTGTATCGAGTTGACGTGATCTTTTAAACTAGAAGTATAATCGGTTTTGAAATCACAATGTTCACATTTATATAGCTTCACTTGTGTACATTTTCTGTTTACATTAGTGTCCAAAGTAATTACATTGGAATTACTGGTGTGAGAAACCAAGTTAGAGGATGGAATATTTTCATAAGCAGAAGATTCATTTTTCCTGTTATGTGCAACCATCACATGATTTTCTAGGTTTGTCACATCATCACGTTTATACCCACTATATTGGGATTCCAATGAGTCCTTTGTACCCAGAATTTCGATAGAACTATTCAAGGTGTCGTGATCTGAACAATCTAAATTTTCACCTCCGTTTAAATCTTTATAATCTTCTATACATTCCTGTGGCAAATCTTCCAATTCCTCATCAAAACTGCACTTCTCTATTCTGAAAATGTACAGAATGAATGTTTTTTCTCATGCAATCCAACAATTATAAGGCTAAAGTACATTGTGTAAATAAAGGTTTAGTCATTTGAATCACCCTAATTTGTTTGAGGCTGGGAGAGAATAAATGATGTTTTACACGTTCGCTACGTTATATGTTCGCTAACAATTTGTTATAAAGTAAAAACTAGTCATATTTTTCGTTATAATGTAACTAAACCAAGAAAATATCGAACGATTGTTTATTGGCGTAGGGTAACTTACTTTATCTTGAATTCCTGACAGTCTACAAACTCCTCTTTAATTTCTTTTATATCAATGTATTCAGGAATAACATGTTTGATTTCAAGGTCACCTTCACAATCCGGATCATTCTTTACCATTGATAACATCTTTAGTGATTGTTGCAATTAGCAAAGGGATTCACATTTAATAAAATACAAAATCTACCTATAAATGGTATGTACGGGAATCAAGATATTGTGATATAATAAGTAAATATAAGTAACATTTACATTATACAATGTATACATACGAACATGTGTACATGCTAGTGTAATTAGGGTTAGGGTTAATTGCTGTTATCAGTTGTAATATTAAATATTATCCTTTGGTCTGAGCATAGATAGCTCTACTTTAATAGAATTATCTATGGGTCTGAGGCAATGAGATTATATTGTATCAATGGCCTGATGTTACAGGTGAGTTCAGTTTTACATTTGTTCTATGAACGTGTTACATTTGTTCCCATAGATTTTATATATAATATCTATGTTAGTTCCTTATATTCGTATCATGCATAGATAACTCTACTACCACTAGTATAGTCATCTATGGTATTATGATTTGTTCCGTGCAGGTTACAGTACAGTAAACATATTTCTCCTCCGATTACGTACGGTTTGTATTTTATTAAACGTGGACCCGTTTGATAGAAACAATCACTAAACATGTTATCAACCTTTAAGAATGATCCAGATTGCGAAGATCAGATTGAAATTAAATACGAAAATATTCCGGGGTACATGGATGTGAAGGAAATTAATGAGGAATTCAAGATAAAGTAAGTTAATAAATAAGGGATCAATATTTTAATTTTCTTAGTCTGAATCTATATTGAGAATAATTTACTACCTCTTGTTCATATAGAAGAGGCATGGCATATTTGTATACAATTATTTTTCATAATTGGTTTCGCTATACCGGCTGCAATAGTGACAACTAAAATTGTATCTTATTGAGAAAATGAACAATTTAAAATCAAGAAATGTAGAATTTTTCACTTGTTACTATTGAATTCATTCTTGTTGATTTATTGTACCAAAATATCATGAAAAGTTATAAATTTTTGAAATGTGTCATTTTTGTATTTAAATAAAACTACAAATCTGTTCTTATATGGAATGATAATATTTTTTCTATATTTTCAGAAAGCTTTTTAAATTAACTAATTACTTGCATTTTATTACAAAATTAAGTCACTAAGTACATCATAATATATTATCAATTGGCAGTTCAAAATATTTATAATAAAGGAACATAACCATTTGCCCCTATGTTAATTTTTTATAAGCAGGCTTACAAATAAATATATCCAAATGTTTATTGTTTAAAAAAAAAAAAATGCTATAGCTGCCTGTAGCGAATATGACCTGAAACATGTTTTGTGCAGCAGTGAAATTCCATCTACAAAGTAGAGAAATTGCAAATACGAAAATGCAATAAAATTTTTCGCCTGATTCACTCCTAAGTAAATAAGACTCCTTCATTGGTAATTACGTTAATAATATTCAAAGTCTCTTGTAGTACATCTTGATTGGAGGGTATATTTTGCATTATCATTTTGTTGTTTGTTGTAAATGTTTTGCCTTATGCGCCACATCATCCACAGACAATGTTTCATAATCCTCTTTCTGTAATTCTCGATTCAATATTCTTGGAAATATCTTCAACTGCACATCTTTATAAACCAATACTGAGTTTCTGTCTTTTCAATTCACTTATTGTTTCTGATTTGTGATTATGTTCATCACTATGTTCCAATATTGTATTATTAGACAATAAGAGTTTTTAAATGTGACTTGCACTTATTATTACAGCACCTCCACCATTTAATTTCTCCCAAAAGCATTTTTTCATTTTTATTAATGTTTACCTTAAATAATAAGTAGTTAGAACATTTTGGCTGAACTCTTTCAATGCGATTTATGTGGAGTTGTAAATAAGGTTTCCAGATTATACAGGAATATTCCAGTATCGGTTGAACTAAACTATTAAACAAGTTTATTATAGACACAGTATTAGTAAAATTCTGACATTATCTTTTGATAAAGCCATACATTATAAAAGAACGATTTACAATATTTTCTATGTGACATTATATCTAAGACTATTGTCCATTGAAACACCTTTAGTTATATGTATTTAGGAACATGTTATTTTTCTTACACCATAAGTAAAAGGAATTCAAATCTAATTACATTTTCCTACAATCAGTCACCAGATGACACAATGATTTCACAAGATACTTAAGTTTTTTATACAGACAGTTTGAATGCGCCCTTTAGTATGATGCTAGCCAAAATAAAACTTCACAAAGTAAAGCTTTGAATTTAGCTAATAAAATGTTGAGGTCAACCCTATCAAACGCTTTTTGGAAATTAAATAGATCGAGTCAACTTGGTTTATGTTTTATAGAGAAGAATTTATAGTCACCATAAAGGATTAATAATGTTATATCAGATATGCAATGCGACAATGTGATAAGACTCATTAGATTCAGTTACAAATATCATAAGTTAAGTTTAGAGATTCATGTAAAATTCGTTTTGGTATGTAATCCAAGAACATTTTGGTAAAATATATCAAAAAAAAAGGGCTTTCACATCGAGTACTAGTTTTTTTAACGTAGGAACAATTTTTGGGATATTGTTTATAATATAAATTGCTCAGAATACAAACTGGCGGAAACGACAAAATTTCTAGGTATTTTTATAGATGACAAGCTAGGATGGAATCAACATATAAATAGTGTATGTGCAAATCTGAATTCAGTATGTTTTAGCATGAGAATTCTCTCAAAGTACATAACTATTTTGACATTGAAACAAGTCTATTTTGCAAATTTTGAATCCAAAATTAGATACGGCATAATCTTTTATGGAGGAGGCAATGAAATAAATAAAATATTTGTTGCACAAAAGGCGGCTATTAGAATTTTGTTAAAATTAGGTTTTAGAGAATCATGTAGAGGAAAATTCAAATCGAATAAATTATTAACCATGTATGGAATATACATTCAAGAATGTTTACTATTTATTTTCAAAAATAAAGAACTCTTTCAAACAAGTAATTCCATAACACATTATCATAATACACGAACTTTGGATTATGTATATCCTAAACATCGCCTAAGCATGACCGAGAAAAATGCCCCTTATCGTTGCATTAAATTTTTTAATAAACTTCCAAATTACATACAACAGACAGAAAATATAACAGAATTTAAAAAACTAATCCATGTATTATTGTTAAACTTAGAACCGTACGATATAAATGAATATCTATCGGCCAAATTATAATCTTTTTACTCATAGTATGTTCAATTAATATTAGAAACCTTTGTTGACGTTATTTCATTTTATTGTACATGTACATACCTTGAAATAAAGAATCTTATTATTATTATTATTATTATTATACATCTGATGGTTTTGTTAACTTCTCCTTTGTTCTGTGGCTTTTTTAGTTAAATCTGCAAATTCTTTAGATGTTGCATAATTGTTTGAATTAGCAAAAATGTTTGCTATTGAATTATATTTCTTCTCATTTCTTAAAATGAGAACATCAGCAGGACCGGACAGTACAACTTTAATGGATCGCTTATTCATCACATAAAAATTTCCTGGTCTTGTTATTTTAATGGAATTAATATTAATTTCTTGTGTAATCATCGAATTTAAACAGTGTTTAACAATAGTTGAATAATAAGATTGCCTTTTACTCATATCTCTATTGGTAGATTCTAGTTGCTTACTATGTGTTAACTATTGAGGTTCAAAGCCCCTACCTGTTTTTAGGTTTGATTTTAAACCCTTAATCTCTTTATTAGAAACTAGACTGGGGCGAATATTTCGCTATACCAAATTTTCGTAATGGTTTAAATGCGAACCGCCAGGCGGAGTTCATATGTACCTTTTTCAATAACATCATCGTCGGAATTTTTTAGTCTGATGGCTACTTGGTAACTGAAATTCTACTTCAGTATTTTTGAGATCGATTTATGCGATATTAATTGACTAGGCCAACTCACTAATACAATATACTTTGGTCTTATTGAGGGATTGAACGAAGAAAAATATTTGACCCTTTCATTTTCAGAATCGAGGAGTGCTGTGTAGATGAAGAATTGGAATTGGACGATCTGCCACATAAATATATGAAAGATGATGGAGATATAAACGAAGATGGCCATAAAAACTTTAACTGTTCAGACGACAGTTCTATCGGACTTCCAGATAGAAAAAAGTTATTGGAATGCCAATATGGTGGGTACAATTGTGATGTCATGGTTGCATGTAACAGTGAATATGAATGTACCGCTTATCAAAACATTCCATCCTCTAAGTTGGGATCACCTACCAGTAACAGAAGTGGAAATACTTTAAAATCTATTGTCAATGGGAAATTCATATATAAAAATGAACATTGCGATTTTGCAAGTCCTTATAGTTCAGCTTTAAAACGTCACATGAACTCTATACAGACACGAAAGAAGATACACAAGTGTTCATATTGCCATTATCAAAGCACTGAGATTTTTAATTTAAAGAGTCACATCAACTCTATACACACAAGAGAGAAGTTACACAAGTGTAAGTATTGCGATTATGGAAGTACTCAGAAGACAGCTTTAAAACTTCACATCAACTCTAAACACACCAGAGAGAAGATACACAAGTGTGAGTATTGCGATTATGAAAGCCCTTATAGTTCAGCTCTAAAAAGTCACATCAACTTTATACACACAAGAGAGAAGTTACACAAGTGTCAGTATTGCAATTATGGAAGCCCTCACATGAAAACTTTAAAACTTCACATCAACTCTAAACACACAAGAGAGAAGATACACAAGTGTCAGTATTGCGATTATGAAAGCACTCTGGAGAGGAATTTGAAAAGTCACATCAACGCTAAACACACAAGGGAGAAGTTACACAAGTGTCAGTATTGCGATTATGAAAGTCCCACGAAGTCATATTTAAAAAGTCACATCAACTCTATACACACAAGAGAGAAAATACACAAGTGTCAGTATTGCGATTATGAAAGCACTTATACTTCAGCTTTAAAAAGTCACATCAACTCTTATCACACAAGAGAGATAATACACAAGTGTGAGTATTGCGATTATGGAAGTACTCAGAAGACAGCTTTAAAACTTCACATCAACTCTAAACACACCAGAGAGAAAATACACAAGTGTGAGTATTGCGATTATGAAAGCCCTTATAGTTCAGCTCTAAAAGGTCACATCAACTCAATACACACAAGAGAGAAGATGCACAAGTGTGAGTATTGCGATTATGAAAGCCCTCGATTGTCAAATTTAAAAAGTCACATAAAGCTTAAACATACGAGAGAAAAAATACCCAAGTGTGAGTATTGCGCTTATGGAAGCCCTCAGTTGTCAACTTTAAAACAGCATGTCAAGTCTAAACATGCAGATGTCAGTAGAAAAGATAAATAAATCAGTACTAAATGTACATCAAAACACTTCATGATGTAGAATTGCAGATATGAATATTATATCAAGAAAGATGAAAGCGATTATTAATGTGAATATTTCAGTTATGAAAGAAATTTACACCTTGACCTCAATCAACAGAATACTTGAATATTTGATTAAGACAGCTTTGATGTCTCAAGTGTGAAAAATCACAAGAGGTAGTGATTTTAAAATTTCACATCAACTCTAAACACACCAGAAAGAAGTTACACAAGTGTGAGTATTGTGATTATAAAAGCTCTAATAGTTCAGCTCTAAAAAGTCACATCAACTATATACACAGAAGAGAGAAGTTACACAAGTGCGAGTATTGTGAGTATGAAAGCACTCTGGTGCAGAAATCAGAAGTGGAATTATATAAATGTGAATGTACAGGAAGACTTGTTGATTTAGATATACAGATATGATTATTACATCAAGAAAGACGAAAGATATTATTGATGTGAATATTGCAATCATGAGAGAAACAGACTCGTCGTGTGTCTGATGTGATGAGTCTTCCAAAGTCATGGCGTAGGCATGGAGTTGGGATTGGACAAGTGCGCAGTGTTTCATTTGCCATCGAAGTGTGGTTCTGAGTTCTGAGCATAGCGTGTTTTGTGCCTTGTCAAAACTCACGAAATGGCCGGAGTGATGGCAGTTTTCGTTAAGGAAGCACAGAAAGTTGCGGAAGACTTGGTCTCGAATTTCACATCAGTCGAGAAGGGCCAACTAGAGGGCGACCTCGAGTTGCAACTTTCTCACCTGAAAGCCCAGATAAATACCCCGGAGCAAGATCTTATGGTCAGGCGGCATGTTGACAAGGCGATATGCGGTGTTTACTACAGAAACATCGAAACGCTCGACTTGTTAACCAAGATGACCTTCGTCGGTCGGAATTACATCCGAGATCGGGGGAGTTACCGCAGCTTGCCAAGATGGCGTAATCAACACTTTTTTTGGTGCCTCCTATGCCTGATACTGGTACGAACAGTTTATTTTTGTTATTGGGAGTTCGAGATAAACATTTCTGAGTTGATGTAATGTTCGATTTCAACTGCACATTACTGTTATATTGGATCAGCCCATTTCTGCCACCCTGCCATCTTCCACGCTAGTATAACACAAATCATGGGTATTCTTTTGCTATTCAATTTTGACTGGAATTATTGCATAATTCATTGTTTATGATTAGATTAAATTCTAATCTATCTATATAGTCAACATTTGATGTTGAATAACAATAGTTTATTGAGTTGAATTTCATTTGTTTAAATTAGTAAACACCTTTAAAGTTTTCAATTTATGTTCAAATTCCATATTTTAGGTACCGTTCAATGGCTGTGTGTACATTTTTATGATTTTCAAACAATATCAGGCAGGTATAGACAACAAAAACTTGAACTTTTGGTTTTGCTGAGTGAAAATGACTAAGAAACTTCCAGTAATTTTTCCAAAATTATGTATAACAATTGGTATAATTTCCCACATCGATGGAGTAGCTTTGTGCCAGCTATTCGTTTGTCGTTTCAGGACCAAGCCGCCTATACACAAGATGAAAATGACGAGAGCCTATAGGTCTCGTACCTCCCAAGAGTATAGTTAATATTATGCTCCTAGCGGAGAGCGAATTACCTGTTGATATGACGAATTCTATACTCAACCTGCATCGGCGGTTGTGGTCTAATTGGTTGACATGTCGGTAATGCATTTTGTTTTCCGATTTCAAATCTGCAAGCGGCGAGGTTTGTTTTTTAATTTTTACCTGTTTTTGGTAATGGTAATGTACTAGGATAGTAAGTTATTTGAACTGTAATCTGTAATGGATTGATTGGTATTCTTTCTTCGTACACACATTTTATTTTCGTTGCCCTTGAACTGTTTGTACATTACAGTGTAGATTATGTCAGTTCTTAGTGGTTAATAAGAGATGTACATACGAAACATAGATAACATAAAATACCCATATGATACATTCAATGCAATAAAACACAGATAATTTGAAATGGTTAAAATTGATTAAAGTTAATCATGAAAATGTTGAAGTTTTATTAAATTATTAAAACCTTGTCATGCTGCTTTGCGCTCCGAGGACATCTCATCAATCTGGCTAAAGAACGGAATCTCAATATGTTAGACATGCGAAATTTGAATGAATTAAGCTTAGGGATTTTTTATTTAAGCGAGGCGCAAACTAGAGCGGTGGCAGGTGCGGTTGCGGGCCCGGTTGCGATGTCAAAGCGGACAAAACATCCGCGTACCAAAGCGTTTGTTCGCTAATATTTTTCAGTTCAGCGTTCGAAATATGTGAACAAATCGTTTCGTTTTTTAATAATAATTAGAAGCTGTATTATTAATATTGTTCTGATTCCTAAAAAGAATAAGACTGCAAAAAAAGACATGAATTTTCACTTACTATTTCGTCTCATATTTTATCTTTCTTGTTTGTTTTAATACTCCGCATGAGATAAATCAAACAGAATTGGATATTCACGCACTTTTTCAATTACCTTCTTTGTGTCACACATGTTTCTTCATGCAAAAGATCGCGCGGATTGACGGGCAAATGATGCGTGCATATATACTTTGTATCCTTATGATATTGGCATTTCGGTGTTGAAACTATAGTTGCATTTTCTTGTTATTATCAAAAGTGACATAGAAACAAAGTAATTATTCTTTCATCTAATCATATTGATATGATAAATAAGACTAACGGCTTCTAATCGATTCTATATCATTTATACATAGAAATAGGAGAGATGGTAGAAGCTTCTTAGAATTGTAAAAAAGTAAAAACCGTGGGCAAGATAGAACGGAACCAAGAACTGTTTATATTATGATCGTTGACCGATCAGCATCTGTTTGCCACATTGCAACTTGAACATTTACAACTTGTTGATGTTGACCTTCATTCAGTGTTTTTCGACCTTTCCAGGGTTTCTAAGATTGTGGAAGTGTGTGATATTGATTTGGAAGAAGTTTCCTTGTTGTGTTGTGTATGATTGAACTATAACAATGACGAAAAAGTGCTTTGTTTATTCTACAACTTACGAAAACGATTCGTTTCATTCATTCATTCTTTTTACTATGAAAACGATTAATTTCATATGTAAGTTCAGAGGCGTATCTTCCATCAGAGACAAGGCTTCCATGTTTTAAACAGTAAATAACAAAATATTTATGAGATTACATATATTTTATGAAAATGTCATGCATCATATAATATGAGAATTAGTTTGCATATAGGTTCTAGACATAAAAACTGTAGCTCAATTTTATTATATATTATAAAGTATTAGCCTGGTAATGATTTACTTTGCCCTTGTACACATATATTATTAAAGGGTAAATTAATTGATGTTCCTATTATTAAAATACAAGTTTCATGGTTTCTATTATTTAAATACTATGTCATTAATATATTACACGAATTCTATGTAATAACTTTCGGACGAATATTTTGGGCCCATAGAGATCATATAGCATAGAGGCGTAAAGTGTGTAACCAACTCCCGCCCAAATGACTAATTTTGGTGGAAGATTAGTTGTCCCCTAAGGTTACGGTACGGTCATGTACCTTAGCAGACCTGCCTGGGTTTCTTACAAGTAAGAAGGTCAGAGTTCTTCTAGTTTAGTTTTGTGGTTGGTATTTGAGAGATGCTCTTCCTACAGAAGAATAATGTCTTTG
The DNA here is from genome assembly GCA_958510875.1 of Endomychus coccineus. Taxonomy (NCBI): domain Eukaryota; kingdom Metazoa; phylum Arthropoda; class Insecta; order Coleoptera; family Endomychidae; genus Endomychus; species Endomychus coccineus. The sequence goes on along the minus strand of OY294070.1, from coordinate 29,790,703 downwards.
CCTTGAATAAAATGATGACAAACCTTTGTAGCTATTTATTAACAGAAATAAATCATTAACTATTTACAATATTATATACAATTATCAACAATCAAAATATCTATACAGAGTTTTCACTGGAAATGACAACATTTATAAGACAGTGATATTCGGTCATTCCTATATGATATACGCTATTCGATTATTAAATCCAAATGATTCCGCGAAAGTTTTTTATCAGGCTCACTAACAGCTGGTATCTCGATTAGGTCAATATACCCTAACACGATGTAAGAAATGAGAATATCAGATTGTACACGTCTTCCTGAATTCGACTCGGAAATCTGTTTACTTGAGAGGTGACCAAGCACCCGTGTACTACTGTGTCTCTCCTTATGACAATTTATTACGCCTCGGTTTATCTTTTGGTTTAATAGAAATACGGAATCAGTGTTCGGAAGAACAAATTACTATTAAATTGTTCACGGGGAATCCCTAACTTGAAATGGAACTCAATCTCTTTACGAAAATTCCTAATTGTTAACTAAACTGGTATTCATCATTGCATTCATATGAAACGACTGTCAACACTGAATCGTCTCGTAGAATTTGATTGAAAATTAAAACAAAAATTGATTCTTCATGGAAAATATTATTAAATCATGAACGGAACAGCTCTTCTCAATATATTCAGGAAAAACAATCGTCAACACTTGACTGTTTTCTAGAATTATTGAAATAGACTCAGATTCAAATAGTGACGGAAAATAATAACTAATTATGAACAGTACGGCGCTTCCCTATCTATTCAGGAAAACAATCGTCAACACTTGACTGTTTTCTAGAATTATTGAAATAAACTCAGATTCAAATAGTGACGGAAAATAATAATTAATTATGAACAGTACGGCGTTTCCCAATATATTCAGGAGAAACAATCGTCAACACTGGACTGTTTTCTAGAATTATTGAAATGTAAATTCAGATTCAAATAGTGACGGAAAATAATAATTAATTATGAACAGTACGGCGTTTCCCAATATATTCAGGAAAAACAATCGTCAACACTGGACTGTTTTCTAGAATTATTGAAATGTAAATTCGGCAATTGAATCTTTACGGAAAAATTATTAGTTAGCAAAGTCGAGAATATTTTTACTCTCCATTTATCGGATTAAATGGAAAAACTCTACTTTCGGTATCTCGGGTTTACTGCTTCAGCTACGGTGGTCTCCTCGCAAGTGATTTTCAGATGGGAGACCGGCCTCCTTTTATACTCTGAAGTTGACACGTCATGTCATTGAGAATGTCGCCGGAACGCGGACTCGCTTATCAGGAGCTACACTCTGCTGTCGGGTTTTTATACACATAGTGTACCAAAGTTTGATTCCTTTATTTCGGTAGAGGTGACTTACTTGGGCAATAATATTAATTAGTAACGACGCTTCGTTACAAGTGTAGGATTCCTCCTCGTAAATAAGGTAACGTTCTCGCGTTACCTTATATATGTTATTCCGGTTCGGCGGAATGGGCCCTGTTAATCTTTTCGAACGTTGCGCGCAACTTATGTATAGGCTATATACGGGCTTCATGCCTCTATTCCATATGAACTCTATGCTTGGGCCTATGTAGGTCAAAGAGGCTTGATCTCTATGATGTAAGGGGATATGCGTCCGCAAGACTTCTTGGTATACATGTTAATATAATGCGTCATATTATATTGTTTTTATAACAAAAAAGCATTTTTAAAATTATAGTAGAGTTCCTAAGTGTTTTGGTTTATAGTTATGATTAACTGTTTGGCTATTTACTTTGATTTTATTAATTAATATTGTAAATCTCTTGTTGGCATTAATTTCATAACTGAAACTTGTAAATTAACGAACGGTCTACCCCCGCCCGAACTGGGACTGGGATATCAAAATCAAAGAGTTCTATTTATAGAGATGACAAGTCGGATTTATACCGTATTTTGAGAGTCTCCCTTTTTTCGTTCTTTACGCATGATCGAGGCAGACGACTAGTCATTTATGACGCTATTGCAGCAGAATAAAGTTATTTTCGTTATTTCGTTTTGTTTATATTATTGTTTTGGAGTGATTTAACCTCAATTTGTTTGTTATTTATGTATTATTATCTATTTATTTTACAGCTTTCCTGAAAATCTTGAACGACGGAAATTGTGGTGTGAAACAATGTTGCTTCACCCAAGTTCACTTGCAAAAACTAGTCGACTCGATCGCTTGGGACGCGGAGAGAGGGTAACCGCGCTGGACTCCCAAAATACGTTCTCTTTATATACAAACGATACAACTTGTCATCTCTATATATAGAACTCTTTGATCAAAATTGTCATATACATATCACGGTCGTACATACAGGTCTGGAAACTCGGGGCTGTTTCCTACGTGTGAAGTGAGTCCGCTAAGCGTCGACTGTCGCGTAGTACCAAAAGACGTCACGGGACGGGTGTTCTCTGGCACGTATACGACCGTGTTCTCTGTCATAACTGTCAGTTGACTTGTAAACACAAGGAATACACTGCGTTTTTAGGAACAAATTACGAAATCGATTTGTGCCGAAATGCAAAACGGGGTACAAAGTGTAAAGCAACAAACTTCTGTTTTTAAAGTGCCGAAAGATGCGGAAATGCGAAAAAAGTGGATGCTTGCGATTTCGGATAGAAATCGTTTTAACGAGGTCTTTTGTGTGCGTCATGTATAACAAAAAAGGGCAAGTTATTTTTAAGGTGAGTAATACATTTTGACAAGAGTAACAGTTCTATTCCTCTCTCAAATCAGAATACTTAGCATAGATAACTCTACTACCGGTAGTAGAGTTATCTATGATACTTAGTAACACTGCTTGCGATTCCGGAAAGAAATCGTTTTACCGATCCAAGCGCTAGCTAGTGGCTGAGCGAGGGACTACGTGTTTGGCGACGCGTAAGACTCATGTCAAACATACGAGTCGCCAGACCTGTATGTACGACCGTGATACATATACACGTTTGACCGGATATAAATATTAGTTTCCCCATTTTGAAACTCCAAGCGCCAACTTTTTATAATTTCTATATATTTTTGGTAATAGTAAACTTCGTCTTAGTTGATTGATGTTCTTTCTTTACATATTATCAGTGTAATTCTTGATTTCGAAACTTCAAGCGGACATTTTTTGTTTTATTTTTCTTGCCCTTGAACACATGTATTATTGAAGTGGATGTAATTGATTGATGTTCCTTCTTTATATATTATTAAGGACTGATGAATATTCGTTCCAAAACAATCACATTGCCATGTGCGCAACATTGATAGTAATATTAATATCCCCATTTGGGAGATAGAGTAGACAATCCCTAAAGATCTGTATTGTTATCGAAAAGAAGGACCTACATTCCACTGGTGTAGAAGTAGATACTGGATAGTGGTAGTAAATACTTACTTGACAATAATGTAATTAAAACGTATACGTTAGATTTACAATTTTAATCGACTACTCACGATCAACAAAAGAAACTAATATTGTAATAATTACGTTTTCATTTTAGTTTTTTTTCACTCTTTGTAGTGAGCACTTTGAAGGACATGATTTCATGTATTCATTAGGGAAGAAAACAGTAAATGAATATGTAGTTTCTAGTATTTTTAATTTTCCAGCAATTGAAGCATAAGTTGAAACCCAGAGAAGTGAGAACCTAGAAATCGGTAAGCAATACGAATGTCATACTGTTGGAGTAAATGTCTATTCTTATAATGCAAAATTTCTAGGTATGATAAGCTGTGATTGCAACTAGGCTCAATACCAGAATTTCACCACTGAATAACAACAGTTCATCTATGTTATTTCCATTATTATTTAATTATATTTAGCATCTTTAGGTACAATCGAATTCAATCTCATACCACAGGTTTGGATAATATGGTAGCAGAATTAAATTAGAAAATTTAAATAAATAAATAAAGATACATTTTTATACAAATTAAAGTTCCTGTACAATTTAGAAATTGCAACTTTAAACTTTGCTATATTATTTCTGCCTAATTATTTGAGGATTTTGAAATTTATAGACGTATTATTTCTATTGCTTATTTAATTCATAATATGTATGTTTCATGTTTTTAAATTTCGATTAAATCTACAGTGCTTTTGATTATGTATGATGTTTCATTTATTTAATTTTTGGATAACGTATGGTATTAATTAAGCTCAGCTGTTGATAACTCAATATATCATAATGTGGGGTACAGTAATTTTAGTCACATGCTAGAATTGTCCATTGATGAAATACAACACGACGGTTATGTCAGGTTTAGTGAAATCCTTATTTGGGTTTTAAAAATACTCATCAAAGCCCTTCCGGCTATGATTTGATTAACAAACGCGGGTGCATGTAGGGCAAAATGAGCATAGACGAAATGACGAACCCTACTGTCTCTTTTGAAACCTTTGATCGATGCGATTTTTTTTTCATTGTACTCGAAATCCCCTCTTTAATGTACGAATGTTTGATTGCTCCAGATTGTGCCATTTTCCAGTAATAAAATATCATGTGGTGATTACAAGATAAAATTAAAAAAGATATATAAAAAAAATACGCATTAAGTTGATTAATTACCACAATAATTATTAATATTTTCTTTTCTTTGCCATTTTTGGTTTCACTATAAATTATCAATTTTCTTATTATTTTTCTTATATATAGGTATTGTTCTTTATTTATTTATTTGTTATTCATTTTTTCTTTTATTTTTATATCCAGCCTGCATGCAGGCACCTCTACAGGATTGATATGTAATGTTCATTTTGTAAACCTGGTTTCATTACATTCTACATTATACTTTACTTGTGTCAAAACCCGAAAAGTATAAATCATTTATAAATTGTCCTCTTATACGGTTTGTATAAGTAATCAGGTTTTACACTTTTTCGGCGCTAGATCGACCCAAAGCGACTCCTTTTCCAAAAAATATTCGCCACTTTCCAATTCTCGCAAATTTCAATAGTTTGGAAGACCTTCAAATAGAACAAGTCCAGAAAATGTCATTAAAATCGATAAATTATTAAACAGATATCGTGCGTCGAAGTAAAATTTTGAAAAATCGCATAGCTCGGAAACGAAAATTGGGCCAAAATGCGCCAAAAGGAAATGACCGTCGGCTGCCCAAGTATTGCCTAAAAATGTGCTCATAACCAAAAAGACTTTCTTACAACTAACTTTTAACAGATTCTAAGATGTCAAGTTTAACACACTACATAGAAATGGGATTTTTCATACCAAAAACTGCAAAAGTTATTGCACAGAGATGCTTCTTCTCCTTCTGCCTCCTGTTATACAATTTATTATTAACTTCTGATTTAAAAAATCTATTGATATCTAAATGTGAAAAATGGATTCTTTTACAAAATAGACTAGAAATACAACAAAGAAACATGTATAAACTCAACATGTATATCTTTTTTTGTTTAATACTGATCAACTTAAAATATCAGTATTTAATATCTTTAATGTCATCAAATCCTAATACTGAAAATTCTCAAATGTTGCACTTATTTCAAATTGTATTTATCGATTAATTCAAACTATACATCCGACTAGTTTTAATATTACTACAATATATTATTCTTGTCTCCAGCCATTGTTGTTGAGTTTTGATGTGTTTCAATTAAGAAATAGATTAGTTATATCTCAAGCAATAAATTGTAAACACTAACTTCTTTTCTTGAAATAGAATAGTATCATTATTATTATATTTAGTCCTGATATTCACATTTATATATCTTCTCCTCTGACTTCTGCATGTTTATACTTGACGTGACGTTTCAAATTTGACAATAGAGGGCTTCCGTATTCGCAATACTCACACTTATGTATTGTCTCTCTTGTATGTTTAGAGTTGATGTGACTTTTCAAAGTTGACATCTGAGGGCTTTCATAATCGCAATACTCACACTTGTTTATGTTCTCTCTTGTGTGTATAGAAATGATGTGACTTTTTAGAGTTGACATGTGGGGGCTTTCATAATCACAATATTCACACTTGTGTAGCTTCTCTTTTGTATGTATAGAGTTGATATGACGTTTTAAATTTGACATCACAGGGCTTTCATAACCACAATACTCACACTTGTGTATCTTCTCTCTATTGTGTATAGAGTTGATATGACTTTTTAAATTTGACAACAGAGCACTTTCATAATCGCAATACTCACATTTGTTAATATTCTCCCTTTTATGTATAGAAATTATGTGACTTTTTACAGTTGACATGTGAGGGCTTTCATAATCACAATACTCACACTTGTGTAACTTTTCTTTTGTGTGAATAGAGTTGATATGACGTTTTAAATTTGACAACACAGGGCTTCCATAACCGCAATACTCACACTTGTGTATCTTCTCTCTATTGTGTATAGAGTTGATGTGACTTTTTAAATTTGACAATAGAGGGCTTCCATAATCACACAACTCACACTTGTGTATCTTTGCTCTAGTGTGTACAGAATTGATGTGACTTTTTAAATGTGACAGCTGAGGGCTTTCATAATCGCACAACTCACACTTGTGTATCTTTTCTCTTGTGTGTTTAGAGTTGATGTGATTTCTTAAAGATGACATGAGAGGGCTCCTAAAATCGCAATACTCACAGTAGTGTATCTTTTCTCTAGTGTGAATAGAGTTAATGTGACTTTTTAAAGCTGACATCTGAGGGCTACCATAATCGCAAAACTCGCACTTGTGTGTGTTCTCTTTTGTGTGAATAGAAATTATGTGGCTTTTTAAAGTTGACATGAGGGGACTCTTATAATCGCAATACTCACACTTGTGTAACTTCTCTCTTGTATGCTTAGAATTAATGTGACTTTTTAAATTTGACATCCAAGAGCTTCCATAATCACAATACTTGCACTTGTGTATCTTTTCTTTCGTGTGTTTAGAGTTGATGTGCATTCTCAAATTCGAAAGCAAAGCACTTGTGTAATCGCAATTGTCACATCTGTATATCTTCTTGCTTGCATGTTCAGTGTTGATGTGACGTTTCAAACAATAGGTATAATCGCTCACAAAATCGCAATGTTCACATTTTTTTATCTTCACCCTTTTGCGTTTTCTCTTAACATTAGTTTTTGAAGTAATTTTACTTGTGTTACTGGTTTGAGTTACCAACGAGGATGGAATATTTTGATTAGCAGAACTGTCATCTTCGATACATTCCTGCGACAGATCTTCCAATTCCTCATCTATACTGCACTTCTCGATTCTGAAATATTCAAATATTTTTCCTTGTTTAATCTGACAAGTAAAGTAAAAGTAAGTAAAAGGATTAATGACATTTTGAAATAAAAGGAGACATAATTGTCTAATGAAGATATCGGTAGCTCACAACTTGATAATTTGTCATTTAATTATTTTTGTTATACATGAATCATCCGTTTCATTCTCATTAACAAAATTATTTTTTTTAATTTTCTATGTAGTTTCAATATAACTTGTCTATCATTATATGAACAAAGCATATTATTAAAATTAACTGTACAATATGCCATTTTTCTTCAAATTGAACAAGAAGTAGTAAATTGTAGATAGTCAAAATAGGCAAAAAAAATTGATTTAGTTGTTTAATGACATAAACTTACTTTATCTTGAATTCCTGACAATCTGCAAACTCCTCTCTAATAGCTTGTACATCTACGAATTCTGGAATATTATTTTCGTATTTAATTTCATGCTGGTCTTCCCAGTCTGGATCAATTTTTACTGTTGATAACATGTTTCGTGACGGTTTCAATTATCAAAGGGGTCCATAATTATTAAAATACAAACTCAATTTCCACATGTAATGGGTGTGTACGAAGCAACAAAATACTGTTATTGTTATGTAAATATTATATTCCTATTGTTATACATCATTTTTCTCTCTAGCCTTACGCTTTTAGGGATAACAACTAGGGAAGCGACAAACAAGGCAAGGCTGTCAAAGATGATGATGCACTCGCACACAGAGAAACATGTTTGCTGCAAAAATTCTAGTTTGATGAAACAACGATACTCATGGTTCTGTTGAGTCTTCTCAACCGTATGATAATTATTATAAATATGTATGTATTTGGATTGTTATTGATAAAAATATGTGGACAGAGTTAGACATAGTGAATATTCAGGCAATTATCGAATTCAATCAGAGTACGTTGTGAGGTTTGCAGGTACACCTAAATATAGTTGTTCTGTGAGATAGACTACACAGTAAATAAAACTAGTAATCTCTTATTGGTTAGAACAAATCTTTACGTCAAAGATGATACAAACAAGATGAAAATCTGTCCTTTAAAATCTTCACTGCTAACAGCGTCTCTGATGGCATGGTATAGAAGATAAAAAGAAGAGTTCCACATATAAAGAAGACAAGTTGAGAATTTACGGCGACCGAGAGTTAACTGTTCTTCTCGCACCTTTCGCTCTGTCCTTGTCGCACGATTTGAAATTGAACAAGCATCAGGGAGGGTGATGGAGAGAGGCAAGTTGTGCGAGGACACTAAACAACTCGGCCACCCGACTGATTCATTGGTCGTATGGCACTTGTCTTCTCTATTATTATACTCTTTGCTTGGCATACTATGTGAGCGACTCAACTTACTGAGCTGTGGGGTCCTAATTTTAACCTGTCTAATAACAGCACAAGTCATGTTGGTATAATCCATGGAGTGGATAACAGTAGCGTTACGTGTGCTGCATAGATAACTCTACCACCGGTAGTAGAGTTATCTATGGTGTGCTGTTATGAATAGTAAATTTTGTCAGTGTTTTAACGCAAGCGCAGATTCACTCAGTTCCAATAATTGTGGCAATTTTGTTTTTGGTAGGTAATGTTTTGTAAATTTGTAACATATTCAAATTAAGTTTGGTCGTAGTTTGTAGTTATTTGGCATTTTTTCCAAGTATACAGAAAAAATTATCGAAAACAAATACAAAGCAATACGATGAACTATTTAATTTCGAAAAATTAAAATGATTCTGCAAAAACTAAATTTAATTGGTCATTTGCTGAACATGTTGTTGGTTGTTGAACCCAAAAATTTTCAGATCAGTGAAGAGGTGACACGTAAATAGGTGCAGATTAAATATAAATTTATGAAAGTTTAAATTTTAATCAATTTCCTGAAGAAATAAGATAAAGAACTAAATAGTTTTAACTAAGTTTTAATTATATGTGTGTACTAGGTTTTACCTTATTGCAAATTTACAGCAAACACTATTTTGGTCTGTTACTTTATTGTAACAATGTTATTGCTTACTTCAACAAACTGCCTTTAAATGTAGACAAAACGTCATATATAGAACTCTTAACAAAAGCAAACAGACCTGATTTCTCTGAATTAAAATTTGCAGACTCAAATCTTGAAATAAACAGTAAATAAATAAAAAATAAAACCAAATACATGGGTATACTTATTGATAAACACTTTAAACGAACATACCACATTAATACTTTAACAAAACTAGGCAGATGAGCTATGAAAGTTTATAAATAAAAAAATTATTAATCGTTCTCTACAAATCGTTAATTTAATCCTAAGATGGGGTGGTCTTTATAATAATGCCTTACAATCCCTGACTGTCTTCCAAAATAACATTATTAAAATAATACTTTGGAAAAAATAATTCTATTCTACAAGCTCACTATACAATTAAGAATTTCTGAATATACGCTCACTGTATTATCACACATGCTGCATATTCATCTACAACCATCCCCATTTGAGAATTAATCCAACACATAAGCATGAAACTCCGTCAAAAGTTAATAATATACCTACTAATAAGCTCCTTTTATCAGAAAGATGCTAGCCAGAGGTTTATTATGACCATGGCTCCTAAAATAATCAATTCTTTCCCACCAAACATAAGAAAAATAAACAATCTTACAACATTCTAAAAAAAATCCAAACAGTATATAAGTAAAAATCAAACTAAATACTTAAATATCGTATAATTATTGTAAATACATGTATTTATTAATCCCAAACAATGTACACCTGAAAGTAAAGCGTCATAATTTGTGTTTGCAACTTAATTTTCTTTAGTTGTAAAATTACTAATGTATATCTATTCACCAAGTTTTATTACTTTTTTTTTTCAGGCCTGTCTTTCCAACTACAGAAAATTTGATTTGCTTAATGCTATTATATTTACTACTTGATCACAAATAGCAAAATAATGCAATAATGAATTGATCTATACACATACATGCACCTTGGACCTAAGTGTACACTCTAGTATATAATTTTAGAAAAATACTTACCTATATGAAATGTAAATACTTACTTTATCTATACTATTTGAATTTGAATTTGAAATATACCTACTAAATTGTACACAACTAATTTTAAATCAATTCATTATTGCTTTGTAGCACAAGACAAGTTTTAAGCACTTGTGCTATTTCTGTACACAATCTTTACTTTATACATCCTTTTTATATTCTATTCAAGTTGTAATTATTGCCTTCTATAATTCTCTAAAAAAATTTTGTTATTACTCTTTTATTTAATTATTTACTTTTAAAATGTTATGACCCTAACAGAATGTTATATCAGACTGTTAATTATTAATCTGTTAGATTCAAATATAACAGAGGAAAAATAATGGTGTTGCGTTATGAAAAATGATCAGCCATACGAATTTATGTCTTTTACGTTAAGTCGCGGTATAACATTTACGTTAAAACTTCACTCAAATTCACTGTAGAAACGTAAACTTCCATTCCTTGATATTGACATTATGAAAGATGGTAATCACTTAGAGTTCAACATGTACAGAAAACCGACTCAAACAAATAGGTAATACTCTTGCCTATTCAGTTACACCAATTAATTGATAAAATAGCTCCATTTAATATCATTGTTCATAGATTATTAAACGTTTCCTTGAGTCAGCAAGATTTTAACAACAAAGTTGAGAAACTTCAGCAAATAACGTTGAACGATAGATAGAACAAAATATTTGATCAATAACTTAATTTCGAAGCAAAAAAGGAAATTGAAACGCAACCAATTAACCAAAATAGAGCCGTTACCTTCAAATAATCAATAAAATTCAAAAGTTTCACATATCACCCTTCAGTATTTAATAAATTTCATAAACCGTTTTCTAAATTTGCAATAAAACCCGTTTATAGATGTATTGTTATATGTTGAGGATGTTTGCTCACTGCGACCTAAAGGTTCTATTGTGTCCCCTTCTGCTGCTGCGCTCTTCAGGATATCTCAGAGGCTATAGCAGTTCCTCCAATCCTGTGGATTTAAAGAAGAAAGAAAGTACGGTACGTCGGATGGCTACGCGTTAGTTAAGTCTCCCTCTTCTATTTGGTATGGCACAAGGTGTCATGCCCTTGGGTTTTACAATGTAGTGCATTCTGCAAGGATGTGGATGGAAGTTTCGTCCTTCTCCTAGTAGAACCTGCACTCTTCTTCTTCTACCAATCCGAGTCTTTTAAGGTGTCCTTTCAACCAGCAGTGTCCTGATAGAATTCCCATTAGTATTGTGAGTTTATTTTTACTTAGGTTGATGGAATTAGACCTTTTTTGGTTGTAGTTTCCCAGAAGTATCTTTGCTTGCCTCAGTCCTTGTAGACCTATCCAGTGGTTGAATCTTTTGTTGTCTACTTCTTTTTTCAAGTTCTTGCAGCGCTTATTCTGCTGGAGGGTTCAGGCCTCACAAATGGTGTTTCAGCCCCTTTTTTTGCGAGATCATATGCTTTTTCGTTACCCTGCACCACGATGTGTCCCGTAACCCATGGGAGGGTCCAGTTCAATCTTAAAAGTGCTCTATCTATCTCTCTATAGTTAGAATGTACATGTAATAGAAGAAAATAGAAAGACATCTTCACCTTTTACCCTACTCGATGACCAAATACTAATTTATGTAACCCTAAGTTTTTTGTTTAATACTTAATTAACTTGAAATTAAAAACAAACTTTAACTTATATCTTTAATGTCATCATCTTGGAATATTGAACATTCTCAAATTTTACACTTATTTCATTTATTGCATTTATCTATAAATTTAAACTATAAATCTCACCATAGAATTTTATAGTTCCTTTGTGAGAAAAATTAAACATTATTAAGTTTAATATTACAATCATATATTATTATTGTATCCAGTCATTGTTGTTGATCAAGAAATAGAATAATTATATCTTAGGCATTATTGCTTCATTTCTTGGAATAAAACAGAATTATTATTGTTATATTTAGTCCTGATATTCTCATTTTATCTTCTGATTTCGGCATGTTTATACTTGATGTGACGTTTCAAATTTGACATAAGTGGGGTTCCATATTCGCAATACTCACACTTGTGTATTATCTCTCTTGTGTGTTTAGAGTTGATGTGACTTTTCAAAGTTGAAAGTTGAGGACTTTCATAATCGCAATACTCACACTTGTGTATGTTCTCTCTTGCGTGTATAGAAATGATGTGACTTTTTAGAGTTGACATGTGGGGACTTTCAAAATCACAATCCTCACACTTGTGTAACTTCTCTTTTGTGTGTATTGAGTTGATGTGACGTCTTAAATTTGACATAAGAGGGCTTTCATAACCGCAATACTCACACTTGTGTATCTTCTCTCTATTATGTATAGAGTTCATGTGGCTTTTTAAATTTGACAACAGAGGGCTTCCATAATCACAAAACTCGCACTTGTGTATCTTCGCTCTGGTGTGTATAGAGTTGACGTGACTTTTTAAATTTGACATCTGAGGGCTTCCATAATTGCAAAACTCACACTTATGTATTTTTTCTCTTGTGTGTATAGAGTTGATGTGATTTCTTAAAGCTGACAAGAGAGGACTCCCATAATCGCAATACTCACAATTGTGCATTTTCTCTCTTGTGTGAATAGAGTTGATGTGACTTTTTAAAGCCGACATCTGAGGACTCCCATAATCGCAATACTCACACTTGTAGGTGTTCTCTTTTGTGTGTATAGAAATGATGTGACTTTTTAAAGTTGACATGAGGGGACTCCTATAATCGCAATACTCACACTTGTGCAATTTCTCTCTTGTATGTTTAGAATTGATGTGACTTTTTAAATTTGACATCCAAGAGCTTCCATAATCGCAATACTTACATTTGTGTATCTTATCTTTTTTGTGTTTAGAGTTCATGTGCTTCCTCAAATTCGAAAGCAAAGCACTTGTATAATTGCAATTGCCACATTTGTGTGTCTTCTTGCTTGAATGCTTCTTCTTGATGTGACGTTTCAAACAATAGATGTAATCGCTTTCAAAATCACATTGTTCACATTTACGTATTTTCACCTTTTTGCATTTCCTGGTAACATTGGTTTTAGAAGTAGTTTCACTGGTGTTACTGGTGTGAGATACCAAATTGGAGGATGGAATATTTTTACAAGCAGAAATGTCATCTTTGTTGCATTCCTGTGGCAGATCATCCAATTCCTCATCTACACTGCGCTTCTCGATTCTGAAATATTCAAAAATTTTTGCTTATTCAATCTAACAATTAAAGCCAAAGTAGTCATTTGATTCACCCTAATTTTTTTGGTGCTGGATGAGGATTAATGACATATTAAACTAAAAGGAGACATTCTTAGGAAAAACTATCTCAAGATATCCATTTTTTGGATTATTCACTTTTTAACAGTTTGATTCCCACAGATCTGTCTATTGTCAATATTAATTATCCTTGTCCCTATTTAAACAAAGCAAAGTATGAAAATCAGCTGTAAAAAGAACTTACTTTATCTCAAATGCCTGGCAATTTGCAAACTCCTCTCCAATTTCTTTAATATCTACATACTCAGGAATACTATTTTCGTATTTAATTTCAGTTTTGCCTTCCCATTCTGGATCAATTTTTACCGTTGATAACATGTTTGATGATGGTTTCAATAAATTATTAAAGGGGTCCATAACTCCATAATCAATAAAATACATAGAGATTTGGTAGATCTCTATGATAAAATACAAACTCAATTTCCACATGTAATTGTTGTGTACAAATCATCGAGATATTGTTATGTAAATTACATAGATATTATATATAATATCTATGGTAAATTGTAAGAAAAGGCAATGAACTTTATGCATGTAGAACTGTAGCATAGAAATTTCTAGACTGTCGATGAGTCGTCATAAAAATTAAATATAGATTGTCATTGTGTATTTTAGAAAATTGAAGTTCATTAATCAACCAAATCAATCTTATTATTTCAACGTAGTTAATCTTAGTCCGTATACACCGGTTAGGTGATTTGTATGTTACAATGTTTGGCGACCGTAACACATGTAGGGCAGAAATCTATTGAAATATATTAGTCCATTTCCTCTGTAATTTTGTTTGACGTTTTGGGTTCAAATTTTTACGTTCCTTAATTTTGGTCAATATGGATCAAAGAGTTCTATATATAGAGATGACAAGTTGTATCGTTTGCATATAAAGAGAACGTATTTTGGGAGTCCAGCGCGGTTACCCTCTCTCCGCGTCCCAAGCGATCGAGTCGACTAGTTTTTGCAAGTGAACTTGGGTGAAGCAACATTGTTTCACACCGCAATTTCCGTCGTTCAAGATTTTCAGGAAAGTTGTAAAATAAATAGATAACAATACATAAATAACAAACAAATTGAGGTTAATCGCTCAAAAACAATAATATAAACAAAACGAAATAACAAAAATAACTTTATTCTGCTGCAATACCGTCATAAATGAAGTCGTCTGCCTCGATCATGCGTAAAGAACGAAAAAAGGGAGACTCCCAAAGTACGGTATAAATCCGACTTGTCATCTCTATATATAGAACTCTTTGATATGGATATTAAAAATGTCTGGGCCCTATGCTACTAGAGTTATTGGCTATTTTTTGGGTCCAAATTGCTCCGACTTTGGTGATTGACGCCAATCAGAAGTTTATAGAATGTAAGGGGCCTAATATAGGGCCCAAAAAGTGCGATTTTTGAACAAAATCAAACGTTTGTTCAATTGTCAATTATAAGATGACTATTTGCCGTTTCAACTAATGCTTAACATGTATTGCTAGCATTTTATGTGTACTTTGATATGAGTTTTTCATTTGTTTGATATTTTTTAAGGGGGCGCTGCAATCGCTATTTTCGTAAAAAACGTAATTTTGCGATTGCGGGCTAAAAAATTAGCCTTTTGACTCAAAACAAAATTCAAACGAAAGATATTGATGGCTTTCACCAAAATCCAACCACTTTAGATCATATGGGCCGATTTGAGACCATTTTGAAAAAATTATCCGTGAAAAATGATAGAAAATTTTAGGTTACAAAGTTCGGATCAAGAAAATAAATTCATAGTTAAATAGCTGAAACTTTTGATCTTCCAGGTTACGTCAATCCCGAGAAAACTCATACTAAGCTTTTTGGGTCTTTCGTTATAAACCTTAGTTCAAACTATAGATGCCTCTTGTACCTATCTCAATATACCGTTTTCCCCGCTTCAGCGTTTAACAGTCACACAAAAAAATCAACTAAAAATTCCAATTTTTAATTCATAAAGATGATGTACGCTTGCGTTAACACGGGTTCGATCCCACCCGGGACACTTTTTTCTTTTTGTGATAATTATGATACAAAATCATAATAATAATAATAATAATGATAGTAATAATAATATTAATGATAATAATATTCTACCTGATACAGATTGCAATCATGTTGATACTAATTATAAATAGTGCACATTGTAATAATTATAGGTGTCCTCAGTTCATAGTTTTGCTTTGCTGTCTTATATGTGAACGAGATGTGATTATGATCAGATTCTTTTCAAAATTGGTATGTGGGGTTTTTGGGAGCAGATATCCAGACAAGCGCGATTGTGTGACAACTTCAAAGGTGTGTTTAGCGGTTGGTTTATCGGCCAACAAAGTCATGGCGACAGTATTTTTGGGATCGGTATCGATCGATTACTTCGAAAAGGCCAAAACGGTCACCGGCGTATATTATGCAGAGCTGTTGGATCGATTCGACTCCGATTTGAAGCGAAAGCGGCCGCATTAGGCAAAGAAAAAAAAATGAAACGTGTGTCACTCGGGGACTGCCGCGGTAAAGCTATTGCATAGCACTACGCCATTGGAAAAAGTTGGGCAGAAAAACATCCACTACCCCTTCAAAATCTTCACGAATTATGAGTACAAAAATTTTTTGATCGCATAGAACATAGCTTGCTATGAGTAGAAAATGTTCGCAAAAGATGTTTTCTGTACGATAAACAGTTCCAGAGATATTTGCAAAAAACGAAATTTTTGTTTCAATTTCAACACCCTGTATCTCAAAAACTAAGCGTCTGCATATATGTTAATAGCATCGACATATACATATGGACTGCGCGTGGCAATGATAAGCGCGGGTAGTGCCGGCGTGAGAGAGGGGAAAACGAAGAGGACTAATACTGTCCTTATCTACTTTATCTATCGCGTTTCTATTGGCCGCTGCGTTGCCATGGAAATGCAACATGACTGTAGCTAGTATGTTTATGTCCCGAGCCGATAGATAAAGACAGTATTAGGCTTCTTCGTTTTCCCCTCTCTCACGCCGGCCCTACCCGCGCTTATCATTGCCACGCGCAGTCCATATGTATATGTCGATGGTTAATAGGAACTTTTTTCCTGAAAATCAAATTTTCTATCGACTGTTGAACATATAGTGTAGTACCAAAAGACGCCACGTAGGGGAAACATAAACGGCGTCACGTAAGAGTATCATCTTGATCTCTATGAAGAGTATTCTGTGACAAGCATAGATACAGTTCTCGTCAAATAACTTGGCCCGTACGTCATCAATGGGCGTATCTGATTATGAAAAGTTCTTGATTCACACGTGTTATATTGTTAGGTTGGTAGTTTTTCTACAGAAATTTCCGTACGCCACACGCTGCAGAATCAACTTTATCGGTTGTATTCGTACCTAGTCGGTTAGCATTTTCAAGTTTCTTATAGTGTTCGTCATTCCAAGCTTATCATGTTTATTTATAAATATTTGCAGCTGTTATAACCTATAACATTCGTTAGTTTACATTGTTTACTCAGATTATCTTTTTAGAGTGAATATAAGTTTCAATACTTTTAATGTATTGTCGTGTATTAGAACGAATTACACTTTTAACGGACGTGCAGCAGAAATTGTGTTAGGTTCCCTGTGAATGAAGGAATCAGACAGCAACGGCATTTGAATACAATTGCATCAGGACATGGTGAAGAACCACATTACCATGATGTTACCATTTCATGAGCATGACAGTACCTACCTATGAATCTACTTTCACTATTTCTGTGATGGAAATTTTGACAAAGAACCTGTTTCCCCAGCAAGACATGTAAATACAATCTACGTAGAAACGCTTTCAGAGTAGATTTTCAACTTGCTGATGCTCAAGGGGCCTAACTTCAATATCGTGGTAATAAACTGCAGCTACATCTCACAATAATGATGAGATTTTGTAAAGAATAACGGAAGCAAATGATAAATTGAAATTGTTCACACTTAGATTCGCGATAACAGGAGTTAGGTGTCAGACATAACGTGATTCAAATACGATAGGACGGGGATGTTTTGTCTCTTTCTAGATCATTACAATGCCATTGACGTATGTGGTTTTCTTAGAAATTATACGTTACAATGTTTCTTTATCTAAATCATGAGTATTAGAAGAAGATAGACAATTTATAATGTGCTGATTTTATTTCATACAAGTGCCAAGTTATTTGACGAGAACTTGTATATCACATTTGTTCCCTGCGCGTAAGTTAGAGTTTATACATTTTACCTCTATTTTGTTAATTTGGGGCCGTTTCGAACCCCGTGCGGCCGGCGCCAGTTGTAATAAAGTATTTTGGGCTATGGGCCGCTAGCTTTTACCCGCTTTCGGTATATTTAAGTAGCTAGAAAATTAACTTTCGTACAGGGCACGTCAGTTGCTAGTAGGTGACAGCTGAGAATACCTCAAACTGTTTCAATTAAATTTTTCTATTTAATCGACATTTTGGGGCCCGAGACTATGCTATTTAGTTGGCCCCGTTCATAAACCAACGACATGGAGCGAAAAGTCTTCGTTAAGACGTTCTATGTACCGTAAATTTGCACTTTTTCTAACTCGCGAGCTACGCGCTTCTCACGTGAACGTCAAACGATTTATCGAAAATTAACCAATTCAACACAGTTTGGGGCTATCACGACCTTTTAAAAGGTTCAAAGTTAACATTTCGACAATTTTAAGCTCGGCCGAGCTACATGGTAGGCGGAATGGTGGGTGTCAGGATATTTCATTACAGTATTTGTTTTTTTAGATTTCCGTAACGGAAATCTAAATCTTTTGTTTTTTTTTTCTTGATTCGGTCGCCGCGCTCAAAGCCCGCGATAAAAGCTATATGCAATAGCTTAAAAAGTGCTCTTCCACCAGAACAACGCCCCGGCGCACAAGTATGCACGTAGTCACAATGGAAAAATTGCATGAATTGCGCAACGAATTGGTTTGTCATCCACCATATTCTACAGATTTGGCTCCCTGTGATTTTTATCTATTTCCAAACTTGAAGAAATGACTCGGCGGAAAGCGATTTGGCTCCAACGATGAGGTCATCGCTGAAACAAACGCCTATTTTGAAGGATTGCCCAAATGGTATTATTTGGACGGGATTGAAAAATTAGGAAAACGTTAGACGATATGTTGAAAATAAAATAAGTTAAGTTTTGACCTAATAAATCATTTCTTGTTTCATTTTTCAGAGACTCTTCACCTTGCTCTCGTAACCCGATTCAAGAGGAGACTTCGTTCTGCCAGATTCTATTCCAAATTGGTAGTTTATTGGTGATGTTTGAAGTCGGAGATTATGATTTGTCAGAATTCAAAAATTCAATATGGCGGAAAGCTTTTGTGATTATGGGCCCATTCGATTCAAAATTGGTATATTGGAATTTTTGGGGTCGGAGATCATGATTTGTTATTTCTATTTAGTACACTTTAAGGTTGTCTGTAAAGTCGGTTTACTGACGATAGTTGAACGTGACAACGTCACTCGACTGTTAAAATTAAATTTTTGATTTTATTATTTTATAATAATAAATTTTGTATTGACATTATTTCTTTCAGCAAGTAAACTGAATAAAAGTTGTTGTTCAATTAGTTACTTAATTATTTTTGCAAATTGAATTGTAATTTGTTGTAAAAAAGTAATAATTTTTTATAAGAATAAACTGTGATTAAATTATTGTTCATAAATCTTACATTTAAAATTTGGAAACATCATTAAAATTTTTGTAACTCTAATTTTTAAAAAGCCCGCCGCCTCAATGTGTTTGATATAGGAGAAAATTGTTCCCTTTGACGGCTGGCTGGTCCAACCTGTCATTTCAGACACGTTGTTATGATATGTGGAAGATTTAACATTTGTTTTAATTTTTTTGAAATCATAGCTACGCTCGATAATTATTTCGATCGAATAGTGAAGCAATTGATTTTTTACTCATCGTGAAATAGTTCTGTTAACTTATTGTTATAGTTTTGTCAATTATAGCATAACCTACAATCGCTGCACTAGCGGACCGATGCTATTTATTTTAATGATGAAAGCACGAATATTCGACAATATATCACTGAACATATATTTAATATCGAAAGAATCATTACCTTTATCGCCGCAATTGTCGTTGCTATAAACAATTGACACCACATTCACTTTTCACTGCACTTCATACTTGACGAAAACATGTAAATGTATTATTGTATAGCAGCTGTCCACGCGGACGCATCGCTCACTCAAGTAGGAGAGACAGATGTCGAACGCGGAGGCCGATTGTGTCTCTTTGTCGCTCGTTCCGCGCTCTCGCTTGCACTTCAAGCCTTAAATGGAACGCCTCAGAGCGAGGTAACGCCGTCATGTTTTTTTGTGCGTGCAGCCGGCTCCATCGAATTATAAGACGTTGTCACGTCAAAAATTCGATATATTTTCTGTTCCTACAATCAAATACATTGAATCCGCAGGAGTTTCCGAAAGCCAAGTTGCTAACAAAAGTGAGGGAGGTCACGTGATCAAATGATCACAGTTCATTTGCGTACTAATGTGCCTACATCCGAGTAAAGTATTTGATCTTGTGAATCAACACATACTGTTGAAAAAGCTTGAAATATATGGAATACGGGAAACTGCCTTGAAAATAATTCAGTCCCACCTAGAGAATATATGCTAGAGGGCAATAAGTTTGAATCAAAAATCTAGTTATCACCAAGGGGTACTTCAAGGTTACATTTTGGGTCCTCTTTTGTATATTTTGTACACCATTGACTTACCTTCAGCCATCAAACAATAACAATGAACAATTTGCGGTCGACTCTTCTTGTGTTCGAGTATTTCAGGAAGACATCACAAATACTGTTCTTGTGTATTACAGGAAGACATCACATATATAATGATCTGAAGATCCTGAATGATTGGTTTGATTCAAATATCATAACCTTGAATCTGGATAACACCCAACTCATTCTTTTTAGTTATCCTAAGGAAATCAAGGATCAAATTACAGTCTATAATGATCAAGGGAAAATTATACCATAGGCTTCACAGTTTTATTCGTAGGAATTCAAATATATTCATGGCTAAATTGTTCTGTAAAGATAATGTTCTTCGCAAGAACATCGAAAGAACTAAAAATACTTTTATAGATGAAAAGATTCTTACGTTCTATGGTATCTACATGATTAAATAATAATAATAATAATTTTACAGGAAATTATACATTTTATTACAGATATTACATAACATGTACGTTATAATATATATACATTATACACATATACACATACATACATATATGCACACACACATATTATATTAAAAGTAGTATTTTTGCATTTATTATTATTTAATTGATGTTCTTATGTCTTCTATAACTAAGCCTTTTTAGGGCTTGTGTTTGCAGGGAGACTTAAGTATTTATTGTTTATTTTCAACAACAATCTTCTTTTAATCTTCAAATTATGTTGGAACGTTTGGAACGGATAGGAATTAGAGGTATACCAAATAGCCTGGTTAAATCATACTTATCTAAAAGAAATCAGAGTGTAATCATCACAGGTGAGGATAGTGATAAGCTAGAGATGGAATTTGGGGTGCCGCAGGGTACAGTGCTCTCGACGCTACTGTTTAATGTTTATATAAATGGTCTTATGTATGAATTGGATGGGATATTCTGTTCTGCAGATAACTCTGCAGCAATAGTATGTGGGGAAGACTGGGAAACTACAAAAATAAATACTGAACTAGCATTGCACAAAATTAAAAAATGGCTGGACTACAGTTTCCTTTCTCTTAATATAGAAAAATGAAGTTTTTAACTTTTTCACTCTCGAGTAAAGCCGAATTTTTATAATCTAAAAATGCATAATTCTCAATGTGATCTAGAATTACGGTGTAAATGTGATAATGGGATTGAGAGAAAATCCTCGATAAAATACCTGGGGGTAATGATAGATGAAAACCTTAGTTGGAAGGAACATATTCAATATGTAACTGGTAAAATTAGAAAACTTATTTATAAATTCTATGAGTTATGAAACTATCGTTTTCATCTTTAAAAATGGTCTATTTTTCACTAATAGAAAATCAATAATAAATTATGGTATTGTAGTCTGGGGGAGTACAGGAACAACAATTATGTCTATGCTCATAAATGCGCAAAAGTGGATTATAAAGATAAAGCTTAAAATTTTGAAAGATCATTTAATTTAGATCAGGTAGTAAGTACGGATATTACATGTAGTCTCAGTTTGAACAGTTCATTATTTCAATAGATATGAATGAATTCCGAATGTGTATTCCGTGATTGCCACTTTTCTAAATCTCCGTAATTTCGAATAAATGTAATTATTCAAATAGATGAATCAAATTCATGCCCGTTCAAAATTGCATTTCATTCCGATAAAATATGTTGCAAAAACAGGGGTCTGGCCAAGTTAACGCATCAAACTTTGTGCAACCTTATGTATAAAAAGGGCGAACAACCAAAAAACTCCGATAACATGTATTTACTCCGCCGAGAGGAACTACCAAGATGTGCGCGAATTTTAGATCTAAAAAGTAGCGTCACTTTTAAGCATTGTTCGGGACATAAGTAAAAAACCCTCGGCACAAAATAAGGAATTGGTGGAGCAGACTTGACCAGAACCTCGGAAAACGTATAAAAGCCGTGACAGCCAAAAGATCGCTCTCTTTTGTGATTTCAATTTTCAAGTGGTACAATTGCTCTTTTGTGATTTTGATTTTCCAACAGTACCGATAAAGTGTGATTATAATCGAAGTGAATTAATTATCCGAGTTTGAGTCAGATTGAAGCTGTGAAGTAATAATAGTGTTCCGTTTAAGTGAATTGGTAGCAAATAGTTTATATTTTTGGGCATTACGATATATTGATTTCCGTAGTTTATGATTATTATTGTAATTGGTGAACGTTTGTACGATACCTGAGTTCCGTAGCATTCAGTAATTTGAATTGTTAGATTTGAGTTTATCCCGTCATAGGTCGGACCGCGCACGATTTGAATTCGCACGTGAATTGAAATATTCAAGTAATTGTATGGTGCGTACAGAGTGTGTATGTTTGAACGACAGGGGCGTCTTTGGTATATTTGTGCCGCTGTGCCTGTACCGGAAGTATAAGTATATCATAGACGACCAAACCGCCAACGGCTTGTACACGCTGTGCCTGTACCGGAAGTATAAGCTAGGGTGGTTGTGTGATTGAGAATCGTAATAATTCCCTTAATACTATGAGAAGTCCTCGGCCGTGGATATAGGGGTTATTGCAGATACGATAGTTAGAATTTGTGCACGCTGTGCCTGTACCGGAAGTATAAGCCCTAATTGTCTAGATTCTGAATCTGTAAAGTATATGAAATCTACACTGCCATACAATTACCGGGCGCTCCGTGAAAGCTAGTACGAGGGTGGGTGAGGTGACAGAATAAACTCAATCAGAGTAATTATCCGAAAATACCGTAAAATCGGGAAACTAGTGCAAAACAATATTTTCCAAACCAACCGAATTTATAACCGAATATATCGTAGTGTGATTTGAACATTTCATTTATTACTGTTGCTATCTAAAAATTTTCCAAATACCGCTCATTACGCTAGGAACTGCTTGATTTGTATTTTCCGCAAATTGATAATTCTGAATCATTTATCAACGGATTCCGTACCGCTGAATTGAATTTAAATACCGAACACATCGTAAAGTAGATATGTTGAAAGAGTTTTCATATACCGTTTGAGCTTCATTACATTTTCCGTCTGGGTAAAATCTTTGTGAAATAATACCGTTCAATTGCATTTTATATTGATTAGTGTACTTATAATAATCATTATATATTTTAATATTTGGAATTCCCTGTTTTATTAAATAATTTCTGCTCCATCTTCAAACGAGCTAAGTTTTAACCAGGTATCAATTGTAACTAAAGCCTACAATTTTGACTGTTTTCTGCCCAATGGACTCTGGTTATACTTCACTGTAGCTACCCTAGGGACAAGGCTATCTATAGATAGCATAGTGGCAAGCCTTGTGGTGAAGACCCTAGCAGAAGTCTTCAAAAAGGAGTAAACCTTTGGGAAAAATCTGGCGCCCGAGGATTCGAAGCTTATCGAAATAAGCAATTCACCGAAAGCGACAAGGTACATGTCATAAGAGGAAAAGATATCCTACAGAATCTGTATATACAGATAGCAAACTGTTATGTCCTAATCAATTGTATGCAAAATCTGTTATTAGATTCATGCTAAAAAACACATACTACAGGGAGGATTTAAAACATGGTGTAAATACAAGAAATGCAGCTAATAATAATCTCTTTCTGTGCAATCCTAAACATACATTATGTCAAAAGCATATTTATTACATAGGCCCAAAGATTTACAATAGTCTGTCCCATGCTATAAGAAATAGACCATACCATGTAAAAAAGGAAATTGTACAATGGATAATTGAGACTAAGTATACTGTAACCTTCATGTTTTGATGGAGGGAATAAAAACATGTTTTTGTGATTGCTATCTGAGAATGATATTTTTTCTTTTTATATCTTAGGAATTTTCCTAAAGTATTAATTTAATTTAAAAGTAAATTGCTAAATGTTGTAGATACCCTTAAATAAAATTGAATGTGATAATGTAACTGGGTGCCCACACACAAACACAGTATTCAGAATATCATCGTGTACTGAATATAATTTATTTTTTTTAAAACCGGCCAGAAATTAGTACTTTCCGGTTTATTTTTAGGTCAGAAAATCTCATTTTGTCGGACCGAGCCAGAAAATTATTGTGATAGTCCTGTAAAAGCTTTTACCGGACTCATTTTTATTTACTTTCCGGCCTATCTAATGAAAAAAATAATAAAATAGTTAGTCTAAGATAGCGGTCAATTGGTTTCTATAGTAACCGAGTTTTGTATTATTTAAAACTATAAAATAACTTGACATATTTTGACGTTTAGTTGAAAACGTGACATTTATTATAAAATGGATATTCAAAATGATTGTGAATTAATGGAAGATGAAATTATACCAGATGAATTGTTAAGGCGGCCACCCAAGCAACGTTTGATTTATTACCGTCGAAGTCCCGGATACGATATGAACAAACATACCAAATTTTTGAAAAGTTAATTAATAAAGAGTTCTTGTTATAAAAATATAAACTGAATAATATGAAGTTTATGGTACAACAATGTCTGTTTTAAAAAAAATATTGTACGTAATACGTCCCAAAAGTGCTTTTACCGGACTCGCAGGCTGCAATTTGCCCACTCGTCCAGTAAAAGACCACTTTCGGGACTTGTTACGTAAACTACTATAGTTTATATGTTGTAAAGAGATATTATCAATAAGTTATTTAAAATATATTGCTGTTACTAATGTTATATTTGTATTTATGCAATTATAAATTGGTGAATTTGAGAGCTAACAATAAAAGTCAGGTTCAACTTCAACACTGTTTATTCTCTAAGCTCACTCCATGACAACGTAAGGTTACATATTAATCTACAGTATGATTAAACAATAATAAATCATATCACATCCCCCTTTCTTCAAATGAGTATGTACATTTATTTCAAAGATCTAGCCTTAGAGGGGGTTTCACCAAACGTCCAGATGAAGTGACTTTATCTTTTGATACCATTCTGTCCTCTGAGCCTATATTATCTGAACTAGATATGTTAGAAGGAACTACTTGATTAGAGCCACTTTTAAGTTGTAAATCAACTTCATTTGAAGCATCAAGAAATAGTTCTACTTCAGTATCACTAATTTCACTACAACTATCATTACTTTCTAATTCAATAAATATTTTTTTATCCCTATCTCCTCTCCTTCGATATAAATGTCAGGGGTCGAAAATGAAGAACGATCTGAACAATCACTGTTTTGATCACTATTATTCAATTTTATAAATTTTCTATTTCTCAACAAAATTGAACCGTTATTCATTTTTATTTTGTATGTTCTTTCCCTAAGTTTTCCTATAATAATACCGGATTTCCAAACTGAGTTAGGTTTGAGTTGAACATAAACTTTATTTCCTGATTCAAGAGGCTGTAAGGTTTTCACACCTGAATTGAAATATTTCTTATTCATAGTTTGTCTGTTATTTAAAAATTTACTATATTTTGTGATATCTATAGTTTTCGGACAAAATGAACTACTTTTAGATGATAAAGTAGATCTTAATTTACGAGACATCAAAATTTCGGCAGGAGAATATTGTTCATCAATTTTCATATTTCTGAATAAAAGCAATGCCATGTAAATGTCTTTATTCTCCTCGAGAGTTTTCTTGAAAATACTTTTGGCAGTTTGAATAGCTCTTTCTGCCATTCCATTTGATTGAGCATACGTGGGAGAAGTTATTACATGGTCGAACTCCCAATTCATAGCAAATCTTCTGAATTCATCTGAACTGAATTGAGGTCCTCCGTCGGTTACAACTGTTACTGGGATACCATGTCTAGCAAATATGCTCTTGAGAATTTGAATTATACGATGGCTAGTAGTATCGTTATATAATTTTTCAATTTCAATGTATTTTGAAAAGTAATCAATGATTAACAGATACTTTTTTCCATGTAGTTCAAAGAGATCACAGCCTACTTTGTTCCATGGTAAGCTGGGAATACTATGATTGATCAAAGGTTCTGCTGGTTGTGACTTTGAGTATTTCATACATAATTCACAATTTTGAATTTTTTGTTTTATATCATTTATCATTGAAGGCCAGAAAATTGATTCTTGAGCTAATTTCAAGGATTTGTTTATGCCCATGTGACTGTAATGAACCCTATCTAACATTTCTTTTCTCAAAAGTTTTGGAATCACAAGTGCATTACCCTTGAAAATAAACCCATCACATTCAGTAAGTTCACTTTTATTTTTACAATATATTTTCAATCGATCGTCGAGTTTTTTATTATTTTTAGGCCATCCCTCAGAAATTATATTTTTTAATAACTGAAGTTCCGTATCTGCCTTTGTTTTTTCCAAAATTTCGCGTTTTTTATGATTAGTTACATTGATTTCTGAAATGAGCATGCAAACTTGTAAATTCATTTCTTTGTCAAAATCTTCATTTATATTTTCATTCAAGTATGCCCTTGATAAAGCGTCGGCTATCAAAAGTTCTTTTCCAGGTTTGTACACTACTTCAAAATCATATTTTTGAATTTGCAGCAACATTCTCTGAAGACGCGCTGGACATTTATTCAGTGGTTTTTTAAAAATTGATATCAGAGGTAGGTGGTCGGTTTCCACCACAACTCTTTTACCAAACACAAACTGATGGAATTTTTCCAATCCCACAGTTATAGCCAATAGCTCCTTCTCTATTTGTGCGTAACGACACTGTGTTTCTGTCATAGCCATTGAGGCATATGCACATGGTAGTTTATTTTGTAAAAGAACAGCACCAGTGCCGGACTTAGATGCATCAACGGATATTACTGTTTCGCGATTTACATCGTAAAATTGAAGAACAGGTTTTTTTGTTAAAGTATTTTTTAAATGTTCGAATGCTTTTTCGTGTTCATCATTCCACATAAATTCAACATCCTTTTTTAGTAAATTACGTAGAGGTAAAGTAAAATCAGAAAAATTCTTGATAAATTTACATATGTACGTTAGCATCCCCAATAATCTCTGTACATCTTGTTTACACTGAGGTCGTGGAATCTCGGTTATGGCTTTAATTTTTGAATTATCCGGACTTATACCATCTGGCGAGATAATATGTCCCATGTAAGTAATTTGCTTTTGTCCGAACTTGCATTTTTTGAGATTGAAACGAATATTATTTTCTTGGGCTAAATGCAAAACTTTTTTAAGTCTGTCATCATGTTCTTTCTTATCTTTGCCCCAGATAAGAAGATCGTCGATATAAGTATCCGCACCTTCAATGTCAAAAATTTCCTTGAACCGGGCCTGGAAAACTTCGGGGGCAGATTTAATTCCATACGGAAGCCTAAGAAATTTGTACCTCCCGAAAGGTGTTCCAAATACACACAGTTCAGAGCTTTCTTTATCAAGCGGTATTTGGTAAAAACCTTGTGTGGCATCCAGAGTGCTGAATACTTTGGCATTTGCTAATTTACTAGTAATTTCATCTAGAGTAGGTATTTTATAATATTCTCGTTTGATAACTTGGTTCAAATCACGGGGATCCAGACAAATTCGTAATTTATTATCTGGTTTTTTAACAATCACCAATGCGTTCACCCAATCAGAACTTCCATTTACTTTTTCAATTATTTGTAATTTTTCAAGTTCTTCTAAACTTTTTTTTAGACTTTCCATTAAAGGTATTGCTACTTTTCTGATAGGTTGAACTATTGGTTTCGAGTTTTTTTCCAGGTTGA
The DNA here is from genome assembly GCA_958510875.1 of Endomychus coccineus. Lineage (NCBI taxonomy): Eukaryota > Metazoa > Arthropoda > Insecta > Coleoptera > Endomychidae > Endomychus > Endomychus coccineus. Next base: position 29,762,771 of record OY294070.1, on the reverse strand, counting down.
TATGATAGGTTTTTTTCATACACCCAATACCACAAAACAAATCCTTGAATTTTTTAATTAGTTCAGAATACCCAATGATATTTGACTCTACAGAATCAATTTTCATGATCAAATTCAATTTCATACTCGAGTCGAGTCCCAAAAGAGCCTGTGTATTAGAATTTACCACATAAAAATCCAAATAATATTGTTTATTATTTTTCAAGCATGGAATTGTACACTTACCAATAACATTGAGAGGATTTCCTGTGTAAGAATGCAGTTTAGAGTTTGACCTAGTAATTATATTTTCAGAAAAACCCAGAGACTTGAAAACGTGAATTGGAAGTACGTTTGCCATTGCCCCTGTATCAATTTTGAGGTTGAAATTATGACCATTACTTTCAAACACAGTATACCATTCTTTATTTGTCGAATTTATTTTTGAATCATCATCTACTTGCGAAATACAACCTATGAACAAGAAATCGTTAGAATTTTCAGTTATAGAATTGACAGAATCAGAAATTTCATTTACTTTTCTTTCATTTTTGTTAGAATATTTCTTTTTCATGCATACAGTTGCAAAATGATTTGGAATTTTACAGAAATTACAAACCCTACCATAGGCAGGACATTTGTTGATAGCATGTTCCTTGTAACCACACTTATTGCAGTTCTTGATCGTCTTGGTATTCACTTCCTCATATTTTTTTCTGTAGACCACATCCACTTGAGAAGATTCTCCAAGCTGGCTGGAACCCATCGCCTCACTTCTCGCTTTTGACGTTTCTATGACATGACAAAGTTCAATAGCTTTTTCTAGTGTCAAACTATCGTCTTGAAGCAGTTTCTCCCGCACATAATTGTTCCTTATGCCACAAGTTATCATAGTTACGATTAAGCTATCTTGAAGAGTATCTAATTTACATCTGGTTGCCTTTTTCTTCAATTCAAGAATGAAACTTCCAGTAGATTGGCCCTGTTCTTGTCTATATGAAAAGAATTTGTACCTTTCATATGCCGTGTTTTCTTTGTCTTGGAAATGGTTGTCAAACTTGTCCAATAGCACATTCAGTTTGTCTTTCTCGTCGTTCTGGAATTTGAAGGTGGTATAAATCTTGAATCCTTCATCACCCAAGTAGTGTAAAAGTTGAGCACATTGAGTTTTCTCATCTTTCTTGATAACTTCAGAAGCAATAAGGTAGTTCTCGAATTTGGCTTTCCACAGCTTCCAATTTTCAGCCGTGTTTCCTGTCAGTGACAGAGATGTCAGACCACGATTATCACCCATTTCTTTTATATTTGATTTGCTGGATTGCAATTGATTATTCAAATGAAAATATACACTTTCTCGAACGTTTTTCAGTGTTGAAAGTGCGACTGCGCCATGTTATATTTGTATTTATGCAATTATAAATTGGTGAATTTGAGAGCTAACAATAAAAGTCAGGTTCAACTTCAACACTGTTTATTCTCTAAGCTCACTCCATGACAACGTAAGGTTACATATTAATCTACAGTATGATTAAACAATAATAAATCATATCACAACTAAATAAATAAAAAAATAAATAATCTTTCTCGAAGTCTTCTTGTACATTTAGTCCTAATATACACATTTATATATGATCTCTTTTGACTGCATGTTTAGACTTGATGTGACGTTTCAAAGTTGACATCTGAGGACTTCCATAATCGCAATACTCACACTTGTGCATCTTTTCTCTTGTGTGTATAAAATTGACGTGGCTTTTTAAAACTGCCATCTGAGGGCTTTCATAATCACAATACTCACACTTGTGCATCTTTTTTTTCGTGTGTTTAGAGTTGATGTGGGTTTTTAAATTTGATGATAGAGGGCTTTCATAATTGCAATACTCACACTGGTGTATCTTCTCTTTTGTGTGTTTAGAGTTGATGTGACTTTTTAAATTTGACAACAGAGGACTTTGATAATCGCAATACTCACATTTGTGTATCTTCTCTTTCGTGTGTTTAGAGTTGATGTGACTTTTTAAACTTGACATTTGAGGGCATCCATAATTGCAATACTCACACTTGTGTATCTTCTCTCTTGTGTGTAAAGAGTTGATGTGACGTTTTAAAGTTGACATTTGGGGGCTTCCATAATCGCAAAACTCGCACTTGTGTATTTTCTCTCTTGTGTGTTTAAAATTGATGTGACTTTTTACAGCTGACATTTGAGGACTTACGTAATCACAATACTCACACTTGTGTATCTTCTCTCTTGTGTGCATAAAATTGATGTGACTTTTTAAATTTGACAACAGAGGGCTTCCGTAATCGCAATACTCACACTTGTGTATCTTTTCTCTTGTGTGTTTAGAGTTGATGTGACTATTTAAATTTGACATCTGAGGGCTTCCATAATCGCAATACTCACACTTGTGTATCATCTCTCTTGTATGTTTAGAGTTAATGTGACTTTTTAAAACTGAGATGTAAGTGCATTCATAATCACAATAATCACACATGTGTGTCATCTCTCTTGTGTGTGAAGACTTGATATGTAGTTTTAAACTTGACATTTGAGGGCTTTCATAATCACAATACTCACATTTGTGTACCTTCTCGTTTGAATGTTTAGTGTTGATGTGTTCTTTTAAACAAAATTTATAACTACTTTCAAAATCGCAAAATTCACATTTATATATCTTCACCCTTTTGCGCTTCCTGTTAACATTAGTTTCACTGGTGTCAGACACCAAATTAGAGGATGGAACCAAAAAATGATCATCAATATTTGTCACACTGTTACAATTATACCCACTATATTGGCAGTCCAATGAGTCCTTTGTATCCAGAATTCCAATAGAACTATTCAACCACTTGGTATTTGAACAATCAAAATTTTCAAGGTCAGCTCTGTTTAAATCTTTATCATCTTCGATACATTCCTGTGGCTGATCTTCCAATTCCTTATCTACACTGCACGTCTCGATTCTGAAAATGTAAGGATTAAATATTTTTACTTGTTCAATTTGACAGTTGAAGCTAAAGTACATTGAATTACAGTCACTTTAATTATATAGAAAATAAAATCTCGAGAAAAAACTCTTCTGCTATCTACAGAATTGTACCACTATACTTGATCTTTTCAACAAACATCAGTTTGATTCTCACACAAATCAAATTCTTAAACACAACAACTGTTAAAAAAAACATTTCTTTTGGATATATGTCATTCCTCTTGTATTTAAAAGAAGTAAATTATTCATGAAATAGGCCAATAAAAAAATGTTCAGTTGTTCATTGACATAAACTTACTTTATTTTCAGTTCCTGACAATCTGCAAGTTCCTCTTTAATTTCCTTTAGATCTACGTATTCAGGAATAATATTTTCGTATTTAATTTCAACCTGACCTTCCCAATCTGGATCATTCTTCACTGATGATAACATGTTTATAATTGCTTTAATGCTTTAGTGAGGTCGAGGAGTCGAGGTTTCAATTTAAAGGTTTATCCTCCTAGGATCATGTCAGCCGTAGCAATAGAATATGATGGCGGCCCAAGCCAACAAATAAAAACCATAGTTTCCATACCTCTGTGTAAAAACAGTTAACGCCTTGCATAGAAAATACATTCCATCCACAGTGCAACATGTTTTTTGAAGCACAGATCTGTGGATGCAGTGGTTTATTTCATAGATTTATTGTTGAGACATGAGGTCTGTTCCACTGTCGCATAGACGTGTATACGACCGTGGTCTGTTCATTTGTGTCCTTGCTGATACATAGAGCAAGCTGATCAAATCAGTTAATGTCATCACAAAGCAGATAGATTAGCAAAGAATGACTACAAACCACGGTCGTATAGACAGGTCTGGAAAGTCGAGCTTGTTTCCTATGTGAGAAGTAAGTCCACTAAGCGTCGACTTTCGCATAGTACCAAAAAGCGCCACGTAGGGGGTATTTCCTGAAAACTGTCAGTTGACTTGTCAACACAAGGCATACCCATCGACATATCCTATATGTCGATGGGCATACCTGCGTTTTCAGAATCGTTTTACCACCTCGTGATCCAAGCGCCAGCTGGTGACTGAGCGAGGGACTACGAGTTTGACGACGCGTAAGCGACTCATCTCAACCATAAAGTTTCCGGACCGTGCTACAAACAAACACTTTTCGACACAGACAACATAGCCTGGAAAATTTTCAGAAATGTACACAAATAAAAATATCATAAATGCTATTTTTTGCCTTGCAACAGATGATACATTCTCTTCTAGTTCATCTGAAGATGAAGAAATAGACGATTTGAAGATCTAAGAAGCCATTTTAACTAATAGAAATTGTATTGAAAATAATTTTGAAGTAAGAATTTGCTCAACACAAATGAACACAATTAGATCAAATGATCGACACAAACGAACGGACGTTTTTCTACTAAACTAACTCTAGCAACACAAACAAACAGACCTATGGAGTTTTCTCAATCGTACGATTATTAATATGCAAAATCGTATTTTAGAAACAGGCCATACCTTTCCTAATTTGAATAAGGTCCAAATTTTACAGTCAAGATAAAATTTCAAAACTAAATATATTAGAGTCAAAGGAATGAAGATGTATGATAATAAGATCCCAAATGATCAACTAGATTTATATTACAGTAATCTCTTCAATGTATTAATAACCTGATTTTCGTATTTAAAGTCCGTTAGTAAATATGCCCGCACCACTAAGGTCCCCACAGAATTACCTTATCACCTTACCGCTCTGGTTTTTCCTAGAACTATTTCCTATAGCCATAAAATTTGTTTCTATTCCTTCTTCAACCTATATATAGCAGATTAAATATTTGTTAAATTCATACCTTCGTTTTCGTCTGGAGATGACACGTTTAGTGTTAACTATAGTAACGACTATATTAAATATCAGTGAAAGTATAACAAAGTAGTTTTATTCATTATTTCGTTAAAATGATAAACTATCAAAAAGTAACGGCTTCCACAATTGAATTTTTGATAGTGAACAATTTTACTGGATAAGGCTGACTGTTTCTTATTTGTAGTATTACAGTATATTCGTAGTGTGAACTCATAGTTTATTACTATTTCTTTTTCAAATAGAAGAGGAAGGTAATATTTAATTAATTAATTTCCATTATTTGCCTCGTTCAATTATTTTAATTATTTATAGTATTTCAATAATTAGGTTGAGTTGAAAACTTACAGTGGATAAAGTGGTTTCAACAAACCTTATTTCCAAAGTTTCAGTCTGTGTTGATGAAAAAAATTTTGTTAATAAGTTGTTTGAACCTCCAAAGAATATTTACTTAAGTATTCCAAAGCGAAACTCCAAAGAATATTTATTCACTAAAGTATTTCAAAGTTTAATTCGTGCCAGGAATTAACTTTGGCAAAACAACACTTTCTATCTTTCTATTGGTGGCAACTATTTCCAATGACGATAGAGCTAGAAAAGTATGATGTATGATCTTCATACCTATGATTTTCATGTTCTTACTGTTGTAACAATAACTTTGATTCAACAACTTAGTCAACATTCACCATCTCTTGTGATTTTATAAACTAGAGAGAGAGAGAGAGCTATCTTAATCAAAATATGTAAATATTTTGTTGCCTTGTGGTAATAGTTACCCTCATAATATATTATATAATGTAAAACAATTCCGTTTTAAAGTTGACATCTCAGGACTTCCATAATCGCAAAGCTTACACTTGTGGATCTTCTTTTTTGTGCATAGAGTTGATGTGACGTTTCAAATTTGACATCAAAGTGTTTTCATAATCGCAATACTGGCACTTGTATATCTTCTCTCTTGTGTGTTTAGAGTTGATGTGACTTTTTAAAGTTGACATCTGAAAGCTTCCATAATTGCAATACTCACATTTGTGTAGCTTCTCTCTTGTATGTATAGAGTTGATGTGACTTTTTAAATTTGACTTCTGAGAGGTTCCATATTCGCAATGCTCACACTTGTGTATATTTTCTCTTGTGTGAATAGAGTTGATGTGTCTTTTTAAATGTGACATGTAAGGGCTTCCATAATCACAATACTCACATTTGTGTATTTTCTCTCTTGTGTGTTTTGAGTTGATGTGATTCTTCAAAGATGACTTCTGAGAGGTCCCATAATCACAAAATTCACACATGTTTATCTTCTGTCTAATGTGTACAGAGATGATGTGACGTTTTAAATATGACATTCGAGGACTCCCATAATCGCAATGCTGACATTTGTATATCTTCTCTCTTGTGTGCTTAGAGTTGACGTGACTTTTTAAATGTGAAATGTAACAGCTTTGATAATCGCAATACTCACATTTGTGTATTTTCTCTCCTGTGTGTTTTGAGTTGATGTGACTTTTTAAAGAGGACAGACTGCCATAATCACAATACTCACACTTGTGTATCGTCTCCCTATTGTGGATAGAGTTCATGTGACCTTTTACACAAGGGATATAATCGCTTTCGAAACTGCAATGTTCACATTTATATATCTTTATACTTTTGCATTTACTATTAACATTAATTTTTGAAGTAATTTCACTTATGTTACTGATGTTCGATACCAAGCTAGATGATGGAATATTTTGATAAGTGGAACATTCATTTTCTCTGTTATGTGTAACCATCGCATGATTTTCCAAGTTTGTCACGTAATCACAATTATACACACCATATGCTGATGAGTCCTTTCTACCCAGAATTCCGATAGAACTATTTAAGGACTTGTCATCTGAACAATCAAAGTTTTTATGATCACCTCCACTCAAATCTTGATCATCTGTAATACATTCCTGTGGTAAATCTCCCAATTCTTCATCTACACTGCCATTCTCACACCTGAAAATGTTTTTATCAAATATTGTTACTTGTTTAATTCAACAATTAAGGCCAAAGTACATTGAATTATGAGTTGGTCTAGTTATTCGATTCTCCCCAATTTTTTTAGTGCACCCGAGCACCAATAATGTTATAAATTGTAAAAAAACATGCACTTACTATCTTATTTATAGTAAAAACACATGGAAAAGGGATAACATTGATTTGTGCCAACCTCACAGTTGTACAGACCAAGTTATCGAACTTTTTATTTCCTTTAAGTCTATGGACGAAATTATGAAAATTAACCATATGAGAATAAGACTTCCATTTGAATTTTGAAAATATGCCATTCCTCTTCTATTTGAACAAGAAGTAGTAAATTATTCTCAAAATGGCCCGAAAAATTTCGATCAGTTGTTTAGTGACATAAACTTACTTTATCTGGAGTTCCTGATAATCAAACTCCTCAATTTCCTTTATATCTATGCATTCAGGAATAACATTTTCATTTTTAATTTCAACCTGACCTTCCCAATCTGGATGCATCTTTACTGCTGTTAACATGGTTCCAATTTAATAAAACACAAACACAATTTCCAAATGTAACTGTCTACGATTGATTGTACGAATCAAGATATTGTCACAGAGTAATGATAATTTTACTTACTCTATGCTTTTACTTTACGCTACATTTTATATAAGCAAACCCATAGACATTCAACAAATTTTGGGTATAACCACGGTCGTACTATTAAGGCCTGGGAACTCGTATGTTTGACATGAGTCTCTTAAGGCGGGACTCCACCAAACGGGGCAAGCCTGGCGGCATGTCCGGCCTTGCCACCGGCACAAAATGCCGCGGCTTATTGCGGCTTTGTCGCAGACGCAGATGTGCCGGCTTGCGCTTGCAGAATGCAGAGGTTTCTTGTTCTTCATAGGGAAATGTTTGACGACGACGACATTTTTTTGTCAGGTTATATGGCCCTGAAAATTATTACCAAGAAAAAAAAGAGGAAACACAGGTTTTGGGTACTGCCTAGTTTGAACAAAAATCTTCAAAGAAACTGAAAGTAAACTATTAAGTGATTTAAAAAGTGATGATTGTGGTTTAGTGCCTGTCCGTCATACTATCAGAAGCTCTTTTCAGAATTTTGTTAGAATGAGTGCAACAGATTTTGAGGAGGTAATTTGCTTAATTGGACCTCAAATTGCTAAACGCAACACAAATTACAGAAATGCTATACCAGTTGCAGATCGATTGGCAGTAATACCCTACCGCGGGCTGAAATTCTTTTGATATTTACCTACATTTGCCCGCTACCAAAATTATGCCGGCGGCCTCGAAGAAATTCCTATTTTAATTTTTCTTCAGCAAAAGCCGGCAGGTTGTGCCGGCGGCAGGTGCCGCCCGCCTAGCCCAGTTTGGTGGAGTCCCGCCTTTACATGTCGCCAAATTCGTAGTCTCTCGCTCAGCCACCAGCTAGCGCTTGAATCGCATTATTAAGTAAAATATTTACTATTCTGATTTGAGAGAGGAATAGAACTGTTACTCTTGTCAAAATGTATTACTCACCTTAAAAATAACTCCCCCTTTTCCGTTATACATGCTCGCACACATAAAAGACCTCGTTAAAACGATTTCTATCCGGAATCGCAAGCATCCACTTTATTTGTATTTCCGCATGTTTCGGCACTTTAAAAACAGAAGTTTCTTGCTTTACACTTCTGTACAACGTTTTGCATTTCGTCACAATGCACGGTTTCGTAATTTTTTCTCTAAAAACGCCGGTATTCCTTGTGTTTACAATTCAAAAATGACAGTTGCCAGATTGTATACGTGTCTGAGATCATTCTTCGACTGACGCGCCACCTATGCAACAGATGACGCTCAGCGGACTCACTTCTCACATAGGAACCTAGACCTGTATGTACGACCGTGGGTATAACCAAGGTATAGGATAGGCTGGTAGTGCATCTCGTATACTTTAATACGTGGTAGCAGTGAGTCTCTTACCTTCCCGGTGCGTTAGAAATCCGCACGGTGTCGCTACGATCAGGTCCCGAACCTACGCTATGTACCGGGATATCAAAAATTATCTTGGAGTTTACGTTTGAAATAATTATATCACTGTCACACTGACATCATCAATAACCTACAAATTTCATGTCAGAATCTGTTAAGTCATTGTGCTGAAATTTTCTAATCCAGTTTTTGAATCATGCCTCTTACCACACAGCACACAATTTTCATGATTGAAGCCTATTTTCGAACGGGTGCGCTAGTTAATGGAAATTGGCAATACAGTCAACGTTTGTGTTTGGACAATTTTCGAGAGCACTTCCCAAACGTGCGGGTCCCGATAGTAACGCCACATTGTGGAGTCTACACGAATCGGTCCGATAAGCGCTTCATTCTTTATAAGGGAGATGCACTACCACCCTTTACTATACCGTGGGTATAACCAACTACTAAAGGTATCAAGTTGGCAAAGATGGTAGCGCGGCAGAAAAATCAGTGGCTTTGTGGAAAGGGGCTAGGAAAACCAATACTACAAATATGCGAGAAGACTATCTGACATACTGATGAAGTGAATAATTCTGCGTTATTGTTAAAGTGCATTGCTTAAAGGAAATATGGTGTTTAAGTCAGTGGAGTAATATTTATTATTTTGATCTGCTAATGCGATAAACTTAAGTTAAAACAGCAATTTTAATAATCACAGTAGCAAATTTAATACAAATAAATGCTATCGATTTAAAGCTTTACACTTCCTCATCTGAAGTTTAATTGTTAAGCTATTGCATATAGCTTTTATCGCGGGCTTTGAGCGCGGCGACTGAATCAAGAAATTCCGTAACGAAAAATAATGTGAGGCCTAAACACCTAACATGTGTCAAATTAATCAATTAATTTGAAGTTTCTAAAAGTGAGAAATTTCGCTATTTTATACGAATGTTATAACACTGTAGCGCTTTAGACTCCGGGATTTTCACGTGGCCTATCGAAATTAGAAAGTTCGAATTGTATAAAAACATAATTGCATGAACTCCAGACGTCCTCTGTAATTAGCTACGAACGAAATCATTTTGACATATGCCTCTAGGAGCTCGCTACGCGTCAGTTAGAGTTTATACGTTAGACGCGCGTAGCAGAGACCTGAGAGTACCTGTTTCTATCAAGCTATTGCATATAGATTTTATCGCGGGCTTTGAGCGCGGCGACCGAATCAAGAAATTCCGTAACGAAAAATAATGTGAGGCCTAAACACCTAACATGTGTCAAATTAATCAATTAATTTGAAGTTTCTAAAAGTGAGAAATTTCGCTATTTTATACGAATGTTATAACACTGTAGCGCTTTAGACTCCGGGATTTTCACGTGGCCTATCGAAATTAGAAAGTTCGAATTGTATAAAAACATAATTGCATGAACTCCAGACGTCCTCTGTAATTAGCTACGAACGAAATCATTTTGACATATGCCTCTAGGAGCTCGCTACGCGTCAGTTAGAGTTTATACGTTAGACGCGCGTAGCAGAGACCTGAGAGTACCTGTTTCTATCAAGCTATTGCATATAGATTTTATCGCGGGCTTTGAGCGCGGCGACCGAATCAAGAAATTCCGTAACGAAAAATAATGTGAGGCCTAAACACCTAACATGTGTCAAATTAATCAATTAATTTGAAGTTTCTAAAAGTGAGAAATTTCGCTATTTTATACGAATGTTATAACACTGTAGCGCTTTAGACTCCGGGATTTTCACGTGGCCTATCGAAATTAGAAAGTTCGAATTGTATAAAAACATAATTGCATGAACTCCAGACGTCCTCTGTAATTAGCTACGAACGAAATCATTTTGACATATGCCTCTAGGAGCTCGCTACGCGTCAGTTAGAGTTTATACGTTAGACGCGCGTAGCAGAGACCTGAGAGTACCTGTTTCTATCAAGCTATTGCATATAGATTTTATCGCGGGCTTTGAGCGCGGCGACCGAATCAAGAAATTCCGTAACGAAAAATAATGTGAGGCCTAAACACCTAACATGTGTCAAATTAATCAATTAATTTGAAGTTTCTAAAAGTGAGAAATTTCGCTATTTTATACGAATGTTATAACACTGTAGCGCTTTAGACTCCGGGATTTTCACGTGGCCTATCGAAATTAGAAAGTTCGAATTGTATAAAAACATAATTGCATGAACTCCAGACGTCCTCTGTAATTAGCTACGAACGAAATCATTTTGACATATGCCTCTAGGAGCTCGCTACGCGTCAGTTAGAGTTTATACGTTAGACGCGCGTAGCAGAGACCTGAGAGTACCTGTTTCTATCAAGCTATTGCATATAGATTTTATCGCGGGCTTTGAGCGCGGCGACCGAATCAAGAAATTCCGTAACGAAAAATAACAGGAACTCGTTTATGTTGCGCTCTCTCGGGTGACTAATATTGAAAAATTGTATATCACGACAAAAAACGATAATTCTACATTCAAGTTTCATAATAATCGAAGGCAAGCTGCATCGACTGCATCTTTGTTGCAAAAATTCAAAAGACTGCCTTTAAATAGTGTTCAGACGCAGCTCAAAGTGTCTTAGATTTCATTAGTAATAGAAATGGCATTTCAATAATGAATTTCAATTGCCAAAGTCTAAATAGTCACAAATACGATTTACAAGATTCAGTTACCAGACAAACAAATGTGTTACTTCTTACCGAAACTTGCATGGCGCATGATAATCCGATTGAAATACCTAATTTCAATTGTATTGTTCAATTCAAACGAGATATTGTTCCAAAAGGTGGGGTAGCTATTTACCAAAATAATAATAATGTTACTAATATTATGACTCCGAATATTGAAATACATATTGCACACGTTAGCTATGTTAATGTTAGGCGCTCATTTGTTGGAGATATTTGTGCGTGCTTATGCAAACTTAGAAATGGCCTATACATAGTCATGGTAGCAATTCACATTTCTCCGAATCCAAAATTGGACGAGGTAGAGCATTTTATTCATCGCACTTTACTGGAGTACACTGAAGAAGGGTCGAAAATACTTGGTACAAATGGTAATAAATTTCCACTTATCTTGGCTGGCGATTTCAACATCAACTTCGCTGATAAAAAATCAGAGCGGTTGACAACTTTTCTTTCGGAAAAATTGAATTTGAAAATGAATAATGATCCACAAGAATCCACAACAAAATATGGGACCACCATTGACGCGGTATTTTCCAGATATTTAGAGGATATCAAGTCTCAAACTTATGTCTCTTATTTCAGTTATTCAGTTACCATAAACCTATACTTTCAATGATAACAAACTCCTGAATAACCTACTTGTATTGTAAGATAATAAAAATATTTTAAACGATATTAACTTCTCATTTATTCAATAAAAGAATAAAATTTGTTTTCTTATCGGTCACCACGCTCAAAAGTAACTTGAATTAATATCAAAGAAAAAACTTGAATTAAAATATCAAAGAAAAAAAAATACTGCATAAATTAAAAAAAATAAATAATTATAATTGCATAAGTTGAGAAAAAATGCTATGCAATAGCTTTACCGCGGCAGTCCCCGAGTGCCACACGTATCTTTTTTATACCTGTATTTGAAATTGTTAGTTATCAGAAATTTTATTTATTATATCGTTTATGAACCTCATGTAACATATATGCAAGATGTAACCGATATGAATCTTGTCAAAAATATTTTCTTTTAACTTCTACTCGGTTTTCTTTCAAGTAATGAGTGAATTCATTACTGTTAGACAAGTGTTGCAACCAAAGGAAGCTCTTTATTTCATAGTATCCTCTCATGGGACGATCACGTCAGGTCTATTGCCAAAACCGCTTCACAAAAACTTAGTTTCCTATTCCGTGCCAAGAGCTGCTTTACATCCCAGCAGTTACCCATAATCTACAAAGCTAAGATTCGAACTGTCCTGGGTGTACTGTTCACATGTTTGGAGTTCGGCTCCCAAACAAACGCTGAAGCTCTTGGATTCTATCCAGAAGAGAGCTATTCGTCTGATTGATGATGTCACACTTACGAGTTCATTGACCTCTCTAGAACATCGTAGAAAGGTGGGTGATCTCTCCCTTTTCTATAGATATTTGCATGGTCGATGTTCATCAAAAACTCGTCTGTTGTTCCACCACGAGAGCTTCCAGATAGGGTGACTAGACGAGCTCAAACTAGTCACCCTTTCATTGACTTCATTTTTCTATCGAACAGCGAAGATTTACAACTCTTTACCTTACCTACCTACCGAGGTCTTTCCCTATGCCTATAACCTACAAACCTTCTAGCAGGGGCGCGCCGTCCACGTGTCGAATGGGTCAGCGAACACAGGCGCCAGGAGGCCAAAGGCGCCTTAAAAATGTATATAAATTCAAAATCTAAATACCAAGCAAAATATCTGGGAGAAAAAATTTCTACATTTACATTTATTTGCTCCGTTAAAGTGTGGTATGATATTTTAAATCAAGTAAATTTTGTGAGTAAAATGCTTCAATCTCAAACTACAAATTTGCAACTTGCTTTGGATGCATTAAACGAACTTAATACATATTTAACTAATTATCGATCTGATGCTAATTTTGCAGAAATTGTTGAAAGTTCCAAATTAATTGCAGAAAATTTTGACCAAAAAACTGAATTTCGTAGTGCGAGGCTATTAAGACGACGTAAAAAAATCTACTCAATTTGATTATGAACATGAAGATCAACGTATAGTAAATTCTGAAAATTCATTGAAAGTAAATTTTTATTTCTGTATAATAGATCAAACTTTAATTTCGTTACGAGACAGATTTTCTTTATTAAAAGAACATATGAATTCATTCCAATTTTTATATTCATTAGATAATTTGCAAAATAAAAAAAGATACGTGTGGCACTCGGGGACTGCCGCGGTAAAGCTATTGCATAGCAGTTTTTCTCAACTTATGCAATTATAATTATTTATTTTTTCAAATTTATGCAGTATTTATTTTCTTTGATATTTTAATCCAAGTTTTTTTCTTTGATATTAATTCAAGTTACTTTTGAGCGTGGTGACCGATAAGAAAACAAAATTTTTTTCTTTTATTGAATAAATGAGAAGTTAACATCGTTTAAAATATTTTTATTATCTTACAATACATGTACTTAGGTTATTCAGGAATCTGTTATCATTGAAACTATAGGTTTATGGTAACTGAATAACTGAAATAAGAGACATAAGTTTGAGACTTGATATCCTCTAAATATCTGGAAAATACCTCGTCAATGGTGGTCCCATATTTTGTTGTGGATTCTTGTGGATCATTATTCATTTTCAAATTCAATTTTTCCGAAAAAAATTTGTCAACCGCTCTGATTTTTTATCAGTGAAGTTGATGTTGAAATCGCCAGCCAAGATAAGTGGAAATTTATTACCATTTGTACCAAGTATTTTCGACCCTTCTTCAGTGTACTCCAGTAAAGTGCGATGAATAAAATGCTCTACCTCGTCCAATTTTGGATTCGGAGAAATGTAAATTGCTACCATGACTATGTGTAGGCAATTACTAAGTTTGCATAAGCACGCACAAATATCTCCAACAAATGAGCGCCTAACATTAACATCGCTAACGTGTGCAATATGTATTTCAATATTCGGAGTCATAATATTAGTAACATTATTATTATTTTGGTAAATAGCTACCCCACCTTTTGGAACAGTATCTCGTTTGAATTGAACAATACAATTGAAATTAGGTATTTCAATCAGATTATCATGCGCCATGCAAGTTTCGGTAAGAAGTAACACATTTGTTTGTCTCGTAACTGAATCTTGTAAATCGTATTTGTGACTATTTAGACTTTGGCAATTGAAAGTCATTAATGAAATGCCATTTCTATTACTAATGAAATCTAAGACACTTTGAGCTGTCGTCTGAACACTATTTAAAGGCAGTCTTTTGAATTTTTGCAACAAAAATGCAGTCGATGCAGCTTGCCTTCGATTATTATAAAGCTTGAATGTAGAATTATCGTTCTTTGTTGTGATATACAATTTTTCAATATTAGTCACCCGAGAGAGCGCAACATAAACGAGTTCCTGTTATTTTTCGTTACGGAATTTCTTGATTCGGTCGCCGCGCTCAAAGCCCGCGATAAAAGCTATATGCAATAGCTTAATAGAAACAGGTACTCTCAGGTCTCTGCTACGCGCGTTTAACGTATAAACTCTAACTGACGCGTAGCGAGCTCCTAGAGGCATATGTCAAAATGATTTTGTTCGTAGCTAATTACAGAGGACGTCTGGAGTTCATGCAATTATGTCTTTAGATAATTCGAACCTTCTAATTTCGATAGGCCACGTGAAAATCCCGGAGTCTAAAGCGCTAGAGTGTTATAACATTCGTATAAAATAGCGAAATTTCTCACTTTTAGAAACTTCAAATTAATTAATTAATTTGACACATGTTTGGTGTTTAGGTCTTACATTATTTTTCGTTACGGAATTTCTTGATTCGGTCGCCGCGCTCAAAGCCCTTGATAAAAGCTATATGCAATAGCTTAAAAATATTTTTGCAAAAAATTACAAGCGAAATTAACTCATGAAAATGAGTCCGATATTGCCGCAGATGATTCATGTGAAGAAATTTTACAATATTTATTACGAACTCAAAAAAAGATATATCCCAAATAATTTAGTATATTTATTCAAATGATTTAGTAGGAGTTTATCCAAATTTTACTGTAGCACTCCGTATTCTTTTATCATTACCTGTGTCAGTTGCGTCCGCGGAGCGGTCTTTTTCGAAATTAAAAATCATAAAGAGTTATTTACGCTCCACAATGGCGCAAAATAGATTATCAGAACTCGCAATAATTTCAATTGAGTCTGACATACTGGATAAACTTGATATTCATGATATTATCCAAACTTTTCCTTTGCTAAAAGCTAGGAAAGTAAAATTTATTTAATGACTTATTTACATTGTTTGTATTTAATTTACCGTGTAATATGTATTATGTTTATATTATAAATATTATATTTTTCATTTATTATTGTTGTTTATCTGTTTTCTTGTGTTTGTAATTTTGTATTTTAAATAAAAAAGTTTACATAGACTATTTGAATCTTTGTGTTTTTCATTTCAATCCGTTAAGAATATAACAAAAACAGTCATTTAAATGTCCCTAAACATAAGCCTAAAAATTATAGTATTTCAAATTAATTATTCATTATTTTTTTATTCATGACATATTACTTAAAAATGCTACTAGAGAATTAAATATTAAAGTGTCCGAACCTATAGTTGTTGGGGCTCTTATCACCTAGGCATGCAAAATATTTATAATATTAGTTTTTCATTAATGGGGCGCCATCAAAAATTTTGACACAGGCGCCGCATGCTCCTGGCGCGCCCCTGCCTTCAAGTAAAATTCGAATACCTATCTTCTCTCCCAACATTCCGCCGCTGGCTCACACGAGATGTTCTTCAAACATTATAGGTTTCCCTCTCGTGTAGTCGTCAGAGTATATATATATATATATATATATATATATATATATATATATATATATATATATATATATATATATATATATGTATATATATGTATATATATATATATATATATATATATATATATATATATATATATATATATATATATATATATATATATATATGTAGAACTGGATTCTCGGGTATTGATCCGCGTTGTGTGGTTTCGGTCCTCAAAAGGACCAATTTCACGACGTTTCGGCAAAGTCGCATTTGCCATCTTCAGGTGACTCTACGGTCGAATCACCTGAAGATGGCAAATGCGACTTTGCCGAAACGTCGTGAAATTGGTCCTTTTGAGGACCGAAACCACACAACGCGGATCAATACCCGAGAATCCAGTTCTACACATTACGTCCGCGAGAACCTAAGAAGAAACATATATATATAAAATAAGTATGTTGAACAAAATGTATGCAACCGAAAATGAAATACACTTTCACATTAAAATGCAAGATAATCTTCCAACTTGTAAGGCCCCAAAAATGGATTCTAATTTGAAAATTTGTTGGAATGTTTATTCATCCTACTAAAATAGTGTTACTGAGATAATCAAAAGTAGATTTGGAAATCGTGTATTGATTTGAAGATTGTGATTTATATATAAATTCTCGGGAGATAGGTCTTACTAACATAAATGCTTATTATTTTCGTCTTTACCTACGTTTCGGTGTCTCGACCATCATCAAAAGTTTAAATTATCAATGTTTAAATAAATTCTTAAATCTAATTGTATCAAGCACAAAACGTAATTATAGCATTAACAGTTGAGAATCATTGAGTTTTACGAGCCGGGTTGTCTTGGTATTACTAGACTGTTCTATTATAATCATGGTGGGACCTGGCATTGATAGTATCTATTACAAATTTAGTTCTATTGTCATGAGATATTGTAAAATAACGTACTCTTTCACTAACTACTATACTAGGATATAGTGGAGTCATTCTACGGAAAAATGAGGCGAGGTTCGTAAAAATTTGATAGAGGTTGGGGAGGTGGAAAAAGTTGTTTCTTGTGATAAGAGTATTGATATTCCAGAATTTCTACAAGAAATGTTTACCGGAACCATCCCAAAAATCCCAAAAACTGGTTTCTGGGCCTTTTTTTAGGTCAGTTTTGAAGTTTTAATTTTTTCAACCCCTTAGACTTGTGACTGAAGTTTGGGAGTTGGACCCTTTTATTGTCCATGTTCAAGGAAGCTTTGGTTCAAATTTGGAGTGTTTGCAATCATTACTTCCCCTAGAATAGATATATATATATATATATATATATATATATATATATATATATATATATATATAAACAAGTTTAAAGTTTCTTTGCCTAATTGGCCACTATCGTGTATGTAACTTAAGAGATATAGAATTAAATTTTCTGAATTATGAAGATAACTTAGATAATTTAACATAGGATTATAAAGATGAATAAACGTAAAAGATTGAACCATAGGCGGGATTCGAACCCACATTTCTGGATTTCTAGTCCAGGGTGTTTACCAATTACACCACTTCGGTCCTATTAGATTTTTATATTTTTGTAAATATAAACCTCTGAAAGGATAGTAGATGATTGATGAACACAATGTGATTCGATGCCCTACCATAGATCAACTATTCACGCACATTCATCTAAAGTTCAGTCGTTTTTTGAAGTAAGGATTGTAGGTTAGTACTGCTATGGTTGGCAGTTACTTGACAGTTCTTATTCAAATGACAGCATCCTGGTTCTTATATATTTCAATAGAACTGACTGAGAATTGTTCTGGTTAATTATAAACAAGTTTAAAGTTTCTTTGCCTAATTGGCCACTATCGTGTATGTAACTTAAGAGATATAGAATTAAATTTTCTGAATTATGAAGATAACTTAGATAATTTAACATAGGATTATAAAGATGAATAAACGTAAAAGATTGAACCATAGGCGGGATTCGAACCCACATTTCTGGATTTCTAGAAGTGGTGTAATTGGTAAACACCCTGGACTAGAAATCCAGAAATGTGGGTTCGAATCCCGCCTATGGTTCAATCTTTTACGTTTATTCATCTTTATAATCCTATGTTAAATTATCTAAGTTATCTTCATAATTCAGAAAATTTAATTCTATATCTCTTAAGTTACATACACGATAGTGGCCAATTAGGCAAAGAAACTTTAAACTTGTTTATAATTAACCAGAACAATTCTCAGTCAGTTCTATTGAAATATATAAGAACCAGGATGCTGTCATTTGAATAAGAACTGTCAAGTAACTGCCAACCATAGCAGTACTAACCTACAATCCTTACTTCAAAAAACGACTGAACTTTAGATGAATGTGCGTGAATAGTTGATCTATGGTAGGGCATCGAATCACATTGTGTTCATCAATCATCTACTATCCTTTCAGAGGTTTATATTTACAAAAATATAAAAATCTAATAGGACCGAAGTGGTGTAATTGGTAAACACCCTGGACTAGAAATCCAGAAATGTGGGTTCGAATCCCGCCTATGGTTCAATCTTTTACGTTTATTCATCTTTATAATCCTATGTTAAATTATCTAAGTTATCTTCATAATTCAGAAAATTTAATTCTATATCTCTTAAGTTATATATATATATATATATATATATACGTTTTTAGGGGTAAAAATTAAAATTGGGCTATTTTGATCAAATCTTCACCAAATTGGATGAAATTTGGTGTCAAAGTAGATCATGGTGACCATAATAAGTGATCCAAAGATAAAGTTAAAATATCCGATAGTTTTGATAAAACTCTAAATTTGGAAGATTTGGCCCAAATTTTGAAGATGCCCCCCATTATGGCAAACAAATCGCAGAGTACTCTTTTTGGGCTCAAATTGGAGGTTATTTTATATAGTTTGACGTGGTATAACTTGTTTTATAAGATCAGCCCATTTCTTGGCCATTTACGGCATATATATATGCGCGCGCAGATTTCCCACCTTTATTGTATTATAATAGCATTTTATCACTATAATATTGTTCTTAGAGTATAGATATGGCTTTTTTTGCATATCTATGTGAGAAAACATATACATTATTTATTTGAGGTCCGCTTGTGACGTAGTGACATTTTTTTTTACTACACATATAGAATATATAGGTATATAATACAACAGCGCAGGTGCTTTTTCTAATTCAAGACGCGACAAAATGTTACTTCTTATCAAAGTATTATTTATCTACACTACTAGTGCTGATGCTCTAAGTTACCTAATTAATTTGTGTATTGAAAAAGTGTCAAAATATTTTACAATATAAT
This sequence comes from Endomychus coccineus, assembly GCA_958510875.1. NCBI lineage: Eukaryota > Metazoa > Arthropoda > Insecta > Coleoptera > Endomychidae > Endomychus > Endomychus coccineus. The sequence continues at coordinate 29,743,148 of OY294070.1, read as the reverse complement.
TTGATTAAATTAATTAATACATTATAACCATTGACAGTCTACAACAAAACAAATTGTGTTGTCCTGTCACCATATTGGTATAGCTTATACAGACTTCTGAAACACTTGGGATTGGTGGCAACTATTTCCAATGAGGATAGCAGAAGAAAAGTCAACTTTGGTATGTTCTCCATCGCTACAGTTTGCTTGATTTTACTGTTGTAACAGTTTCAGACAACACCACCTCTTGTGATTTTTCACACTTGAGACATCAAAGCTGTCTTAATCAAATATTCAAGTATTCTGTTGACTTGAGGTGTTAATTTTTGTTTCATAACTGAAATATTCACATTAATATTCGCTTTCATCTTTCTTGATATAATATTCATATCTGCAATTATACATCATCAAGTGTTTTGATGTACATTTAGTCCTGATTTATTTATCTTTTCTACTGACATCCGCATGTTTAGACTTGACATGCTGTTTTAAAGTTGACAACTGAAGGCTTCCATAAGCGCAATACTCACACTTGTGTATTTTTTCTCTAGTATGTTTAAACTTTCTGTGACTTTTTAAATTTGACAATCGAGGGGTTTCATAATCGCAATTCTCACACTTGTGTATCTTGTTTCTCATGTGTATAGAGTTGATGTGACTTTTTACAGTTGACATTAGAGGATTTTCAAAGTCACAATACTCACACTTGTGTATCTTCTCTCTTGTGTGTATAGAGTTGATATGACCTTTCAAATTTGACTTACGAGGGTTTTCACAGTCACAATACTCACACTTGTGTATCTTCTCTCTTGTGTGTATAGATTTGATGTGACCTTTCAAATTTGATATATTAGGGGATTCATAGTCACAATACTCACACTTGTGTATCTTCTCTCTTGTGTGTATAGAGTTGATGTGACCTTTCAAATTTGATATATTAGGGGATTCATAGTCACAATACTCACACTTGTGTATCTTCTCTCTTGTGTGTATAGAGTTGATATGACCTTCCAAATTCGACTTACGAGTGTTTTCATAGTCACAATACTCACACTTGTGTATCTTGTTTCTTATGTGTATACAGTTCATGTGACGTTTTACAGTTGACATTCGAGGATTTTCAAAGTCACAATACTCACACTTGTGTATCTTCTCTCTTGTGTGTATAGAGTTGATATGACCTTCCAAATTCGACTTACGAGGGCTTTCATAGTCACAATACTCACACTTGTGCATCTTCTCTCTTGTGTGTATAGAGTTGATGTGACCTTTCAAATTTGATATATTAGGGGATTCATAGTCACAATACTCACACTTGTGTATTTTCTCTCTTGTATGTATAGAGTTGATATGACTTTTCAAAGCTGAAATGTGAGGGCTTCCATAATCGCAATAATTACACTTGAGTATTTTCTCTCTCGTGTGTTTAAACTTGATGTGACTTTTTAAATTTGATGATCGAGGGCTTCCATAATCACAATACTGACACTTATGTACCTTCTCTCTTATATGTATAGAGTTGATGTGACTTTTTAAAGCTGACATCCGAAGGCTTTCATGATCGCAATAATCACACTTGTATATCTTCTCTTTGGTGTGTATAGAGTTGATGTGACTTTTTAAATTTGACATCTGAGGGGTGCCATAATGACAATATTCACAATTGTGTATCTTCTGTCTTGTATGAATCGAGTTGATGTGAGTTTTTAAATTTGACATCTGAATGCTTCCATAGTCGCAATACTCACATTTGAATATCTTCTTTGTATTTCGATAAGCAGAACATTCATCTTTCATATTATCTGCAACCATCACATAATTTTTCTTGTTTGTCACATCATCACAATTATACCCACTAAGTTCTAATGGGTCCTTTGTAGCCAGAATTACAATAGAACTACTCGAGCACTTATCTGAACAATCAAAATTTTCATGATCACTACCGTTCAAATCTCGATCAACTTTGATACATTCCTGTGTCATATCTTCCAGTTCTTCATTCTCGATTCTGAAAATGTAAGGATCAGATATCTTTACTTGTTCAATCGAGACCAAAAAAAAAATGTACATTGGATTAGTAGGTCAGCCTAGTCATTCGATTCTCCCTTTTTTTTTGTGCTGGGGGACAACCAACAATATTTTAATATAAAAGAAAATGTTCACTAATAATTTGTTCCATATTAAAGAAGTTACAGAATAAAATAAGAATAATATTTATTTGTTCTCAGAATTACCCAATAAGGGTTTCACATGCCTCAATATAATACAATAAGAGATAATGGACACATAAATAGATATTGAAATCTTAAAACTTAAAAGTATATGACAATTACAATTGAAACAGCATTTCCATCTAATTTCAATAGCATTGAAACTGAAGAACAGTGATTAAATTCTGATGGCATTCATCTGCATTATTCAACATTTACATATAGAAGAGCAACATTATAAACATTACACAATTTCACTAACATCTCCATCATCTATCTTTTAAATGCCTTTCTTTACCAAAAATGATTTCAGATTGTTTTTAATGTGAGCAGTGGTAATGTTCAAAGACCCAAACTTATGAAATTTGATTTTATAACATAATACAAGAAAAAACTGTATCAAGATATCACCTATTTTGTTGATTCTTCAGTTTTAATTGGTACGATTTCCACAGAACAGATATTTATTCTCTTATCACTTTTTAAACAGAGCAAATTATGAAAATTAAACGCACAATAAGAACTATTCCATTCCTCTTCTACTTGAATAAGAAGTAGTAAATTATAATTAAAATAGCCTAAAAATCAGTTGTTTATTGACATACACTTACTTTATCTCATATTCCTGACAATGTGCAGTCTCGTCTTTAATTTCCTCTATATCCATGTATTCAGGAATAATATTTTCGTATTTAATTTCAATCTGACCTTCCCAATCTGGATCATTCTTAACTGTTAAAAACATGTTTAGTGATGTTTCAATTATCAAAGGCAAGAAGTCTAGAATAACTTCTGTCTCATTAATAGCACTAAGAAAAGTACAAAATTTATTTAGTCAGTTAATTGGAAAGAATTATTTGAATACTTCACCAATTTTAAAGGTTATCCTAGACTAGACTTGTACTTTTAGAATCTAGACCATACATTTATCTGAGATATAGAATTGACATTTTTTATCAGATAATTCGACATGGCGGTGACATGGATCTTGGAAGGTCAGTGCCCTAGAAAATGATATTTAGATAACCAACTGGCAAAAATTATTCAAAGCAACGACTCCTGCGTCTACAACTAAAACATAGATAACTCTACTACGGTAGTAGAGTTATTTATGAACTAAAATAACAAGGATCGACGATGAGGAGATAGCGATTAAAAATAGTTGAATAGTTGTCATAGAGATATAAAGTATATGATATACTATATGATCTCTATGATAGTTGTGGACAAATTATATCACTCATTCAACGTGTCTTGGCCACGGTCATATGCAGTTATACACAGGTCTGGAAGCTCTATTGTTTGACATGAGTCTCTTACATGTCGCTAAACTCGTAGTCCCTCACTCAGCCACCAGCTGGCGCATGGATCGAAGTATGTTGTCAGGATTAGCCACCATATCGTTCAAATATCAAGCCCCACAATACAAAGATTGCCAGAGAACATCCCTCGACTCATGCGCCACCCGTGACGTACTACGCGACAGTTCACGCTTAGCGGACTCAATTCTCACATAGGAAACAGCCTCGAGTTTCCAGACCTGTATATACGACCGTGGTCTTGGCTTTACAGCAAAACGATTCCTAGTAGTGAAAGTAACGATATTGGTTTGTATTTTATATTTTTATGCTCCAAAAAGCTATTGCCTGTATTGTATTTTCTACATAGTAATTCCGTACCGCAAACTATAATTTAATCTTTTATAAAGACACTTAGGTACTGTCAGATGAACTATCAAAATGCACCACATAATCAAGAAGTCTTGGACTTCTTGCACATAAAGACATAAACTAGATCGTGACGTCACATCGATGGCGTCTCTTGGAATAAGAATTTCGGACAGGTCTGCAGGTTAAATAGATACGTGTGATACATATTTATAACCAGAAAACATGGTTGTCATTATGGTTCAATAAAATACCATAATTCCATTTGAAAAAATGAAGGTAGATGTCAGTAATACCACTCGAAACGGGGTTACCGCGTCCATAAGCTACCAAATTCCTATTTTAACTACTTTAAAGGAATCTATATAATGTCAAAAAAGAAGAAGAACGGCACATTTGTCTCTACAATGAGTTATGCACACACAGAGCTAGGGCGAACATCGGTGTCCACAGAGCCACTCTTATGGGTCGCGAAGGCGGAAGTTTCTAAGATGAAATGAGTGGCAGTTAATGTGTTTTAAGATCATCTGAAGAAGAATCCTTGTGCAATGATTCATTAATAATGTAAAAAGTTACTAGACTTCTCCATCGTGTTTGAAATTATTTTAAGAGTTTTTGCAGATATATTATAGTTGTGTTCTTAATAAATGAAAGAGTGAGACTTGCATGCATATAAAATAAAATATTTTTATAAGTAACGAATAAAGCAAAAATGTAACAAAACGAAGTGAACATGGAAGGGGCTAGTGCTGAACTGTATAATAATGTGATGGCTGACCGAGACGGTTGAACATATGAGTACACGTACAAAAGCCGTGATGTCGAACGGATTCCCTTAACAATAGGTATATTGTTTGGAAATAAAACACAAAATTTTATTATCTTTACAGAATATGAAACTGAAATACCAAACACATTTTAGTTAGTTTCTTTACAAAAGGTGACTTATTATTCAATAGTATTATTTCTCTTATTAGTGTAGTCTGCTAACTTTTTGTTACCAATCAGTTTATTTTCATTATTTCTATTATTTATTATTTTTGTTTTATATTCCTTGTTACTCTTTATATTATGTTTATTTGTGTTAATACACTATAAAGAGTTCATACTGTGAATATATTATAACACTATTGTGTGTACTGTGTATTAGAGGTGATAAACTTTCTTGAGAAATAGTGTGACCTTTATTCAAAATATTTTCGGTTAACGATGAGTTAAAACCTTTATTTTTCTTTATACGAGCAAAATGTTCCTTATAATGAGTAAAAATGTTCCTTCTAGTTTGACCCACATAGGATTTTTAACACTACTCACAATTGATTTTGTAAATCCCGGATTTGTCGAAATCGGAAACTCAAAAGTGTTGCCTAAGCTGTGTTTTAGCTTGTTTTTACATCTATAAACTGGTTGTATTGTAAATTTAGAAACTATGGGATTTATTAATTACTGAAGAATGATAAGTAAAACTTTTGAATTTTATTGAAGTATTTGAAGGTATTGGCTCTAATTTGGTTAGTTGACTTCATTCCAATTTCCTTTTTTGTTTCGAATTTTTTTTTTTTTTGAGTAGAGGATGGGAAATCTTGCATAGACGCCTCGGGAGCCCGTGCCCCCGGGTGTGCCGGATTCCTACCGACTAAAACCCCTCCTCCGTGAGGTTGGTCCTCCATCCTAAGGGTAGCCCCACTGCACTGCGGTCATTATAGTCCTATTGTGCCTTCACATGTTGCTTCCTCCTCATCAGTCCGGTGTATTCTATGAATTTCAGTCGCCTGATATAGGGGATACTTCTGATTTCCTCGGGTGTAGTTTTATCGTCTCCGAGGTATGTCCGACGACCAACCGCGTATGCCGTGCACTGACAAAGCACATGCATAGGTGTCTCATCATCCACGCCGCAATCCCTGCAAGTGGGCTGAGCTACCAGACCCATCGTGCAGAGGTGTTTGTTGCATTGGGCGTGTTTCCGTATTTCTTGTCTGCTGAACGTCAGCAGATTTTCCACTCGTTGCTGCTGGAGATCTCCCATCAGTAGCTTGGAGTACGACATACGGGGCAGTTCTCTCCAGTAGGCACAGTGCTCTAACTAGCGCCATTTTTGGATTACAGATTTCGCTGTGGCATGAGAAATGCCACAGGTTGGCTCTGGTCCAATCAGTGGTTTTTCCGCCCCCACTTTAGCGAGTGCGACGGCAGTTTCAGTCCCTTCTCGTTTGGTTTCCTCAGACTCCCACACGAATGTTATTCTATTGGGGTTCATTACTAGTGCCGTTAGTTCTTTAAAGCAATCAAGTACACATTGTTAGGCGATTGTGTATGACTCCAGTGCCTTAAGTACTGTCAGGTTGCTCACGATGATTGTGATTCGTCTATTTTCATAGGCGCTCTCCCTCATAATTTGAGCACATGTTGTAATTGCAACTATTTTTGCTTGGAATTCTGTCGCAAAAGTTCCTAGGTTCAAAGAAATTCTTTCTACTTGGTCCGTTTTCTCGACTATCCCAGCACCCGTACTTTTTTCCGTCTTGGTGCCTTCGGTAAGCCCTATGGAAAACCCTGGTGTCATATGAGGACTGCCACCAGCGTTCTCCCGCCCATTCAAGGTTTGAATCATGAAAGGCACGGAAGTGCTGTGAACCTTGATCCTGTCGGATCTCATCCCCAATGGCCCAGGTGATCCAAGCAATCCGAGGATGCTTCGGCCTTTTTGGTCAGCCTTTCCTTGGCTGATAAGATCGAAGAGATAAACTCCTCTTATGGCCTCTTCCTGAACGTCGAGGTGCAGTGTGGCTCCAACTCCAACAGCTTCTCCATCTCAGCCGTTGGGGTGGTCGACATTGCACCTGTACTGTGTACTGCTACTACTAATTTTGATTTTAAAGAGGTTTCAAGTTCACTTAGGAAAATATTGACCAAAAAAGGAGGGAGTGGATTGCCCATTGCATTCATTATAGTAATTTTTGATAAAAGTGAAATAATTTTGCTCCATACATAAAGATGTAAGGATCACGTATTTTGTGCAGTTTCGACCGGGGATGTTAATATTTGGAAGCCATTTCTTCAGAATGTTTTTCGAAGGAATGGAAATGTATAGGCGAAAAAGCAATGTATTGAATTCCGATGTATCTTCAGCTGAGGGTAATCCTTTGTTTACATTATCATCCCCAAATAGTATTTAAACACGAACATTTTGATTTATAATTTAGTTTACTCTGATAATGACTACTTGGTAGCCCAAAGGCTTTAATAGTATTTTTAGTGGATAAGGGTGATTATTTGTTATCATTGATTTGTATTGTTTGTCGTATAATTGGGTTAAGCCTGTTGGGAATATACAAGGAGTTCCATCTCAGACGAGCCACCCCGTATATTTCTTATCCCATAGTGAGTGGAAAAATCTCCCGAAACATGTCGAATGATTTTGTTTGGGGGACATCTTTTGACGTATATTTGAGGCTTGAACGAGCAACCCCCTAATAGGGGGCGCTTCAACCCCCCAAATTGAATAGGGGAGAGGGGTTGAGTGATACGTCATTTGAAAGGTCTTGGAAGCCTCTTTACAACGGTGTATGAAAAACGTAAATTTGATGAACCGTTTTCGCCAAAAATTAATTTTGTTGCTCGAATGCGCCACCTTGAATATTTTGGTTATTTGTACAATGTACAAGCTCATTTTTATTAAGCCTTTTTTACAAACTTAAACAATCTTCAAAAAATCACATTCGTAAAAAAATTGAATTGTGTTGTCATGCTTACAATGAAAAAAATTGAATCTGCGTGTTTAAATCAAATGTTCAAATTGTCCTCCATTCACTTCCATACAATAATACAATCTTGACTGAAAACCGTCTGTAACATGGTTTAGCATAATTGGAGTTATTTGACGACACTCATTTTCAATTCGTTGGCGTAGTTCGTCCAAATTTTCAGGCTGAGTCACAAAAATCTTGGACTTAAGATGTCCCCACAAGAAGAAGTCCAGAGGGTTCAGGTCAGGAGATCGGGCAGGCCACTCCATAGGACCTCTTCTTCCAATCCAACAACCGGGGTATTGCAAATTGAGGTATTGGCGAACTGGTGCGGCGTAGTGAGGAGGAGCTCGGTATTGTTGGAAATGCAATTGTTGTTCAAGTAGTAGAGGATCGTTTTCTAATTGTTCAGTTATTAACGGATCAATCGCATTTTCCAACATTTCAAGATAAATATCTCCATTTAAATTACCAGGAATAAACAGAGGTCCAATTAGGTGGTCTCCCAAAATTCCTACCCAAACGTTTAGCCTTTCCCGATGTTGAGTGTGAGCTTCTCGAAATACATGAGGATTTGTATCGCTCCAAATTCTACAGTTATGCCGGTTAACCTCTCCATTAAGTAAAAAAGTGCATTCGTCAGAAAAGCAAACCTTGTACAAGAAATTTGGGTTATTGTTGATACGCTCGACCATAATTTCGGAAAACTCTTGCCTTCGATCCCAATCATCATCATTTAATTCCTGAATTAATTTAATTTTGTACGGATGGAACTTGTGTTTATGTAAAATTCTGAAAACGTTAGATTGGCTAATACCGGAAGCTGCAGAAAGTTGTCGTACAGATTGCGTGTTTGGCATAAGTTGGACATGTCCCAATACCGCCACAGCTGCTCCTTCATCATTAACAATTCCAATGGGTGCCCTTTTTTTATCCATTACTGAACCCGTCTCCACAAATTTTGAAATCAATTCCATTACGTACTTATGGCGAACGCTACGTTCAGGATGGTTTTCGTTAAATATCTTTGCAGCCGCTCGGGCATAATTTTGATTTTGGTAATAAAGGCTAACCAGCTCAACACGTTCTTGCAATGTGTACACCATATTTTTTGAAATTTTAAACAAATCAGCAAAGTAGTAACTCAACAGATTGATTAAAATCATGAAATGATCGAAGAAACGTTAAAACCAGATAAACACCTTCTAAGAACAAAAAATGAAGGCAACATAAGGAAATGTTTTGCTGTTTTTTTATTTATTAGTTTGAGAGAATGTATGATTGTATGGAAGTCAATGGAGGACAATTTGAACATTTGATTTAAACACGCAGATTTAATTTTTTTCATTGTAAGCATGACAACACAACTCAATTTTTTAACGAATGTGATTTTTTGAAGATTGTTTAAATTTGTAAAAAAGGCTTAATAAAAATGAGCTTGTACATTATACAAATAATCAAAATATGCAAGGTGGCGCATTCGAGTAACAAAATTAACGGTTCATCAAATTTACGTTGTTCATACACCGTTGTAAAGAGACCTTTCAAATGACGTATCACTCAACCCCTCTCCCCTATTCAATTTTGAGGGGTTGAAGAGCCCCCTATTAGGGGGTTGCTCGTTCAAGCCTCAAATATACGTCAAAAGATGTCCCCCAAACAAAATCATTCGACGTGTTTCGGGAGATTTTTCCACTCACTATGGAATAAGAAATATACGGGGTGGCTCGTCTGCGATAGAACACTTTGTATACTAAATAAATCAATATTAGTGGTGTGAGCAATTTCTGTTCAGACATAATTCATTGTATGGAAAACTCAACAAAGCTCTTTGATGTAGACTTGTGTTAGCTACAATTTCCTTCATGGCAATTTTTCTCCAAAAATTACCAAATGAAGGTGATATTCTGAGTCACGGCTTAGATTATATAGGATATTACCTTCCCAACATTTGGAAAATCATCTTTGAAAATTCCACTTCGCACATGATCACACAATGGCAGGGTCAAGTACCAGAGCAGTCAACCACACAGGGAACTGTTAAGCCCTAAATTTTCACTCAATAAATAACGCTACAGAAACCAGAAGAATAACTTTCACTTCAAATCTTAAACCTGCCCTGAAGATACCACTTGTAATCTTTGGCGAAACGTCGCCATAAAGTCGTGTGGCGCGGAATCAAATTTTTAAGATTAGCTGTCCTAGTCCAGGCTGTGAACCGGGATTTTAGCTACAATAAAAAAAACATGTAAGTTCGAATCAAAAAATTGTTGTTGCATTAGCTTCAGGAGGTTCTCAGGATCATTCATACACCTTGAAACCTTTTGGAAACCCCAACCCCACCCATTGGGGGCGAAAATGGCCCGAAATCTCCAAGTTTTGAATTGTGTTTTCTACAAACAAAGGTATTTTGGCATTTTGAGTGCACCTAGGGGTTTTTTTGGGTAGCTGAACACGAATCCGTAACCAGATTAACTTGCAATCCATCGTAGGGGTCGTCAAATCGACAAAATTATCCAATTTCGCACCCCTAATATGTTATTTTGCAATTTACGTGTTTTAGGCATTTCGAATGCACCAAGAAGTTTTTTGTGTCGCTGATCACGAATCCATAGCCACATTTACTTGGAATCCATCGTAGGGGTGATAAAATTGACGGAATTGGCCAATTTTGCACCCCTATATGTCATTTTGCAATTTACGTGTTTTTGGCATTATTCGAATGCACCAAGGGGGTTTTTCGGTCGCTTAACACGAATCCGAAGCTAGATTTACTTGAAAGTCATACGTTTAGGCATTTCGAATGCACCAAGGGGTTTTTTGGGTCGCTGAACACGAATCCGCTGACAGATTTACTTGCAATCTATTTTAGGGGTGGTAAAATCGAAGAAATTAGCCAACTTTGCACCCCTAATATGTTACATTGCAATTTACGTGTTTTTGTCATTTTGCCAATTTTGTCAATTTCACCACCCCAACGATGAATTCTAAGTAAATCTGGCTTCGGAATCGTATTCAGCGACCCAAAAAACCCCTTAGTGCATTCGAAATGCCTAAAACACGTAACTTTCAAAATAAAACATATTAGGGGTGCAAAATTGGCCAATTTCTTCGATTTTACCACCCCTAAAATGAATTGCAAGTAAATCTGTCACCGGATTCGTGTTCAGCGACCCAAAAATAACCCTAGGTGCACTCGAAATACCAAAATACCTTTGTTTATAGAAAATGTAATTTAAGACTTAAAGATTTCGGGCCATTTTCGCCCCCAATGAGTGGGGTTGGGGTTCCCAAGAGGTTTTAAGGTATGAATGATCCTGAGAACCTCCTGAAGCTAATGCAAACAAATTTTTTCGAATCTAACTTACATGTTTTTTTTTTAATATGTGCCCCTTCATTCAAAATGAAATAGAACTCGCGTTTGACCTATGCTTGAGTCAAAACTATTGTCAATTTAATAATAAATTTTATGTACAGAATTCAGGTCTCGTTATGGGTAACCCATTGAGTCCACTATTAGCAGACATTTTTATGTCTGATCTGGAGGACAAAATTATGAACTGCACATTAGCAAAAAACCATATTCAATTTTGGTATAGATACATAGATGATGTATTGCCTTCTTCAAAGGCACATCCAGACAATTAAATTCCTTTCTTTCATTTATTAACCAACTTCACCCAAAAATTGAATTCACGTTAGAAACAGAAAAAGATAGAACAATAAACTTTTTTGGATTTAACACTAATACGTGACCATAATAAAATAAACTTCAATATCTACAGGAAACCCACTTGTACAGACATCACTATTCCGAACTCATCGTTTAGCCCTCGTAGCCATAAATTAGCAGCATATCACTCAATGATCCATAGAGCATTTTCGATACCATTGTCACTAGAACACCTCACTATTGAGTTGAACACGATCAAACGAATAGCCATCAATAATGGTTTTCCGGTAGATCAAATAATTAAACTAATAAATCGCAAACAACAACAATTAACTTTCTATAAAATTTATCCGCGTATAAAACACATAGATGTATCCACTAAATTCATCTCTTTGACATATTTTGGTACAGTAAGCGAACATATTGCTGACATTTTATCACGCCATAATTTTAAAATCAGTTTCAAACCTCAAAATAAACTTTGCCATCTTATATACAACGCCAAAGACAAAATCAATAAATATAGAGAACCTGGAGTTTATAAGATGATTTGCCCAGACTGTGATGACTTTTATATAGGTAGAACTTGTCGTAATTTCAAATTAAGATACGAAGGAACATTTTCGCTCGTTTAGACTCAACAAAACTGACTTAACCTTTGCTAATCATTTTTTACAAACTGGTGATAATTTCCCTAATTTAGATAGCCTAAGCATTCTACATAACCAAACCAGAGGTTTTAAATTGAATATATTAGAATCAATAGAGATTTATAAAGGTGTCAAAAACTCTAATAAAATATCCTCAATGATCAGTTAGACCTATATCAAAGTGATCTTTTCATGTGTCTTTCAAGCCGCTTTTAAAATAATTCTTAGAATATTAAATTATAATCTCTCTAATTCACAAATTGTTACCTTGTTTACTAGGTAATACTGTACTGTCTTTCAAACCGCTCTTTAAGTAATTCTTAGAATATTAAATTTTAATCACACTAATTCACACATTGTTGCTATGTTTACTATTTAATACTGTACTTTCCTAGGATCTACCTGCTTTTGGAATTTCCATTGATCCCTTAATCTCAACCCTACTTTACTCTACTCTATTTATACTTGAACTGTTTCATTGATTTCTTCATAATTTTCTAATTGTTTGATAATGGCACTTCGGTGTTGAAACTATAGTTACGTTTTCATGTTATTATTAATAAAAGTGGTATAAAAACAAAGTAGTTATTCTTTCATATAATCAAAATGATAAATTACCATAAAGTAACGGCTTCCACCATCGATTTTTTTATTTGATTTAATTAATTAATAGATATTATAACCACTGAAAGTCTACAACAAAACAAATTGTGTTGTCCTGTCACCATATTGGTATAGCTTATACAGACTTCTGAAACACTTGGGATTGGTGGCAACTATTTCCAATGAGAAGAGTAGAAGAAAAGTCAACTGTGGTATGTTCTCCATCGCTACAGTTTGTTTGTTTTTACTGTTGTAACAGTTTCTTAGACAACATTCACCACCTCTTGTGATTTTTCACACTTGAGACATCAAAGCTGTCTTAATCAAATATTCAAGTATTCTGTTGACTTGAGATGTAAATTTCTTTCATAACTGAAATATTCACATTAATATTCGCTTTCATCTTTCTTGATATAATATTCATATCTGCATTTCTACATCATCAAGTGTTTTGATGTACATTTATTCCTGATTTATTTATCTTTTCTACTGACATCCGCATGTTTAGACTTGACATGCTGTTTTAAAGTTGACAACTGAGGGCTTCCATAATCGCAATACTCACACTTGTGTATTTTTTCTCTAGTATGTTTAAACTTTATGTGACTTTTTAAATTTGACAATCGAGGGCTTTCATAATCACAATTCTCACACTTGTGTATCTTGTTTCTTATGTGTATAGAGTTCATGTGACTTTTTACAGTTGACATTCGAGGATTTTCAAAGTCACAATACTCACACTTGTGTATCTTCTCTCTTGTGTGTATAGAGTTGATATGACCTTTCAAATTCGACTTACGAGGATTTTCATAGTCGCAATACTCACACTTGTGCATCTTCTCTCTTGTGTGTATAGAGTTGATGTGACCTTTCAAATTTGATATGTTAGGGGATTCATAGTCACAATACTCACACTTGTGTATCTTCTCTCTTGTATGTATAGAGTTGATGTGACTTTTCAAAGCTGAAATGTGAGGGCTTCCATAATCGCAATAATCACACTTGAGTATTTTCTCTCTCGTGTGTTTAAACTTGATGTGACTTTTTAAATTTGACAATCGAGGGCTTCCATAATCACAATACTGACACTTATGTACCTTCTCTCTTATATGTATAGAGTTAATGTGACTTTTTAGAGCTGACATCCGAGGGCTTTCATAATCGCAATTATCACACTTGTATATCTTCTCTTTGGTGTGTATCGAGTTGATGTGACTTTTCAAATTTGACATCTGAGGGGTTCCATAATCACAATATTCACAATTGTGTATCTTCTCCCTTGTATGAATTGAGTTGATGTGGCTTTTCAAATTTGACATCTGAGTGCTTCCATAATCACAATACTCACACTTGTATATCTTCTCTGTATTTCGATAAACAGAACATTCATCTTTTATGTTATCTGCAACCACACCCTCACAATTATACCCACTATATTGGCATTCCAATGAGTCTTTTGTATCCAGAATTACGGTAGAACTACTCAAGCTCTTATCTGAGCATTCAAAATTTTCATGATCACCACCGTTCAAATCTCGATCATCTTTGATACATTCCTGTGGCATATCTTCCAATCCCTCATTCTCGATTCTGAAAATGTAAGGATCAGATATCTTTACTTGTTCAAATGAGACCAAAGTACATTTGATTACTAAGTCACCATAGTCATTTAATTCTCCCCATTTTTTTTTGGTGCTGGGTACAACCAATGACATTTTAAAGTAATTGAAAATGATCAGTAAAAATTTGTTCCATATTAAAAACTAGTTACAGAATAAAATAATGTTTATTTGTTCTTAGAATTACCCAATAAGTGTTTCACACCCCTCAATATAATAAAATAAGAGATAATGAACACATAAATAGATATTGAAATTTTAAAACATAAAAGTATATGACAATTACAATTAAAACAGCATTTTCATCTAATTTCAATAGCATTGAAACTATAGAACAGTGATTGAATTCAGATGGCATTTATCTGCATTAGTCAACATTTACATATAAAATAGCAAAATTACACAACATCAGTAATATCTATCTTTTAGTAGTCTTTCTTTACCAAAAATGATTTCAGATTGTTTTAATGTCAGTGGTTATGTTCAAAGACCCAAACATCCGAAATTTGTTTTTATTACATAATACAAGAAAAAACTGTCTCAAGATACATCTATTTTATGGTTTCTTCAGTTATAATCAGTATAATTTCCACAGAACAGAAAGCTCTTTTATAAATTCTCAATGTATATTCTCCATCACTTTTTAAACAGAGCAAAGTATGAAAATTAATCGCAAAATAAGAACTATTAGATTCCTCTTGTACTTGAATAAGAAGTAGCAAATTATAATTAAAATAGCCTAAAAATCAGTTGTTTATTGACATCACTTACTTTATCTCAAATTCCTGACAACTTGCATTCTCCTTTTTAATTTCCTTTATATCTATGTATTCAGGAATAACATTTTCGTATTTAATTTCAATCTGACCTTCCCAATCTGGATCATTCTTAACTGTCGAGAACATGTTTTAGTGATGTTTCACTTATCAAAGGCAAGAAATCTAAAATAACTTCTGTCTCATTAACAGCACTAACTAAGAAAAATATAAAATTTGTTTAGTCAGTTGATTGGAAAGAATTGTTTGAATACTTCACCAACTTTAAAGGTTATCCTACACTTGACTTGAACTTTTAGAATGTAGACCATACATTTATCTAGGATGTAGACTTGACATTTTTTATCAAATGAGATCTGATGTTCAGAGAATTCGACATGGCGATGACCTGTATCTTGAAAGGTCAGTGCCCTAGACAAATAATATTTAGATAAGCAACTGCCAAAAATTATTTTAAGCGGCGACTCCTTCAACTAAAATATGAATAACAAAGATCCACGATGAAGAAGATAGCAACTAAAAATAGTTGAATAGCTGTTGCCAAATTATATCACTCATTCAATGTGTCTTGGCTCTTCAGCAAAACGATTTCTAGTAGTGAAAGTAACGATATTGGTTTGTATTTTATATTTTTTATGCTCCAAAAAGCTATTGCCTGTGTCTTCTACATAGTAATTCCATACCGAATATTCGCATTCGCAAATAACAAGTCGCGTCCTATTTCATATACTCGCGAACTTTCGCAACTATTTTAGGAATATTATTTTTTCACTAAGCTATAGGTGCATAGATATTATATATACATACATGGATAGCGCATGGTATACGTTATCACACTTGTGAATCTTCTCTCTTGTATGAATAGAGTTGATGTTCCTTATTAAATTTGACAACACAGGGCCTCCATAATCACAAAACTGACACTTGTGAATCTTCTATGTGTATAGAGTTGATGTGACTGCAAAGTTAAAATCTGAGGGAGCCCATAATCGCAATACTCACTTGTGAAACTTATCTATTGTATAAATACATGTTAGATGTATATCAACTTTTGCGATAACGCCCTTTGTTCATATCACAATCTTTGTTTATCATAAGGAATCCATATTTACCTTTCCAACAAGCGCTACATATCTCTTTGAATTTCTCAAGTGACATGTCGGTACTTATATGATCGGTAAATATATGTTTCAAATTGAGTTCATCACGTTTGAAAATAATCAAGCAATTGGCGTTGTCGCGCAATCGATGTTTTGGACATTTAGCAAAAGACTGACACAGATAGAAACTATCAATTGAGTTGTCTCCCTCTTGAAAAATAAGCACGAATTTTCTCCTGTTTCTCATCTATTACATCAACGAATATTAGTACCGAATTAGGCTCCGCTTCTGTTGGGTATATAACGTCATCACTCTCAGTATATGGAAAATATTCAAGTCCAGCAATTTTCTTCAATGTTTCCTTCAGTAACTGGTATTTTGGTTGTCAATCAGACACTTTCGTTCCAAAGGTAGTGGACTGTATCTACTCACTAACATACGCTTATTATTTTCGTTTTTACGTACGTTTTGGTCTCACGACCATCATCATAAGACGTATCAATACATAAAACGTGATTTCTTAAAGCTAATTGTATCACCACAAGGCGTCCTTATCGCACTAATTTCAAATAAAACTGCCCAAGTCGTCGAAACGAACAGAAACAAGAGTAATCGAAATTATAACACATTACTGTTTCAAGTATAAATTCAGAATTCGCTGCTTAGCAATATTCTTATAAACTTTAAATTCATATCGAATCACAGTATGTAATAAGACTGAAGGACTGCACTGAAAAATATAACGCTCAAGTATCTACTTTCGAACCAGATGTTAAAGATTTATGAGGTAATAGGAAAAGATTGTCAGACCTTATTATAAATATTACTATTTGAGCATTCTACTGTGAGGTACCTTGTTACTTTTTGGCGATTTTTACTCACTACATCTTCAATACTCCTTCAAGTCCAGATCTGAATCTGATTGTCTTTTATGTTAGTTTCTCGGGTGCCAGATTTTTGTCAAGGTTTACTCCTCGTTAAGGGCTTATGCTAGGGCCCTTACCACAAAGCGTATCACTGTGCTATCAATGGATAGCCTTGTCCCAGGGTAGTCTCAGTGGAGTAAGTAACCAGGGGTCAATAAGGCAGACTGAATAGTATTAGGAATTGCAGGTTTTAATTGCAATTAATACTTGGTTACTTCTTGATTACTTATTAAATGCTGTTGCAGAAAGTCAATTTAGATAAACACGGAACTTACCAATAATAAGTTTATTTATAGCTTGAACATACATAAATATTTGACTCTCTCTGTATAATAATAATTTATCCCGGCCCGGGGGAAGCACAAGGAAGCTTCGAAAGAATAATTTTTAGCAAGCGGTCCAAGCTGGCTGTTTCCCTCATTATAGCCTTACCAACAAACATTCATATGAGTGTTATTAAAAAAGGCTTTTCATGCATCAATTATTGGCGAAAACGTGCACGGATACTTAAGCAGAGCAAGTGAAAGCGAATTTTGAGTTGTAATGGTTCCTCCGCAATACCCTCAGTAATCTCAGTAATCTTTTGGGAATGTTTAACGATAGAGAATACTGAGATTCATTTATGCTGCACTTCTTTCAGGTTGGTACGCGTAAATTCTCGGTAACGGTGTCACCGGTAATTGTATGACAGTGCCAGGCAGTTATATATACTACCCACACATAAATTTGGTAATTATAACTCTTACTTCCGGGTAAGACAGCGTGTTAGAATTATAATCACCTCGTCAGCAATATAACTCTACTTCCGGGTAAGACACAGTGTGTAAAGTGGATACTATGACTCTCAAACATACATCCCCTGTAGCATGTAGGAACTTTCAAGGGTTTTAATTAATTAAATAAGTATAAATCTGACTTGATGAGTGAATATCTGCTCTATGATTTACAGACTTGAAGTCACGTTTTATTTGAATCATCTCCAGAATAGATCTTTTATAATAATTGGTTTCCTTAGTCCATATTTGTAATCGAATTGAAGGTTATAATCAAAGCAAATTTTAGCAAGGGCGGTGGAATTTTCTTAGTTTTTGGTTCTCATACTATACTTATGGCCATACATTCTTTTTTGTAAATATTGTTTAGAGATTCCAGTATAAGTCCCATCGAAATTTAAACAATTTAATTTGTATACTGTGTGGGTTTGTTTAACTTTAGGAATTGAAGGTTTTAGATTTGAAAAAAAATTTCCCTAACTGTGCTGTACTAAGTACAGCAGTGCTGTGTGCTAGTCTAGTACTTTCGAAGTTCACTTATTGTTCTTCTGTATATGATCAAAATTATACCAAGATAATACAGAGAGATCAAAATTCCTGTATTCCATTTATTTTCGGTATCAAAAAGTATGAACATGAATTAGAATAGTAGACTTCCGCGGATAGCTAATTTTGGAGAATCTTGGCTTCCGGATGGATTCCGCGTCACAATAGCTCGACTTGATGCCGACGTTTCGCCAACTATTACAGGTGGCATCTTCAGGGCAGGCTTGAGGCTTGAACTGAAACTGGTTCTACTGATTTCTGTAGCCGTATTTATTGTAGGAAAACAATCCTTCACACTGCACAGTTCACTGCCTTTATTCCGGTGGTTAAATCCGTTCCGGCACCTGACCCTACTATTAGCTATCCGCGGAAGTCTACTATTCAAGATATCCAACCTCTACGGAGAGGAAATCAAGAAGAAATCCAGAACCCTGGGAAATCTTCGCACCAAACTGGTGAGTTTACTTTGTTCTCTTACTTTTATTTGTCGTTGTCGTGATCATAATTTGATTCCCAATTTCCATAAAATATTCCATCCCATAAATTCACATTCATCCAAAAACATATTTGAACGCGCTAGTTAAGCTTTGATTCGGGAACGAATAAAGTATACTAGACGCGACATCAAATCCATCAATATAACCCTCTTTGGTCTTCACCTTGAACTTTCAAATACCCTTTCAGCATCCGATTGGTTGGTTCTCGACCGAATTACCTATGATCAAGCCGATCAAATTCGTACCCTCAATTCCAAACGTCATATTCAAAAATGCAATAAACTGCTTGCCTCCCAAAGCCCTCAGCATCAACCTTCCAGACCAATTCCTCTTGTAAATACTGTGGTTAATTTATCTTCACATACCCTTACTGAAGCAGAACAATCAGTTCTATCTAAAGGCCTAATTTCGTTTTCTCCCCCAAAAATATTCCTACGACATCCATTATTTCTGCTGCAAAATCTGCAACTAATTCCTATAAGCTTATCAAAAGATCCCACCCCCTCTATAGATGGTTCAATTTCACAAATTATCCGTCATTCTTCCCTTCCTGATTCAGATAAGAAATTTCTCATCCCCCATTGTTCAAAATGTCCCCGTTTATATGGTTCGCCTAAAATTCATGAACCCTCAATTCCGCTGAGACCAATTGCCAGCACTATCGGATCCCCTATTTACAAACTCTCTCGATATCTGTCATCTATTCTCAAACCCCTTGTAGGTAATTCCAGTAGTTTTATCCCAAATTCCTTTCATTTCGTTGAAAAACTTCAAACGCTAAAAGTTGACCCAGGCGATTTGCTCGTCAGCTTCGACGTCGAATCACTGTTTACCAATGTTCCCATTCCATAATTTCTCAATTGTTTCCTGCCAAAAACATTTCAATGGACTTGCTACCGTTAATTGATTTTTGTCTATCCTCCACATATTTTCTATACGATGACAAGTTTTACGAGCAGTCCTTGTTCCCTTCCTCAATCATTTAAATTCATTACATCTCAATATCCTTTTCACCATGGAAGTCGAATCGCAAGGTTCACTCTCGTTCCTAGATGTATTGGTTAGTCGACAGACTGACGGTACTTTAGGACATTCTGTATATCCAAAACCCACTCATACCGATAGATAACTCAATGGTCTTTCCCACCACCACCCTGCCCAAAAGCAATCTGTCATAAACTCCTTGGTCCACAGAGTTGTCAACTTATCTCAACCTCAATCATTGAAATCAGAATTAAAACATCTTTCATCTGCCTTATTATCAAACAATTTCTCGCATTACAACATTCAAAAAGCGATAAAGAAATCGACCTGAGCCACAAACTCCCCCGCCTGCTTTATCCACTGCCTGTCTTCCATATATTGAAAATATTACAGATCGAATTTCCAAAATCCTCAAAAAAAAATAATATTTCTACCCGTTTTTTCCAAACTCCCAAAATTATCTCAGTTTTACAAGCCTATCAAAGATCCCCCTCCTCCTCTTCACTTAGAAGGTGTTTATAGCATTATTCCCTGTTCTTGCGGTAAAGTCTACATTGGTGAAACAGGTCGTACAGTGGCTACTCGTGTAAAAGAACATGAGCGCTGTACAAGACTTCGTGACACCAGTAGATCTGCACTTGCGGAACACACGTTTGACACTAATCATCAAATCCTTTTCGAAGATACTAAAATCCTAGCCCGAGCCCCAAAGTTCTATCAGCGAAAAATTCTTGAAGCTATAGAAATCTTAAAACGCCCAAATTATCTGAACCGTGACTCAGGATATTACCTTCCCAACATTTGGAAACCCATCCTCGAAAATTCCACTTCGCACATGATCACAGAACGGCAGGGTCAGATGCCGGAACGGAGTTAACCACCGGAATAAAGGCAGTGACTGTGTAGCGTGAAGGATTTTTTCCTGCAATAAATACGTCTACAGAAATCAGTAGAACCAGCTTCAGTTCAAGCCTGCCCTGAAGATGCCACCTGTAATGGTTGGCGAAACGTCGGCATCAAGTCGAGCTATTGTGACGCGGAATCCATCCGGAAGCCAAGATTCTCCAAAATTAGCTATCCGCGGAAGTCTACTATTCTAATTCAGGAAGCTTGTGTGAGACATGGTGATACTTTTTGATACCAAAAATAAACGGAAGCCAAGATTCTTCTGAATTAGGTTGGCTGAATATGTGCAATTGGTGATAGTGATACATCCGTAGCGTTTGCTTATTCCACAAGATTATTCTGCATAAAACACCTCCATATCTTCTGTTCAAGAAAATAAAATTTAGAAGTGATGTTCACAACATAAATATTAGGAACACAGGACTACTTTCACCACCTTTTCATAGAACGGCTTTCTTTGAAAGAATCTTTAGTTTTAATGTATATAAATTATATAATCTTGTACCTGATATTTATAAATTGCATGGTTCAAAGCACTTTAAAAAATGTATACAGAATCGTTATCATGTACCATGTAAATTCTGAATAGATCATGCAACATGCATTTCCTCTTGAACAATATTCTTTAATAATCAAGGGTTAAGTGGTAGAACACCGTATAGTGAACTTCCCCTTGTGGTTTCCTAACTTGTTATTTATTTTATAAGAATCAATTGTTTCATTGCAATATAAATTTTGTTTGGAAATAAAGACTATTATTATTTATTATTAATTTCTTACATTTTCATTAATTGTATTATGGAATAACGACACATTTCTTACGTTTTTCAATGTTGAGAATTTTTTACTGGAAGTGATTAAACTATCTGAACCATTGGAAAACATTTGAATATATCACTAAATTTTGTCGCTGCTTAAATGTAGAGCTGTTTATTTAATTAGAGATCTCTACTTTCTACTTTATCTTCAGCGCCGCTATATATCCTTCTGGATCACCACCAGCTTAGTGGCTACTGTGTTTATTTAAGTTCCCTCATAATTTCTCTTTAATGACGTTTTAAAGTTGACATCTAAATGCTTCCCTAACTGCAATACTGCCACTTCTACACTTTGCATTTGTTCACTCTATGTATATAAAATTGATGCCGTTTTAAAGTTGCCATCACAATATTGGCACTTATATATCTGTTCTTTTGTGTGTATAGTCCGTTCCCAGTCTGAAGTTTGAAACTGACCGCTTTGGTTGGTTTTTAATTGGCCCAACTAGCTCAACTTTATGTAATTAATCTCAGGGCTCGTAGTGAAACGTGCCCTGTGATTCTAGACTTGTGAATTGCCTGAGCGCCAACTGCTTAGAAATAACTACAAAAATAAATGAATTCACATTCAAGAATACAGGCACTACGAGGGTTTTATAGTTGATGGAAATTCAGAAAAATAATAAAAGTTCAACTCAACAATTTGATTTATTCCAACGGAATTTGGTAATAATTTAAGATGATACAATTTTAGTATAATATAAAATACAATTGAATTTTGAATAAACACACAAATGAAATTGAATACTTGGTACTATTTAAAAATACAAATTAAATGAACATTAATTTTAGCTAAGATTGAAATCAAATATTTAATTAAAACAAAATATCGAATGCTGAGAATTAAAGTGAACCTCGAAATGGGTTCTATGAAATTAGTGGAATACAACTTCAGTTGAATAACACAATCAGAGAAATGAAATTATGGTCAGTCAAACTAAAAAATGTTACCCTCCTTGAAATTTGATGGATCTGGATGTCGGTCCGGCCAGGAGATTCACAAAACCGTCTCGAGAAGAAAAAGAGAGCCACCTCAGTTGTTCTTACCCTGTAATTTCCAAAAAACGAACAGAACCTGGCCTAATTTCAAAAGACGAGTAACATAGTCAATTGGAATAACCATGAGATTCCACAACTGACTATGTTATCTTTCCAAATTGTATAAACACTATTACAAAATTGAAATCTTGAAGAGATATCAATTATTACAATTGATACTTAAATTAGCAAATAATTAACATGTGACTGAAATAATAATAAGTGAAATGTTGGAATTTGCTAGTTAGCATAAAAACTGAATTGCTTGAATTGAAATGCACAAATGGATTGAAAATGCAAATTGTATTAACTCCAAACGAGCGTGACAGGCGTAATATATATATTATTAACTAAACTCTTATGAGTTTATTATTTAATTATGAATTATTATTAATTCTACCGGCTAGCTTTCCCTTATTTATTTTTAATTTTATTCATGTTTGTTTGATTTGAATAATGAACTTTTACCTTTTTATTTTATATCTATGGAATTAAGCACAATGTTCTTTGAATGTTAAAAACTTTTATATTTAAATTTCTATGACTCTATTTTTATCTCGAGTATCAATTTTAACAATTTTATGTTCAAATAGATTATGATCTAGCCTCAAAATTATTTACTATTAATATTTGTTTACAAAGTTATAATCTACAATATTTCTTTCAGATTTACAGACAGATAATAATACAATGGTGAAATAATAAATAAACTTACGTTTAGTTTATATCCAAGAATATGTTTTAAAATGTAGGCAATGTTCAATTGGCTTGATCTTCAGATTAATTACTTCTTTTGAAATCAGGAACTGTTGAAAATTGTTAACTTAGTTTTATTCTTTTTATTAAAGATACAAAACTCTTTAATGATGTTTGGAATTTTATCGAAGGCTGGCTATCGTTCGATGTTACTTATGAATTGTAGGTTATTGTAACCTTTAAACTTTGTTCGGAGACTTGGAACACTACTTGACTTGTAGAAATTATTTATTTGCTTCGGTTACTTTCAACTTTACGAAGCTACTGGAACACTTGGGTTCACCGATATTTATCCAATAATCTAAGGTTATGGAAAATTTTGTGAGTACCTTCACTCTCTAGATATAATTGCTAACTGACTTGGCTTGTCTTCAGATGCCTTTTATAGGCCTTCAAAAAGGACGCCAAGTATTTTCAAAAATAACCAATGAGGTGCTTAGTTTACCTATCAAGAATGCTTTGTTGATTGTTGAAAATTGCCATAAGTATTACATTGTTACTAGTCTGACGTTTATAAAATTGCCTCGACCAATCAGAATTTAGTATTCTATAAATTTTGAATTTTTGGAGATTTTCAACTTATTTTAAATGATGATGATTCCTTCTTTTTAAATTCATATTGCCTACATTTTTCCACACACTTTGGTCTAAGATAACCTATGATTAGGTCATTATTAATATGATTATTCCAATAATTATTATAAATTTGGCAGTTGTCATTCTTAAAAATTAATACATAATATAACATATCAATAACATTTCTTTAACATTATATAACTCAAATTTACTAATCCTAACTTATATCTATAACATTTTTCAATAGTTTGTGCTATCTCATGATAGTTTTTGTAATCATTTTAATTATGATTTCTGTCTTCGTAACACTGTACGTTTATTCACTTTCACTGAAGTTCTTGTTTTACACTTCTAATTCTAATTACATTGTTGTTTATTATGTTTTACATTGTTTATTATATTATACTAACTATTATTTAACTTTTAATATTGTTTTTAATTCCATATAATATCTTTTTATTAATCTTTTCTGATTTTCAATGTTCGGTAAATTCTAATTTTATCATTTTTGTAGTTTAGGAAATGAAATCATAACAATATGTATACCCAATAAGCAGTAATTAGGTTACTTGCTTTGTGCTAACCCTTATCAATCTTTACTGCACGTTTGTCTCATATGACCCTATGTACCTTGTACTAGGATAACAAAATGACGATTTTCAAAATCGCGCAAATACCATGTGCACAATTTGTGAGGTTAACTACAAAGATGGAAATTAAATATTGTCGGTATAAACTGCCCACGTCTCGTTAGAGTGATTTCATACAACTATTACAACAATCCCTGTAATGATGAAAAAGATATTCATGGAATCATGCTAAATGCAAAATTGATTGTGGGACATGCCATGAGATACGTTGATAATTACTTCCAATGAAATATAACCTATTCAGGGACAGAACATCCAGTATTCATTACAGAAATAGATCAAATTAAATGGTCCCTGGGGTTAGTTATATTTCAATAGCAAAATTTAAGAAATGATTAACAAGCAAATAATTATTGAATCAACGTACCTCTCTTAACACTGTCACCACAATGCCCCCTTCAGACTTCCGTTCCGATATCTACCCCACCACGCGATACTCGCGCAATCTGTGGCAACTAATTTCAATAATCTATGATATCGAACGCATAGGTGTCACTGAGATATCATCGGACCAGACTCCTATCCGAAAAGAAATCTAATCTGTTCATTACAGAGTTCTTTACAAAACACGAAACGGGTAACCCGTTACAAGTTGCCAACTGAAACTTCCATTACCGCAATACTGACACTTGTTTATATCCTCTCTTGTGATGTGACTTTTGAATTTCATGATCGCAGTACTTAAACTTGTATATCTTCTCTCTTACGTTTAGAGGAGTGAATTTTTAAATTTGACAACCGAGAGCTTCCATAATAACAATACTAACACTTGTGTATTTTCTCTCTTGTATGTATACTGTTGATGTGATGTTTTGTATGTGACATACTAGGGCTTTTATAATCGCAATAGAGACACTTGTGTAGCTTCTCTCTTGTGTGTTTAAAGTTGATGTGACTTTTCAAATTACTCTTATTAGGGCTTTCATAATCGCAGTACTCACACTTGTGTATATTCTGTCTAGTGTGTTTAAAGTTGATGTGACTTTTCAAATTATTCTTATTAGGGCTTTCATAATCGCAGTACTCACACTTGTGTATATTCTGTCTAGTGTGTTTGATGTTGATGTGACTTTTCAAATATGACTTCTGAGAGCTTTCAAAATCACAATACTCACACTTTTGAACATTCTCTCTAGTATGTTTAGAATTGATGTGACTTCTAAGATTTGAGCTAGAAGGGCTTTCATAATCGCAATACTGACACATGTACATATTCTCTCTTGTATGTTTAGAGTAGATGTGATTTTTCAAACTTGACACCCAAGCGCTTTCATAATCGCAATACTGACACTTGTGTAACTTCTCTCTTGTGTGTTTAAAGTTGATGTGACTTTTCAAATTACTCTTATTAGGGTTTTCATAATCACAGTAGTCACACTTGTGAACATTCTCTCTAGTATGTTTAGAATTGATGTGACTTTTAACAGTTGAGCTAGAAGGGCTTTCATAATCGCAATACTGACACTTGTGAACATTCTCTCTAGTATGTTTAGAATTGATGTGATTTTTAAAATTACTCTTATTAGGGCTTTCATAATCGCAATACTGACACTTGTACATATTCTCTCTTGTATGTTTAGAGTAGATGTGATTTTTCAAACTTGACACCCAAGGGCTTTCATAATCGCAATACTGACACTTGTGTAGCTTCTCTATTGTGTGTTTAAAGTTGATGTGACTTTTCAAATTACTCTTATTAGAGTTTTTATAATCGCAGTACTCACACTTGTGAACATTGTCTCTAGTATGTTTAGAATTGATGAGACTTTCAACAGTTGAGCTTGAAGGGCTTTCATAATCGCAATACTGACACTTGTGTATTGTCTCTTTTGGGTGTATAGAGTTCATGTGACATTTTAAAACTGACATATAAGGGCTTCCATAATCGCAATACCAACAGTTGTGCATCTTCTTCCTAGTGTGTATAAAGTTGATGTGACTTTTTAAATTTGACATCAGAGGGCTTCCATAATCGCAGTACTGACACTTGTGTATCTTCTGTCTTGTGTGTTTAAAATTGATGTGATCTTTTAAGTTTGACAAATCAGAACTTTCATAATCGCAATACTGACATTTGCGTAATTTCTCTCTTTCAACATGAATGCAATGTACTTTTGAACGTATGTTGTATCTTGTGAATACAGAGTTCTTGTGAGGTTTCAAAATTCGTTCAGAGTTGAACTGGTTCTTTGAGCATGAAAGTGAAGTGCTGTCATCAGTTTGAGTTTTCCGTATCGGGTTTGAGGGCTGATCTTTTTTATAAATTGAATCTTCCTTATCACCGTTAAGTATAACCATTTCATGACTTTGTATGTCTGTCACTTCATTACACTCATACTTACACTTCAACTGTGAATTATTCAAATTTTTACCATGGTTTGGAGATTCTTCAAGAATTAAATTTTCAATTCTGTAAAAGGAAAATTAAAATATTTCATTTTGTCCGTAATATACAATATACAATTAATAGTAATAATAATAATAATGTTTATGCAATATAAGGAACGAAATCATTATTAAATCGTATCTGTGACAGATTTCAATTTTGATTTACTTGGAAAAGCATCATTGCCACAAAATTCTTAAGAAGTTAAAGAGGGCTGTAACATTCCCTCTAGAAATTATTTTTATAACAGATAGTGATGAACTATTTATTTTATGGAAATCCATTTTAACTAAATGAAATAACACAGATTTTGGTCTTATTTCCACAAGAGTCTTATTTTTCAATAAACACGACCGGTTTCGACTTTCACATCATTATCAAGTGAATATAGAAACAACAGGTAGATTTATTTATGCTTAAAGTTCAGATTCGATAATGGGGAGGGATTAAGATTCAATTGTTTATTTAGTGTATTGAATTCGGGATTTTTACAGTGTGTTAAATCTCCAAACTTTCCAACAAACTTCCCTTTATTGCAAGTATGAAGGATTTTAAGATTATCTATTGTTATTCTATGATTCGAAATATTAATATGTTTGAGGATTGCTGATTTACTATCGGAGGAAATATGTTCTTTGAAACGTGATTCGAAATTGTCACCCATCTACCCAACAAAGGCCATTGGGCCCTCACCACATTCAATCCTGTAAATACTGGATTTTTTGTATTTAATAGTAATTTGCTCAGATTCAAGCCGCTAGAAAAAGTAGTTGTTATATTAAATTTTGAAAAATAGTTTACTCATACTGTTTGATAATTTGCCAACACAACTATAACATGCATATTTCTTTTCTGGTGTTTCTGTTATGGAATATAATAACTGCGAAATTTGTTTTTGTTCTTTACGATTAATGATTTGATTAATGAAATGAATAGGAATTTTGTTATTTAAAGCTATCTGTTTAATTAAACTGATTTGTCTTGAAATCTTTTTCTGATAGAGGGATAGAAAAGGCTTGGTGGATCATTGAATTATAAGTTGCTAATTCACCCATTTTATATTATTAATAAATTCCCTACGAGATAACTTAGGTTGTTCTCTGTGGGATTATCTTCTGTAGTCTTTGGGATTTAAGTAAATTATCAATCAAGTAGGCGCCTGTCACAAATAAATTTTAAATTAATAATTTCGTGGAACGCCATTTTTCTACGAGAAGTTTGTTAGTTTTCATCAATAATTATTTAATTTTTTTGCTTTGAGACATTATTTCAATATCCGTTTGAACTTTCATGGATTACTCAGTCCAACAACGTGTGTTTCGTGTAGAAACTTACATAAGAAGCAATTCGATAGAAGAAGTTAGGCGTGCATTCCGGCGTCAGTTTAATAACAACAATAGGGGTCACGCGCTAAATCGTAAAACTGTTAAGTTATGGGTTCGTCATTGGCGTGAAAATGGTTCTGTACAAAATTTGAAGAAGCCTGGACGTCGAAGAACAGTTCGTACACCAGAAAATATTGAACGAGTTAGATTTGCTTTTACGAGAAGTCCTAAAAGGTCTGCTAATCGACAAACCCTTATCCTAGGAATATCGAAGGGAAGCTTAGATTGAATTCTTCAAAGGGATTTAAAATTTCATCCCTATAAATACCAAATGGCACAGCACCTTAGCAATCAAGATAAAGAAGCAAGGTTAGCATTTTGTCAAGAATTTTTGGATTTACATCAAGGAGCAATTCACAGTCTCCTAATGACCGACGGAGCAAATTTTTATTTGAACGGCATGGTCAATAAACAGAATTTTAGATACTGGTCAAATGAAAATCCTCGTGAAATCTTTACACAGAACCTCCATAATCCAAAAGTTGTTGTGTGGTGTGGAGTAGGATCTTTTGGTATTATTGGCCCTTATTTTTTTGAGGATGAAAATAACCGCGCTGTAACAGTAACATCCGAGCGCTACGTTAATATGCTAGAGACATTTCTCATTCCAGAAATAAATAGACGAGGATTACTAAACAATTCTAACAAGATGGGGCAACAGCTCATACCGCCAGAAACTCAATGAGGGTCCTGCGACAAATGTTTAATGGCCGACTCATTTCTCGATTCGGAGATTTGCCTTGGCCTTCGAGGTCCCCCGACTTAACGGCACTCGATTTTTTCCTGTGGGGATATTTAAAAGCCAAAGTGTTTGCGAGTCGTCCAGGTACAATCGAGGAACAGAAAGTCAAAATTCGTGAAGAAGTTGAAGGAATAGACGAAGGTTTGCTACGCCGTGTAATGAATCACTTTTTATCTAATATTGAAAAAGTGTTGAAGTTGGTGGAGGTCATTTAGAAGACGTGATTTTTGAAAGTTAGAATTAAATAAATCCCAAAGAGTTAGCTGTAATTTAGTAAAATAAAGTTTGTTTTGTTAACTAAAAAAATTTTAATTAAAATATTAAAATGGTTAGTCTATTATGGGGAACCCAGTATAAAGATTCCATTGGAATGGTTGCATCAGTGAAGGTGTCTTTCCTATAAATATTGGATGAAAGTATATTATTTTGCTTTGAAATTTGCTAAATCCAGAAAGTTTATGGAAAATAATACTTTTGCAGTACCTAACATATTATTTCAACCACACCTTATCTTAAGATGGTATAAGTTGAAGATATACATTAGCTTAATTTGAAGTATACTAATTTCAAGCACTCGCTTCAAAAAGCAAATAATTTTTAATTTCTCAATAATCTTGAAGAGCTTTTCCACCAGCAAACCTGATATGAAGAACAATCTTAGTTTTTTTTATTTATAGGTATAATATTAAATGAATGGCTACTAGAATTCCCAAATGTTTTAGGAGAAAAACTATTCAATCACCAAGATGTTTAAATCTATTTATATCACGATGCCCGTTGTTTCAAACCCAAGTACAAAGCTCTCTCTGACCTTTGAATATTCTACAACCATTTGGGTTTGTTGTCAGAGCACGACTCCAATCCAAAGCACTTTATTTAATGTACTCAAGTAAATTGACAAAAGTAACCGTTTTAAAACTATCTAAATTTTTGGATATCTTGAAGAATAGCAATGCAGTTGATTTATATGTGAATCTGACATCATTATATGGTTCAAACTTATAAATGCCTCAAAATTACATGATCACATTTCGCAGACTTGGTTGAATACCAACATTCCTCCATTCCTTGACTAGGTTCTAAAACAGATTTATGTTTTGTTCACATCAAGTACCAATTTAACTTTTAGAAGCAATTCTGAATATTCTCTACACTTCCATTTGGGATGTCAAGGTAATATAACGAACCCACTTAGTTTATTTATATAATTAACATACGTCACTCATGAGAATTTCAGAAGCACCTCTTTCGGAAATAAATTCTCAAATATTCTTCCATAACAAAGCGATGAAATTTCAAGTATGCTTATCAGTGCATATCATGTAGTTGCTAAGGAGATGAATTATTGAAGGGTAGGTACACAATAATGAACTTACTCTATTTTCATTTCCTGATCATTCAATTCTAGTTTTAGTTCGTGAATATCTTCATTTTCAATTTTAATATGACTTTCCAATACTGGTTCTTGATTTATTATTGATGGGACAGAACAGTTTGTAAACTCTGAGACATAGCTATGACTATCGGAGATTCCTAGTTCCATGATAATAATTATTTTCGAGTTATGTATACTCACTACCGATATGAAATTATTAATCGACTCATCACATCAGAGATTTCAGACACTAACTAACCATAGATAACTCTACTAGAGCACTAAAAGTGCCTTAACTCTACTACGTGTGCGATAGTAGAGTCATCTATGACAGTGACTCTATTCAAGTACTCAAGCAGTCACTGTAGACCACGGTCGTACATACAGGTCTGGAAACTCGAGGTTGTTTCCTATGTGAGAAGTGAGTCCGCTAAGCGTCGACTGTCGCGTAGTACCAAAAGACGTCACGTAAGAGTATCATAAAAGGCGTCACGTAAGAGTATCATCTTGATCTCTATGAAGAGTATTCTGTGACAACTGTCAGTTGACTTGTAAACACCACGGTCGTAGTAGTAAACAAGGAATACCTTCCTTTTTAGAAACAAATTACGAAATCGTGCATTGTGCCGAAATGCAAAACGGGGTACAAAAGTGTAAAGCAAGAAACATCTGTTTTTAAAGTGCCGAAACATGCAGAAATGCGAAAAAAGTGGATGCTTGCGATTCCGGATAGAAATCGTACGAGGTCTTTTATGTGTGAGAGCATGTATAACGAAAAAGGGGAAGTTATTTTTAAGGTGAGCGAGATACATTTTGACAAAAGTAATAGTTCTATTCCTCTCTCAAATCAGAATACTTAGTAACACTGCTTGCAATTCCGGAAAGAAATCGTTTTACCACTTCGATCCAAGAAGGAGAAACCTGGAATACAGTATATAGTACTGCTGAAAAAGACTTAGCTAGAGTAAAAAATTGGCTCGATGAAAACCTACTTACATTAAATCACTCTAAATCAGAGGTCTCCAAACTCTCCAGCCTTTGGGCCATACTGTTTACTCCAGTATGTTCCAAATGCCAAAGGCCGTTTTAATTTTTCTGCTATTATTAATTTCTAGACTAGTCGGCGAGTACGCGCTCTGAGCGAGCATACGCTACCTGTACCCTTTATCGCTAACAGACACCGTAGTACTTTCGAAAGCGCAATTAAATATTCGCGAATAATCTCGTTGTTTCGAGAAAGTTCTTGTGTATTCCACTTACTTCTAGATGGCAGTAATTGGAGTTTAATAAGGCTAGCGGCGCGAACGCGAGTCAGTCCTCCTAGGGAAGGCGAAGGAAGCGAAACTGTCTGTTGTGAAATAAAGTAGTGCGTAACTCCTTAAAACGTGTTTGTGCTTGTTTAAAAGACATCTTCGTAACAGTATTTTGATTTGACTTGTTGTTTTTGTGTGACATAAAAATTTGAAGCTTTGAAGCGCGGATTGAAATTGCAGCACTTTGTTTGCGAAACTCAATACTGAACAAGAGGCTGCAACTCGTGCCAGCTTTCGTGTGGCTCTTGAAATTGCGAAATGTGGAAAACTATTCACCGATGGAGAATGATCAAAGAATGCATAATTGCAGTAGCCGAAGAAATGGGCCCCGAAAAGGTGAATTTATTTAAAACTGTCTGTTTGTCAGCAAACCCCGTGGCTCGGAGGGTAGAAGACATCGCAGAAAATATTTCATCTCGACTGTCTGACAAAAATGGACACCTTGAGTTGTTTTCTCTGGCATTTGATGAGTAACGGATGTGTCAGATACTGCTCAGGCGTTAATTTTTATTCGAGTAGATAAAAGGTATGAAGTGTGTGAAGAATTTCTTGATACTGATAGTATTCACGGCACGACTACTGGGCAAGATATTTTTAAGGGAGTTGAAAATGCATTCGATGAAAAAAAATGAAATCTATTACTACTGATGGAGGCAAAAACATGTGTGGTAAAAATAAAGGAGTGGTTGTTCTTGTGTCAAAGGCTGTAGAAAATGATGGTGGTTTAAAACCATTAGTCTTACATTGTATCATTCATCAACAGTCCTTGTGCGGGAAATGTTTGGATATGTCTGAAGTTCTAAAAACCAGTCATATCAGTTGTTATTTCATCAGATCCACTGGGGGCTTAATCACCGACAATTCCGCGAGTTTATTGAAGAGATTGGAGAAAATGACTTACTATCATACTATATCATACTGCCGTACGCTGGCTTGGTTGCGGAAAAGTCCTTCGCGCTTTTTCTAACTTCGAGCAGTGATCGAAAATTTTTTTGAACGAAAAGCATCGCCCTCTTACCGAATTACAAAATAGAGAATGGCTGTGGAAGTTAGCATTCTATGTCGATTTGACAAAGCATATGAACGAACTGAATTTGAAATTGCAAGGAGAGAACCAGCTTCTCCCTGATTTATACACTAATATCAAATCGTTCCGGCAGAAAATAATGCCTTTTCAATCACAATTAGGTAAAAAATGTTTAAGTTAACCTATGAGCATCTTAAATCTATTCTAATAATTGATACACCTAAAATTCGTTCACAACTACAAACTATTGTCAGTGGAAAATCACAATTACATAAATCTCATTAGTATTTTATATGTTATAATGTTTATATGTTATATGTGTATGTGTTCATATGTTATAATGTTTATAACGTTAGTGGGATTCATTTTCATTTATTTGCTAATTATTATGCTTAAGTTAAATTTGCTGCGTATTATATTTGTCATTAAGCTTTACCTAGCAAGTAAATAAAACCAAGTTATTATTAATCTGTGTCTTTTTATCCAACTCATCACAACAACAACAACAACAATATGACATTAGTTGTTGAGGGCCGGATTGATGACACTGGCGGGCCGAATTTGGCCGCGGGCCGTAGTTTGGAGCCCCCTGCTCTAAATCACTATTTATTACATTTGCAATTAATAGTATAAACTCACCACAAATCGATTATCTCACAACTTACGATAGTCAATGCCTCAATCCGAATAATTGTAAATGCAATTTAAAAATAAATAGATCAAACGAGGTTAAATATTTAGGATTATTTACCGATAAACACCTAAAATGGGACACACATATAAAATATATTGTTAATAAAATAAGAAAATGTATATATAAATTCAAACAATTACGAAACATACTTAAACTCAAAGATTTAAAAATAATATACACATCATTAATTGAATCAATAATAAGTTATGGTATTTCTTTCTACGGTGTAGCATATAGGACAACTTTTTTAAACCCTCTACACATAATACAGAAATACATAATAAAAGCAAGCCAAAAATCTATCCCACCGAACTCCTCTTTTCAGAGAGTAAATTATTCGAAATAAATTTATTATTTGTAAAATCGCTAATTGAATTTGTCCATAAAAATAATTGCTATAAAATTTTTACATGGTAAACACATAACACATGGTATAAATACAAGATCTAATGTTAATAACCAACTAACAACAACAATGAAACAGTACTTTCAGTCAAAGACACATTAGCTATCTAGGTCCAAAACTTTATACTTTATTACCATAAAAACATACAAATAAATCATTTAAAATATTTAGTAAAAATTTAAACTCATGAATCAGACAAAACAAAGAAATTATTGAAAAATGTATTCAAATCAAAGTGTAATAAAAATCGATTAATGTAGCTATCTCATAATAAAAAAAAAATGTTTTCAATGTATTTTCTCGCTTTTTTATAAATTTATTTAGATATAGTTTTCGTTACATTTTTTAGTTTGTATATAATAATTGTTGATTTCAGTATTCTGACAAGTGAGTAAACAGATTACAAACACAAACCCAAAATAAGGGATTAGATGTAATCTGAATACTTGAATTATAATAACAAAAAATATATGTATTTATATATGTGTATGTATGTATATAATTATATATTCTTTTATTGATATTCTTGAACCATTTGTAATATTTGTATGCTTTCTTGGTATATTGGTTCGTATATATACTGAAAATAAAATGAAATAAAAATTCTTTTTGACGTTTCGACAATGTTTATTGTCTTTTTCAAAATGTTAATTAGTGTTTCCATGTAATTTAGAAAAGAATAGATGATTTCGATTAATGAAATGCGTCTGCAGCCGACTTGTGTTTTAAGATCCAATTAAAACTGCAGAAAACATTGGATCGGTTGTGTGTGAAAGAGTAATGTATGGCTAATTACAATTTGAAATGGATTGAATTTGATTAAATACAAGACATTCTAAGATTGTACAATTATAAATATCTATGATTATTGTATGAATTAGTTATTCTATGATAAACACTCTATCCACATCTATTATAATCAACTATTGAAGTTTAAGATAATTCTATGGAATTTAACCTCGAAATTGTTACTCATAGTGTCATAGTTAAACAATACGTTATCTTTTTTAGGTTGAATTTTGAATAGACATTTACAAATGTCAGATATTGAGAGGTTTCAATACTTTCAATTGAAATGTTTCCTTGAATTGAAGATAAGCATTATCTAAGTACTCACTATTGAGAATGATGTGATTATCATTGATTTTTGAAAATTTTGGTATTATTAAACTTTATAGTCGTAATAAGTATATTTTCCTATTTTCCCTTCTGATTGGCGAAAGTATTCATCATCTTTGAGAACGTTTTCAATAAATGGACGGTGTAGAATCCATAATTTTCTTCAATTTTCTTATAAAAAGCCATGATTCTTATGATGTATGTATATTGATGTTGAGAGTAGTGTATTCTTGAAAAATAAAAAACCTATTTCACCAGGCGAAATTATTCTTTTATTGATATTCTTGAACCATTTGTAATATTTGTATGCTTTCTTGGTATATTGGTTCGTATATATACTGAAAATAGTGAGTACTTAGATAATGCTTATCTTCAATTCAAGGAAACATTTCAATTGAAAGTATTGAAACCTCTCAATATCTGACATTTGTAAATGTCTATTCAAAATTCAACCTAAAAAAGATAACGTATTAGATCATTTTGAGGTGACGTCACGACAGGTCCGCCATATTGCCGGTAGGGCACACAAAACGTTCCTGTCATTGTAAACAATAGAAAAGATCGATTTTTAAAGTGTGAATTATTTAAAATGCCGGCGTTTTGTTCTGTTGTGGGGTGTTCTAAAAGGGCAGAAAGGGATCAAATTCGTTTTTTTAAATTTTCAAATTAAATATGGTGTTAAAGTAAACGTTTTTTGTTCAACTTTTTAGGAGAACCAGCTAAAGTGGAAGATAGAGATAGCCCCGATTGGGTCCCTTCTGTAAATATGGGATACACTAGCATCAAAACACAGGATGAGCAAAGTGTAAAAAGGCATGTTAGATTGGTTAAACGTCAAACGAAACGTCTTAAAGTGGTCAGTATTACTGTTATTTAAAAAAGTTGTAATCCCAATCAATTCTTCATTTTCTTTAGGATGAAGCTGGGCATACTGCATTGAATATAGAACCCACAGCAGGTCCATCTACAGAAACTCCTGAACTGTGCAATGAACACGAAAGTCACAGACCTGCTAGCAGTCAAACGGATTTAACTATGGACCACTTAAACAAGCTCTTTGAAGATCTCGATTTTTCTAATCAAAAAATGTATGCTTTGGAAGAAAAATTGAATGCATCAGATTTAACAGAGGAGTCATTTAAGAACGATTCAAGAACATTGTACTTCACTGGGTTCCCAAAAGCTGAGCTGATGTTTCAAGTATTTCACAGTGTGGCTCCCTACTTATCAACTAAAAGTGTTCTATCTCCGTTTCATCAATTTATTTTGACATTAATGAAATTGAGGCTCAACTTGCCATTCAAGTATTTGTCTTACCGATTTGCTATAGCTCCATCAACTGCATCAGAATCATTTTACAAGTGTATTGATGTACTCTATGCTAGGTACCAAAAACTTATATTTTGGCCAGATAGAGAGATATTAAAAAAAAGTATGCCTGATTGCTTCAAAGAAAATTTTGGTGATCGTGTAGCAGTAATAATTGACTGCTTTGAAATATATATAGAAACACCATCTGGTATGTTAAATGCAGCTCATTGTTGGTCTAATTACAAACATCATGAGACTGTTAAGTTTTTAATTGGGATCACTCCTCAAGGAACAATATCATATATCTCAGAAGCCTGGGGCGGCCGAACAAGTGATAAGTTTTTGACAGAAAACTGTGGATTCTTAAATTTAATTGTGCCTGGAGATGTAATATTAGCTGATAGAGGATTTTTGATAAGAGACTCTGTTGAAACTCTAAGAGGACACCTGGAAATTCCAGCCTTCACAAAAGGAAAAAATCAACTTGACCCTGCTGATATAGAAAGCACCCGTAAGATTGCAAATGTAAGAATTCATGTGGAACGAATAATAGGCCTGCTTAAGAGGAAATTCAAAATTTGTCAAGGTCCCATTCCTATAAGCATGTTATCAGCATCTAGAGATGATTTAAGTGCTTTAGATAAGATTATAGTTGTATGTGGTGCCTTTCTCAATTTATGCCCTTCTGTTATCCCCATGAATTAAAAAAGTCCCTAATTTTATTTTAAACAGGTTTAGTGCTATTCACCTTGTTTGCTAAACAGGAAATATTTTTAATTATAGACTTCGTATTTTTGTAATGACAATTTATTATGTGTGATTTTTATAAAATGTATAATGGGCATTTATCCATTTAATTACTGATCATTATTGTTATGCCAAAATGCTTGGAAGTTAAAACTTTTAAATAAAAAGATGTATTGCAAAAAACGAATCAGTTTTTAATTTTTCACCTATCCAAGATGATATTATGACATCGACAAAGTCAAAGTACCCTTTTGGCAGTTAAGCATTCGATTATCCTTCAATTGACTTGGTCCCATCCAATCAAACAAGAAGTTAACATAAAAGTACTCAAGAGACTTATAATAAATATTATTGTGGATCTGGAACCATACTCTATTAAAGAATATTTGGAAAAGTAGATACTCTGAGGAAGATAGCCTGCAATGGAAATAAAATAAATGTTTACTTTGTCTACTTTTCTATTTGTCTATTTGTCTATTTTTGTCTATTTTAAATACAACTTTATACATTTTATTTATAAACATACTTATAAAATTCTTATATTGATTCAATCAACTGTACCTGACACTATTTTCTTTAATTTCAGTTACTGTGATAAGATATGTTTTTAGATGTAATGTCACTGTGATTGTCATTCCTGAAAATAAATCCGTGTTCTATTCTATT
Organism: Endomychus coccineus; assembly: GCA_958510875.1. Taxonomy (NCBI): domain Eukaryota; kingdom Metazoa; phylum Arthropoda; class Insecta; order Coleoptera; family Endomychidae; genus Endomychus; species Endomychus coccineus. The sequence goes on along the minus strand of OY294070.1, from coordinate 29,705,480 downwards.
CTATTCTATTGAAGGACACTTTTACTTAACTTAAAATCTAACTCGTACACCAAAAAATCCTGAAAAAAACTCCTATTTACTGGCAAGTATCACAAAACCAGGCGTTTTGTGGTTCCTCCATTATTCCAATGCAATTGAAATGGAACCAACCTATTTCACAGTCATCATTATCGCAACTTAACATATGTCGACCATCATCAGGTGTTTTGCAGATGCACCATGTCTCAACCTTTTCCACACCACATTTGGTGGTAAAAAATCTTGCAAGCAATTCAGGCTTAATGACAAATTTATGAAAATCTAATGATTTCCTCAAACATTCATTAAAAAACTCCTCATTAAAACCCACTCTGTCAATAAATAAACATTCTTTTGACCAAATAACAAAATCACAATATTTAGTCTTTGTGATGAACATTTGTAATTGCATTTGATAGAAATATAAATGGTTTTTATCTAGAGAAAATTCATCATCATTATGATACACTAAACATGTATTTTTCTTCTTTGCAAAATCTGAAATACTCAACTCTTTCAGCAAGTAGGGGCACTTCACCTCAACACATCCCAAACCACAACATTCACATTGTACAATTCCGTCCGGAGAAGCACCTAACTCTGGATGTTCATGTGAAATGAAGAACCCAGCAGGTTTTAGTGACATTCCTTCGTGGTACTTCTTAACTTCACTTAAATAGTCTTCCAAAGCGGTTTTTTCATATTTTATGCCATATGAAGTTTGTTTTGACTTAAATATCACCTTCTGAGGATAACATACACCTTTTATGAGAGATAAAGGAGGCTTCTCCAATTTAGCCCTGCATGCAGTTTTAAATTTGGATGCAGTTATTCTACCAGCCCTATATTTAAACCAAATATTGTTTTGAGCTTGCTCTCGGGTTGCAGATTCTATTTCTTTGATGTGCTCTTCCCTTATAGTAAAATCAATGGGTTGTGCTACAAGTTCTTTGTATGTATACTCTCTGAAATCGTCACTACAAAGAGTCTCCAAACCATTGGGTAAACTTTTTGGGGGCTGGTACATTTCAGATACAAATGGCTCATATACTCTGGCAATTGCTGGTGTAATATCGAATTTTTCAAAACCTCGGATAAATGTCACCAACTCCTCACCTTCTAAGGCTGGTACTCCACCTTGGGATAACACCACTGGTTTTGGTTTCCTAGTCCAGTCCATGTCTCGGATCCTTACCATGTCAACGGTTTTGGTAGACGGTACTGGCCACCGAGCTAGGGTTTCTGTGCAAGACACCTCTTCGTTGCTTGGACGGGCTTGTAAATAGAATAAAATTGCTGCCACATGGCTGCAAACTTCGCTCAAGCCTGCCATACAGGTACAATGCCCACAGGATACAGCTCCGTCCGGTAAGATGATGACCCATACATGCAGGGGCTTTTCCCGTGTTCTTTGGGAATGTTTCACCTAAACCAACAAAAGAGGAAATTAATAAAGGTCATCTTGGGTGTCACAGAACATTTTTTGCTAATTATAATAGCTTGTGAGTTTAACTTCATTGGAATAAAAAAGCTTACCTTGCCAACTACAACAAAATTTTCATTTATTCTCTTGGCCAATACGTCAACAACAAATCCAGCCTCATAATACTTGTAAGCCTGTAGGGACTTGTAGGCCTTCAACTGTTGTCCAGTATAGAAACTATGAGTTAAAATTAAGTAATTCACCATGTCCATAATGCTCACAGTTGGTAAAAAACTTGAATTGCTGGCCAGTTCACTTGCACCAAGAGAATAGGGATCAACATTGTCTATAATTCCAAGTTTAGACTCGTAACGCGATTTCACGTCTCCTTTGAGAGATAAGTAGTATTCACTCCAAGCCATATTGTAGAAAAAGTTTATAAAAAACGCAATACACACACTAAAAACTCGAAGTAAACACCTCAAAACTGCAGATAACAATGAAAACCTTATGGCAGACGCGCCCTTGTATGCCCTACCGACAAAATGGCCGCTCTGTCAAAGTCACGTGACTCAAAATGATCTATTGTTTAACTATGACACTATGAGTAACAATTTCGAGGTTAAATTCCATAGAATTATCTTAAACTTCAATAGTTGATTATAATAGATGTGGATAGAGTGTTTATCATAGAATAACTAATTCATACAATAATCATAGATATTTATAATTGTACAATCTTAGAATGTCTTGTATTTAATCAAATTCAATCCATTTCAAATTGTAATTAGCCATACATTACTCTTTCACACACAACCGATCCAATGTTTTCTGCAGTTTTAATTGGATCTTAAAACACAAGTCGGCTGCAGACGCATTTCATTAATCGAAATCATCTATTCTTTTCTAAATTACATGGAAACACTAATTAACATTTTGAAAAAGACAATAAACATTGTCGAAACGTCAAAAAGAATTTTTATTTCATTTTATTTTCAGTATATATACGAACCAATATACCAAGAAAGCATACAAATATAATTATATATTAATATTAGCTTTCCATAATGTAATTACTCTGTAAAAAAACCTGATCAACAATAAATATTATTATTATTTATTTTATAAAGGGTTTCAACAACCTCACAAAAAAAGAAATGTTTAGAATTGATGTGACGTTTTAAATTTGGAATAAATAATCGCGATACACTTTCGTATCTTCTCTCTTGTGATTAGAGTTGATGTAACTTTTTGAATTTGAACAGTTGGGGTTAAATAATGGTAATACTCTTGTATGTACTGTTAGGGATTGGTTAAATTATATGCATGTCGATTCGGACATTATAAAAGAATAATTACATCAAAAAATCCTAGTCATTATTTATTTCTAACTTCACAACGTATGTCAACTTGAAAAACATTGAATCGTGATCACCCTGATCTCATTCATTTACGCTCTCATAACAAATGAGGCATCGGGTAATCCCTTCCATATAGCGTGAAGCAGTAAAAGTAAAAGTACATTTATTTTCTCAATAATAACTGTTGTAAAATAATAACAAGATTATAAGAAAACAAGTCAAACAATACAGAAGAAATTTAAAATAAAATATAAAGACAAAAACTCACTTATTCAAGTATTCATTAACAGAGGTTCACATTGCACAATAATATTGAATATTTTATTCTTAAATTCACAGAAATTCTTTATACATTGAATATCAATTGACAAATTGTTGAAAAATTTGATGCACATATAGGGACAATTTTTCTGTTAGTGTAAGCGTATAAACGTTTGATATATATATATGAAATATTACGTGTGTTGTAATTGAAAGATTTTTTGAAATCTGTAAAGAATCTTCTATGTTTGAAAATAAAATGAAGGGATTGATAAATGTATATTCCAATAACAGTTAGCAAGTTGTTTTTCTTGAAAAAACCTCTGCAACTTTGCTTATTCCCTAATCCTAAGATTATTCGTATTGCTCAACCTGGTAGCTGTTACCCCAAAGCTCAACTGAGATTGAAAGTTGCATAATAAAAAACTTTTAATGTATTCTCAAGTTGTGGTTTCATGACTCGTAAATTATAAATGATAGAACTCGGCCTTTTACATCATTGTTCGATTTCTTTACACCAGTTGAGGTTTTTCTCTATATTTATTTCAAGACATTTCGAATAATCCTTCATTTCCAAAATGTAATTGTTTAAATTCAATGTTTCTGGAATTTGCAGTCTACTATGGCTCGACATAAAGATGATGCAGTTTGTCTTAATTTTGTTCAATGTGAGTTTGTTATTCATACATCAATGTTCAGTCTTTGAGAGTGCAATTTCAGTTTCGAGAAGACAAAGGTGATTTGCAGATACTTTAATGTTACTATCATCTGCATAATTGATAAGTAACTTTCTAGCATCAGCAATAACTTGTGGTAGATCATTAATATAGATTAAAAACAAAAGTGGGCCAATTATGCTACTTTGAGGAACTCCCATTTGTAGTGACAATTCCCTACATACAAAATTCTGTCCATCTTCTAAAATTTTCGCTCTCTGCATTCTACATTCTAAATAACTTTCCATCAAAGATAATTGTTTGTCTCTAACTCCGTATTTCTTCAGTTTAACAAGAAGGATTTTATGATCGACCGTGTCAGAAGCCTTGGAGAGATCAAGAAAAAATCTGCATGGGATTTCTTTATTTTCCTAAGATGTTATAATGATTCGATGAATTTAAAAACTGCTGTTTCCGAATTATGGTCCTTAAGAAAACCATGTTGACTGTCATTGGAAATCTTGGTTTTTGTGAAGTTGATGTGACATTCTAAATTTGAAATAATTTCGTTTCCATAATCGCAATATTATCATTAGTCATTTTCCATTGTGTTTATAGTTGATGTGACGTTTCAAATTTGAAGTAGATGGGGTTAAATAGTCGCAATATTGACATTTGTGTATCATCTCTCTTGTGTGTATAGAGTTGATGTGAGTTTTCAAACTTGACCAATGAAGGCTTCCATAATCACAAAACTGACACTGGTGTTTAGTCTCTTTTGTGTGTTTAAATTTGATGTGATATTTTAATGCTGACATCTGGCTTTCATAATCACAATACTGACACTTGTGTATCTCCTCTATTGTGTGAACAGAGTTGATGTGAGTTTTCAAAGATGACATCCATGGAGTTTCATAATCGCAATACTGACACTTGTGTATCTTCTCTCTAGTGTGTTTAGAGTTAATGTGAGTTTTCAAACTTGACATATGGCGGCTTCTATAATCGCAATACTGACACTGGTGTATAGTCTCAGCTGTATGTTTAAAGTTGATGTGATATTTTAAAGCTGACTTCCAAGGGCTTTCATAATCGCAATACTGACACTTGTGTATCTTCTCTCTTGTGTGTTTAGAGTTGATGTGAGTTTTTATATGCGACATTTGAGGGCTCGTGTAATCGCAATATTGACACTTTCGTATCTTTTCTCTTGTATGTACAGAGTTGATGTGACTTCTCACATGAGACATTTGAGGACTCGTATATTCGCAATACTGACACTTGTGTATCTTTTCTCTTGTATGCATATTGTTGATATGAGCTTTTAAATGCGAGAATGTAGGGCTCGCATAATCGCAATACTGACACTTGTGTATCGTCTTTCGTGTGTGTTTAGAATTAATGTGATGTTTCAAAGATGAAATCCGAAGGCTTCCAAAATCACAGTACTCACACTTGTATATCTTCTCTTTTATGTGCATAGAGTTGATGTGAATTTTTAAAGTAGAAATATAAGAGGTTTCATAATCGCAATACTGACACTTGTGTATTTTCTCTCTTGTGTGTTTAGTGTTGATGTGACGTTTCAAATTTGAAAAAGTTGTGGTTATATAATCGCAATACTGACATTTGTGGAGCTCTTCTATTGTATGTAAAGAGTTGATGTGACGTTTTAAATTTTGAATTAATGCGTTTCCATAATTGCAATACTGACAATTGTGTATCTTCTCTTTTGTGTGTTTAGAGTTGATGTGAACTTTTAAATTTGACTCTTGAGAGCTTTCATGATTGCAATACTGACACTTGTATAACTTCTCTCTTGTGTGTTTAGAGTTGATGTGCCTTTCTAAAGCTGACATCCAAGGGCATCCATAATCGCAATACTGACACTTGAGTACCTTCTCTCCCTTATGAAACTTCTTTTGTTTGTGCTTCTTATTGGTTTTCAGAATCCTTTTTTCCATATGTGATATTGAGTTTGGGGATTTATGATTTTTATGAATTGAATGGTCAAAATCGCAGGTATGTATAACCATTACATCACTTTTTATTTCTGCCACTTCATCATACTCATATGTACACTTTATTTGTGAATGATCCAAATTTTTATCTCCCGAGTAATTTTCACTTGAATATATATCCTCTGGGACACATTCCTGAGAAACATTGTTTTGAGATTCATCAACAACTATATTTTCGATTCTGGAAAAGAAAAACAAATAATAATAATGATGTTTATGCAAGACGGGAATAATAAATGAATCATTATTCAATTTCCAATTCGCAGTGGTTGCAAAAGAATATATGATCTTTGCAGGCAATGATTTTGTGCATTGTCAATAAAAATTACTGTTGGAACTTATCCCAATAAAGATATTACAATAAATCTACTAATAGGAGGGAAAATAAATACATCACTAAAACCGAAACATCTTCTTAGTGTGCTTGACTTCGTGTGTATTTCTTCCAAGTGCACAAAAACAATTTCAGATTGTGCACTTCCATAGTTCAAGTGAATAGTGAGATGACTGACCCTTGGCTCTTACTTGAAAAAACATGTTTGGAACCAAAAATTATTCAATTTTAAGTATGTTGAAGCAGTGATGTAATTTACATGAGCAATAGGCCTGGAGCATTCTGGAATGGGTTGTAAAATCTAACGTTTTTTGGAATCAACAACATTAACTTCAAACATAAATTGCTGTACTACTGATAGGAAAATGAAAATGTAATACTTTTACAGTACCTAATATTCGATTTCAACCAAACCTTATTTTAAGATAAGGCCTTCAGTAGTGTGGTGGTTATCTCGGCGACCCGGTCATATTTTGAAGCAAAAGGCGGTAAATATTTATTTGGCAAGATAATATATATCCGTGCCTTCCTTCGAATGATAAGTAAAGCAGTAGGTCGCGTGAGCTGCAACGATGTCACCGCGCGTTAAAAATCCCTATCTGCACTTGGAAATAGTCCAGATTCGGCTAAACTCCCAGGTTGGGGTGAGTTTGCCTCCAGGCGTCGGTGAATAGTCACGCAGTAGTAGAAGTAGACGTTAAATAATAATAATCAGAAATTTATTAAAAGAAAATTCAGGATTTTTACATTTACGTATTCATAATAATAATATTTTTTTTTTGTAATAAATTTAGAATAATATACAGTGTGTCCACTTTATGGATTTAATAAACTTGTTTTTATTAGGTTGGTATTCAAAATGTGCATTAAACTAGAGGATAACTTTAGTTTTGGGCTGTAATCATGGCCACCTACGACCACTTTTATTGGTTTAAATTTCAGAAAGTATTATTGCGATTTTTCTAGAGGAAAGCAGATGACGGATTCTTATTTAGGATAACGTTAAATTTAGCCGTACCGATTTTCAGTGTTCTAAAATACAGGATGTCCAAGAAAAGAAAATTTACTTCTATTGTCACTTATACAAATTATTAAACAATTCACAAAAGAGTAATTTGTAATAAAGTTGAATTTTTGTAATTCCCACTAATCCACCAAATTCCTTTATACACTTGTCAATTCGTCGCCGATTATTCCTTATCACATTTCTTAACTGCTGTCGAGTTATACTGTGACAAGCTTCTCTGATGCTATCACAAAGTTCTTCTCGGTTCTGAGGCCTTATAGCATACATTGTATTTTTTATTGTCCCCCAAAGAAAGAAATCAAGAGGCGTAATGCTTGGGGATCTCGGCGGCCAACGAATAAGAGGACTACTGCATCCGATTCAACAATTAGGACAATTATCATTCAACCACTGTCTCACATTAACAGCGTTATCAAGTTGATAATGTAAATTCTAGCAGTAGGCAAGAGGAAGGCCATCAAGTATTCCGTTTAAAATGCCCCAGAAAACATTTACCCCCACATTCTGATATTTTGTGATGATAAAATCCCGTTGGTCGTAATTGTCGCCTTAATTATTATAGACAGCTTTCAACTAAGATAACGTTTTTTGTTTTCACAACACACTAAGCTTTCACCGAATTGTAATCAAATGATATAATGCAAGGAAAAATGGAACTTGTTCAATGATAATTCCTATTCAAGCTTTAGAGATACTAGTAGGAATTTTCATTACGAATTTCTAAAATCCAAATTATAGTTACGTTTTAATTTCTTGGACACCCTTTATTTTAGAACTGAAAATTCGTACAGGTAAGTTTAACGTTATCCTAAATAAGAATCCGTTATCAGTTTTCCTCTAAAAAAATCTCTAATAATACTTTCTGAAATTTAAACCAATAACAGTGGTCGTAGCTGGCCATGATTACAGTCGAAAAGTAAAGTTAACCTCTAGTTTAATGCACATTTTGAAAATTTTTATCTAAATCCGTCAAAAAATACAGAACTTACAAGGGTGGTAAGTTCTTAACGTGGACACACTATATATGATGGGTCTCACAAAGGAGCTCAAGTGTCCTGTTTTTGAGATTTATAATTATCATAATTTATTTAAAAGAAAATAGTTTTGGTTTATTCATAAGCCAATATAAAAAGTTTCTTTAGATTAATAATAGATATACATACATGCATATTTATCTACATAGGCATAGATAAGCCAAGTGACAATTAAATTAACATAAGGTAACGAGAAATAAACTTCGACATCGTTTTTTTTCTTTTTTATTATTATTTAGCAAAAACGAGGATTGTATAAAAATGATTTTTTTAAATCTATGAGTTGGTGTATTTCCGATCTATTTGAAATTGTAGCCATTTTTTATTTTACTTTTGAAGAGATTGATAGAATTGCAATTTTTTATATTAGGTGGTAATTTGTTATATATTCTAGGAGCCAGGAATGAGAAACATCCTTGACCAATAATTTTTTCAGTTTTTGGAATAATAAGTCCATGTTCACCATATCGGGTATAGTGCCTACGGGTGATTCTATTTGGTTCTACAAGATCACATTTCTGACGGCAAAGTAAAGCCAGCATTTTTGACTCTTTAAATAATAGATTCGATGAAAACATTTTTGGTTTTTAAAAAATGATTTTCAGAACCCATTTCTGTATAATTTCTAAGTGGTTTATTTGACTGTTGTATGCACCACCCCGAGGAATAATTCCATATCTAAATTGCGATTCGGCTAGGCTATAATATAAAACAATTTGTTGTTAATACTTAATATTTGATTCAGAACTTAAAATTTTGGCAGTAGACCTCTTATATTTTGTGTCAGTTTGTTTATGTGTAAGTTCCATTTAGAGTTAGAGTCAAGAATTAGGCCAAGATATTTAATTTTAAATGCAACAGGTATGGAATAGCTCGATTTACCACCAGTAATATTGAGTGTTTCGAATGAGGGACTAGATTTTACGTTTATATAAAAGGGAACGCACCTAGTATTATTGAAATTTACAAATGAGCATCGAACCAATTTTTTAATAACTTGAAATCATTTTCTGCTGTTTCTTTTACTATTTCCCAGGAATGGCCTGTGTATAATAAAACTGTATCGTCTGTGAAACCGATTATTTTACAGCTTGAAGATAAAAATAGAAATATATCTATGGTTTCGGCGTTTACGTAGTGTAAATTCATAATACTTCAGAAGTTGGAGAATAAAACTCAAATTTTACACAAAACTTTTAACATTTAATTTAAAAATGCTGACAAATTGTTTCACCACACTGTGGCATTATCAAAGCGAGGAGTTATCAACTAAAGCTAAATCTAAAAGTATGTACAGGCTCAAAAAAGAAGACTCTAATTACGCAAATCACCTGTTAGAACATAACCACAATTTCACCCTTAATCCTGATATTCTACATATTCAGGAAAAAGGACATAAACTTAATATATTAGAATCCATAGAAATTTTGAAACACGCAAAAAACAATAATAATGTAATATTAAATGATCAAATCGACACATATAATTCACCGCTTGTTAACAATTTTGTAAACACACTCCCACCATTATCCACCCCCACCCCTCAATTTGCACCACATTCTGATCCCTGATATTTAAGGACATACTTTTAGATTTAGCTTTAGTTGATAACTCCTCGCTTTGATAATGCCACAGTGTGGTGAAACAATTTGTCAGCATTTTCAAATTAAATGTTAAAAGTTTTGTGTAAAATTTGAGTTTTATTCTCCAACTTCTGAAGAAAAAAAATAGAAATATAATTACGAGGACGTCTTCAGGGCTCTAACCACGTACTGGTCACTCAGGCCTTGACTGACAACCGCTCCACTATGTGTTACAGGAGTGCAAAGGGCCTCGACCTATGCATAAAAGAACCCTATTGGTCCCCTCCCCCCCTTAATAATAATAATGGTACATGAGCTTTAACTTTCAGGGATGGGTTGTAAAATGATCCAACAGATAGTTTTTGGAACACATGCAGGTAATGCCAGAAAAAATTTCGTCAACCTCAGGCATAAATTGCAGTACTGCTAACAGACAAATGTGAATGTAATAGAAATATAGAAATATATTTATATGTTTATTCACCAGTTTGAGATTAATGACCAAAATGTAATTTTAAATAAGGAACTAGACATTGCTAATAATTTTAATTCATATTTTATATATAGTGTAAATTAAATAATCGGAATCCATCCGGAAACCAAGATTTTTCAATATTATATTCTCTTGACAAATAAAAAAAAAAATCACTTGGAACCGGTGTGTTTCCTGATCAATTTTAGGTTTCCACTGTTGTTCCTGTACCGAAAATTAACTCAATTAAAGCTGAAAGGCCATTAAATATACTCTCTTTATATAACCAATTAGTACTTTAATACCAATGAATTGTTTCTAGGCAACCAATCAGGTTTTGGAGCTACTTGGTACAAATAAACTAGCACAATTGCAAAAGCTTCAAAATCGGGGTATGAGATTAATATTGGGATGTAGCCGTTACACAGCAATTAAATTGATGTTAGAGTGTCTAAACTGGTTTTCAGTTGAAGAACGTATATTATTTATGGCTATGATCTTTATATTTAAGCTGCATAAAGGATTGCTACCCAATTACTTTCAAAACTTTTTATTGAGAATTAATGAAGTTCATGATTAGAATACGAGAAGAAATAACAATTTTTACATTAAAAAAACTAAGACTAAATTTGGAATGAACAGTTGTTTTATAAAGGTCAACAAACGATATGCTTATCATAAACTCAAATTATTAATACAAACTAATTATACCATCTCATATCATATTTGTTTGATCTTTGTGACCTCAGCAGAGATAAGAAAATAACAAGTCTCGAGAAGATACAAAATCACATTTTTCTATAAAATCAATGAACTAGGCTAGGCTAGGCTCACCTTTACCTATAATCAAGGTGACTTACATAACAATTATCTTTTAACCAAGGTGACATCATTAAACATTAGGCTCGACCCACCTTATAATCAATGTGACAACACCTGGGGTGAACTATGACACTTCTTCAGCAGCCTCTGGTCATTGACAACATTCCCCACGAGAAGTGCGACCCTCGTGGACCGAGGCGGATGGACATGCCATCGAAGTGTCACAGTACATTTTGGAATCAAGAGTGTTACCTAAGAATTTAGTAGTTGTAACCTGTTCTATACTTTTGTCATTGATTTTTATTAAAGAGCTAAAATCATGAGTGATATTTTTTGGAATGAAAGAGATGAATTTCGTTTTTTCTATATTAACACATAAACCATTCGTAGTACACCACTCATAAAATTGTTGTGCAACAGCGTTGGCAGTGTGTACTGTTGTTTTTTAGAATTTTGGTTGTCATGTACATGTATTTATTTTTTGCTTGACTGCATGATAAATGAATGTCATTAACAAAGATAGTGAACAGTATAGGACCTAGTATTGACCCTTGGACTAACCCAATATTTACATTTTTCTCTTTAAATTTCATATTTTCTAATATGACTATTTGTTTGTGGTCTTTGAGATATGAGATTATCCATTTTAGTGGTGATCCTCTAACACAACAATTTGGTATAGCTCTTCAAAAAGGAGACTATGGTCTACTTTATCAAATGCTTTACTTAGATCAAAGAAGAGTGTGATGGAAGCTTTCTTTGATTTCATATGGTCATAGACATTTGAGCATAAATCTGCAATAGCAGAATTTGTTGATTCATTTTGTCGAAAGCCATGTTGAAAGGCAGATTTTTTGGTTTCGATGAAATTTGTCAATCTGATGTAGAATGTCATATCTATGATTTTTGAAATTTGACTTTGTATGCAGATGTTTCTCTATACTTTTAGAGTACCTAATATCTGATTCCAACCAAACCTTATCTGTTCTGTTCAACACATTCAAATAAACATGTCCACCACGAAGAAACTCATTAAATGATTTGCGATTTTTATTCAGTATTTTTGTTCACTTTCAGAATTTAAATTAAATACATAATCATCTGAAACAAGAAAACAACAAACAAAATATATTTTTACTTGTCTTAATTAATTGTGGGTAGTATATTATATTTCTCTTTCAACTTTTGCATTTTGTTGTAATCAATCCATAAGCAGATGTATTGTTTCAATCCACTTTTTTGTATGTTTTAATTATGAAGCTGTAAGCAAATTGCAATAGACTTCAATTAACTTAACAAAGCAGTTATGTTTCAATCGTTTAATTGTTCTGCATGAGTTAGGATAATAAGTTGCTTCAATCTTCCTATATCGGAATACCTACGAGGCTCTGTCTGAATGTTCTACAACCCTGTCAAAGCATGACTCCAAGCCAAAGCACAGAATGTACATTTGCAAAAGTAACCGTTTTATTTTTAAAGCTTTCTAAATTTTGATGGTTCATATAAATACCTCAAATTTCATGACCCCATCACATATGCAAGTTTGGTTGAATACCATCATTCCTCTGTTCATTTGCCAGGTTTTAAAGCTGGCATATTTTGTTCTAATCAAGTAGCGATATAATTTGTTCAAGCATTTCTGAATTTCAGGTATGATTATCAGTGCAAATCATGTAGTTACTGAAGAGATTAACTGATGGGTATACAATAATCAACTTACTCTGTTTTCATTTCCTGATCAGTCAATTCATATTTTACTTCTTGATTATCTAGATTTTCAGTTTTAATATGACTTTCCAATTCTGGTTCTCGCTTCACTATTGATGGGACCTCACAGTTTGTTAATTCTGAGACATAGCCATGACTACTGTAGCTTCTTAGTTCCATGATAATAAAGAAGGGGAGTGTCTATGTAATAGTTATATTTGAGTTTGTAAATATTGTAAGCTCACTACCGACATGAATTTATCAATAACTCCTGATCATCATTTCTTATCGACTCATCAGAAATTAGTGAAATTACTTTCAGACAAACCAACCACCACAATATAAATATAAAGTACTTTATACTTATACGGGATACCAGCTTCAGACTAGACTAATATATTAGTCAGACGCTCAGAGGTATCAGCTGTTGCTATTATATAATAGAGTGCGATGTAGGACCTGCAACTGTACCTATGTTACTCTTCTGTGGCTTAACTCTCATGTACAACATGCTACTTAGGGATGGGCGATGTTCATCGATGTTTCTCAAACATCAATGTTGAGGTTCCTATATTCGATATTTATAACCTCGATGTTTAATTTTCCCAACATCGATGTCAACTTGTCAACACAAAACATCGAACGTAATAAACTTAAATTATTTAAGCTTTCCTGCTACATCTGTGAATCAAGCACTGAAACAATTTAACTGTGAACTGATTATTTTCTTACAGCATATAGAATTTTGCTGTTGCACCACTTTACCTTTCGTGTAATGGCGCGCCCTCTATGAAACAGGCACAGCAGCAACTCAACTGAATTAGTGGCTGCTTGCTATTCCTCAACATTGTTTATGTATTTGATACTCGGTACTTCCCCGTTTTATACTCTACATATTCGGTAATACTAAAATAGTATATCAAGCAGAATTTTGGTGTTATAAAATTTAAACATACAGTTCAGTTTCAGTGCCAATGCAAAATGCAAGTAAGTTCGGTATATTTGAATTCTAGTTTCCGCTTTCTATTATTTCTTGAAAATAAGTTCAGTTTTGTATTTTATTGTTGTTGTATATCATAATAGATTCTGAAATACCTATTTTTTATTTAAAAATTAATTTTGATTATGATATTTTCTTTTTAATTTGAACCATCGATGTTATAAAACATCGATGTTTAGCAGCCGATGTTTTCTGAGCATCGAGGTGAGCTGTCGATGTTTACATCGATGTTAGGCGTCGATGTCCCATCCCTAATGCTACTCCTACAAAAACTATCCAGTTCTATGACAGAACCCTGCATGCCATAAAATAGTTCCAATATGCACTTGGTTAAACCCGCAATAACATACACCTCTTTGGTATGGTGGCCTAAAACACAACAAAGAGGGACCATGCCAAGACTGACCAAGGTCCAGAGACTTGCATGTCTTGGGATCACAGGGGCCATGAAATCTACGCCCACTGCAGCAATGGAAGCACGTGCTAGGCATGAGAATAGATCACATCCCAACGCGATACTCTTTCAACAACACATTCAGGGTATCAATACCAGAAAGGACTGAATGGGAACATACAAACCTGAGCGACATTCTACAGGGAAAGATCTGGTATACAGACGGTCTAACACTGAAAAAGGTGCAGGTGCAGGAGTATACTCGAGAAACCCAAAGACTGGCTTGAGCTATTCATTGGGTAAACACACCTCTGTCTTCCAAGCAGAGGTATATGCAATCCTCCAATGTGTGAAAGAAAACAATCGAAGAGCCATCGATGATGAGCAGATTCACATATTGACAGACAGTCAGGCTGCACTTAAGGCAATGAGAAGTCAGTAAGTGACATCCCGTCTGGTATGGACATGCGAAAAAGAACTTGACATACTGGCAGACCGAAATCGCATTAAGCTGATTTGGGTGCCGGGACATCATGGAACGACAGGCAACGAAAATGCCGACGAACTTGCAAAGAGAGGGTCGGAGAACGCTCCAGATCCAGAACAGACCACGGGGGTACCAAAACGTACAGCACGAAGGTTTGTAGAAGACTGGATCATGGAAAACCACAAAGAATACTGGGAAAAAATCCCAGGAAACGAACATGGGAAGAAATACATCAATGCCCCGTGTAACAAAAGAACAACAGACCTATTAGCACTAAATGGGAAAAAATAAAAGTCGTAATAGGGCTCATGACTGGCCATGCGCCAGTAGAGGGGAACCTAAACAAGATGGGACTGTACAATGGCGACCTGACATGCAGACTTTGCGGTAAGGATACAGAAACAGTGACACACATACTGTGTGAATGCGAGGCGCTTGATCGCAAAAGACGGTCAATTAATCAATCAATGTAAAGGACCTGTACAAACTCGTACAAGGTACAAAAATACTTGAGTGGATACCGTAAACAAACGAAACATAGGCGAGATACAATGGGCCAGTAGGTCTAAGTGTCACCGGAGGCAATAGCCAGACAAGCCTACAAAGGGGGTGAAGTTGATAGTGAGTATGCCTGGAATGGTGACTCTCACAGTAGACCTTGAGATTCAAAGGCTCATAACCTCCCCATAAAGGGTTTTATTCACCTCCGCAACAACAACAAAAAAGGCTTAAGGCACTAAAAGCATGAGTATTATCTTCCGATATCTTGTGTCCTGTCAGAGTAAACTGGCGTATGTATAAACATTGCAATTCGTGCTATTTTTGATTCGAATAGAAGTAATAAATTGTTGAATGAATGTTCAAAAATAATATTAGATTAGGCTCAGGGATATTTTAATTATCTCGTTACATCATTGAGTTTTACGAGAAACTATGTCTGCCGAGTATAATTGACTGCTGCAGCTGCAGCAGTGCAAAACAAGGATTTACAAATATAATTAATAGAAAGGAGGTATGAATTTTGAAAATGTTGTGCAAAAAACACTAGTTACTTACTTACAACTACAATGCAAATATAAGAAGATGAGAAGAAATTGAAAACGAAGTACAGACTTTGGAAAAAGAACAAATTAAAACATACTTTTGCCCTGCTGTTACAAAAACATAATAATGTAAGCTGAAATTTTTTTCTTATGAATTCTAACATTGTTTGAACCAATTTCCTATATTTGTTTAGCTTAATTACATTGTTTCTTATCTCCAACATATTGTTTGCCTTTTATATAAACGTAACCAATTTCTTAATGAACCTTGCAAAAATAAGTTTCATTTTTGGATAACATCTTGTTGAAAATAAGTAAATATTTCAAACCTCAACAACCTCCCATCACCAAGTGGCTAAGAAATAGTATATCATAAATTCTGTGATTTACAGAACTTATCTCAACTAGAAAACACAATATTTAAAATAAACTACATTCTATTATTGGTCTTATTATCCAGAAATTTCTCCCATTACAATTTTCTAAAACTTAATAAATAACGCGCCAAAACTGACCCTTGAGTTGTTTTGATAACCCAATAACCATCTATCTTAGGATTATCATTAATGTTATATATCGGTTAGTTCTTTTATAGTAAGTTAGTACTTTGTAATATTTGTTTAGATAAGCTACCGTCTTAGCAAAATTATACTTACATTTATTTATTAAATTAAGGAAAATCGAACTTTCAATAGTTATTTTATTTTTTTCACAAAAATATATTGAAAAACTAACTTGAAAAAGAAACATTATGTCGAAACAATTGATGTGAATTCGACATATTGTAAAATGCAAATATCATTCATGTCCAGAACCTTATTATATTGTTAGTAGAGTCAATCTACGGAAAAATAGGACGAGGTTCGTAAAAATTTGATTTAGGTTAGCGACCTGAAAAAATGGTTTCTTCAGATGATAATAATGAGATCCTAAAATTTCTATTACCAATATTGGGTGGAACCATGTCTAACATTCAAAAAACTGTTTTCGTTCCTTCTTTTTAGGTCAGTTTTGGAGTTTTATTTTTTTTGGACCCTTTAGACTTCCGGCTAAGGTTTGAAATTAGTACCCTTTTATTGCTGGTATTTGAGGAACCTTCAGTCCAAATTTCGTGATATTCCGTTAACCACCCCTTCCTGGAATATATAAATACGTTTTTTGGAGCCAAAATTCAAATTAGGTTATTTTGGCCAAATTGCAACCAAATTGGATGAAATTTGGTGAACAAGTAGATCGTGGCGGTCACAATAACTGCTTCAAATATTGAATTGTTTTGCTTAAAATCCGAATTTGGCCAATTTGACTCAAATTTTAAAATGGCTCCCCTTTTTGTCAAACAAGGTACTTAGCCTCAAATTAAAGGTTATCTTATGTACTTCAATGGTATATGAAAAAATTAAAAAGAAACAAAAGAAGGTATAATGAACTAAAATATACACGTAAGCGCACATCAGGTGAAGGTTATTGAATAAATATAATTGTTATTTAAATTTAAAAAAACAATTCTATATTCTTGACTTTTTGAACATATACTATATAATTATTTATTTTTAGTGAGCGATTTTTTTTAAATATTTTTCAAAAATAAAATTTTGTATATGTTTCTATATTTACTATAATATATACATATAGTAACATGAAAATTATAACGTATTTCATAGTATAAAAAATGTAACGTAACATAAACAATTTATTCGATCCACATAAAATTGTATTATATATATACCGTAAATGGACAAAAAATGTATGAATCGTGAAAAGAAGTTGATACGAACATATATCACATTGAAGTACATAAGACAACCTTTAATTTGAGTCTAAGTAAAGTACGCTCCGACTTTTTTGACAAAAGGGGGAGCCATTTTAAAACTTGGGCCTAATTGGCCAAATTTCGATTTAAGGCAGAAATTTTCAATATTTCAGCCCATATTTGAATCACTTATTGTGACCATCACGACCTACATGTTCACCAAATTTCATCCAATTTCGTTGAAATTTGGCCAAAATAGCCAAATTTGAATTTTTGCTCCAAAAAACGTATTTATATATATATTCCAGGAGGGGGGGTTAACGGAATGTCACGAAATTTGGACTGAAAGTTCCTCAAATACAAACAATAAAAGGGTACCAATTTAAAACCTTAGCTAGAAGTCTAAATGGTCCAAAAAAATAAAACTCCAAAACTGACCTAAAATAAAAGCAAAAAAAAACAGTTTTTTGAAGGTTAGACATGGTTCCACCCCATAGATATTATACGTACATACATTGCTAATGAAAGTTACTTTGATATTGAAGACACCTCAAATACTAATAACAGAAAGCTTCCTGATATACTAAATGTAAGAAGTGGTTTTATAATAAATAGAACTGTTAGATATGTTGCTTAAAGTGAGAAGATTTGAAATATGTATTACTCTATGGTTCGATGTTTGGTAACACTGTTAAATTGGTCCATATCGGCATGTCACTGGTGGTATGTAAGAACAAGGAGTCTCGCCCAATATGCTAATACAAATACAAAGCATATTGCTTATTTCATTGAAATAAGCAAGGATCTTTATTCATAATGTTTATGTTCAAATTAAAAGAATTAAATCAAACCTTAGTCCGACATATGAAGGTCCTTTAAGTTTTAGCAAAGTTTAAAGCCAGCTTATTTAGCGAACGAAAAGGTAACTGAGTTACCAACTTTAAATAGCACAGAAGAAACGCTTTTTGTTATTAACTAATATAAATTCTTTCTTGAACAGGGGAGTATTGTGGTAGTTCATAGTACTGACTTCAATCCAACTGCATTTCTTTATCTGCAACGTTTCGATTATTATGTTTATAGTTTTATAATCAATTACTATTCCAACATTACTACTGATACATCACTTTTTTCAACTGTTATTCAACATAAAATTATTTTTCAAAATAATATTTAATATAAAAAACATTTGAAAAGGATTTTATTACTGTAATAGTACAAGTACGGCTTCCTTAATCACAGTACTGACACTAGTGTATATTCTCTCTTCTGTGTTTAAAGTTGAAGTGGCGTTTCAAATTTGAAATAGTTGGAGTTAAACAATCGCAATACTGACACTTGACTATCTCCCCTTTTCTGTATACAGTTGATGTGACGTCCCAAATTTAAAATAATTGCGTTTCCATAATCCTGACCTTGTCTTGTGTGTATGAAGTTAATACGAGTTTTCAAACTTGACATAAGACGGCACTCATAATCGCCATACTGGCACTTGTGTATCTCCTCTATTGTGTGTAGTAGTTGATGTGACTTTCTAAATTTAAAATAAGTGCGATTCTATAATCGCAATTCTGACACTTGTGTATCTTCTCTGTTGTATGTTTAGAGTTCTCGACCAGGTAGCTCAGTGGTAGAAGCATCGATCTTCTAAACACTGTGGGTTCCGGTCGAGGGTTCGAATGTCAGCGACTGCGGCATTTTTCCGATGGCCCGAGAATGTCTAAGTGTCATCGAGACTGCCCTGGTTGCAGAATCGAGCCTATCACAGGAGGTGAAGTGTTTAGTGGGTATATCTGAGGTGCTAAATTCGGACTCAGGGACTCCCACACTAGCTTGTGCGATGTACAGGCCCACAAGGGGTTTCAAAAAACTCCAAAAAAAAAAAAATGTTTAGAGTTGATGCGACCTTTCAAATTTGAAATAGTTGGGGTTAAATAATCGCGATACTAACACTTTCGTATCTTCTCTCTTGTGTTTAGAGTTGATGTGACTTTTTGAATTTGAAACAGTTGGGGTTAAATAATGGCAATACTGATACTCGTGTATCTCCTCTCTTGTATGTACAGAGTTGATGTGACATTCTTAATTTGAAATAATTTCGTTGCCATATTCGCAATATTTGTTTTTCTTCCTTTGTGTTTATAGTTGATGTGACGTTTCAAATTTGGAGTAGATGGGGTTAAATAGTCGCAATATTGACATTTGTGTATCATCTCTCTTGTGTGTACAGAGTTGATTTGAGTTTTCAAACTTGACCAATGAAGGCTTCCATAATCACAAAACTGAGACTGCTGTATAGTCTATTTTGTGTGTTTAAATTTGATGTGATATTTTAATGCTGACATAGAAGGGCTTTCATAATCACAATACAGACATTTGTGTATCTCCTCCATTGTGTGTACAGAGTTGATGTGAGTTTTCAAAGATGACATCCATGGAGTTTCATAATCACAATACTGACACTTGTGTATCTTCTCTCTTGTGTGTTTAGAGTTGATGTGAGTTTTTATATGCGACATTTGAGGGCTCGTGTAATCGCAATATTGGCACTTTTGTATCTTCTCTCTTGTATGTACAGAGTTGATGTGACTTCTCACATGAGACATTTGAGGACTCGTATAATCGCAATACTGACACTTGTGTATCTTTTCTCTTGTATGCATATAGTTGATGTGAGCTTTTAAATGCGAGAACTTAGGGCTCGCATAATCGCAATACTGACACTTGTGTATCGTCTCTCGTGTGTGTTTAGAATTGATGTGATGTTTCAAAGCCGAGATCCGAAAGCTTCCAAAATCACAATACTCACACTTGTATATCTTCTCTTTTATGTGCATAGAGTTGATGTGAATTTTTAAAGCAAAAATATAAGAGCTTTCATAATCGCAATACTTACACTTGTGTATTTTCTCTCTTGTGTGTTTAGAGTTGATGTGACGTTTTAAATTTGAAATAGTTGTGGTTAAATAATCACAATAATGACACTTATGGAGCACCTCCATTGTATGTAAAGAGTTGATGTGACGTTTTAAATTATGAATTGATGCGTTTCCGTAATCACAATACTGACACTTGTGTATCTTCTCTTTTGTGTGTTTAGAGTTGATGTGATATTTCAAATTTGACTCTCGAGAGCTTCCATGATTGCAATAATGACACTTGTATAACTTCTCTCTTGTGTGTTTAGAGTTGATATGACTTTTTAAATGGGAGATCTTATGGCTTTCATAATCACAATACTGACACTTGAGTACCTTCTCTACTTTATGAAACTTCTTTTGATTGTGCTTCTTATTGGTTTCCAGAATCCTTTTTTTCATATGTGATATTGAGTTTGGGGATTTATGATTTTTATGAATTGAATGGTCAAAATCGCAGGTATGTATAACCATTACATCACTTTTTATTTCTGCCACTTCATCATACTCATATGTACACTTTATTTGTGAATGATCCAAATTTTTATCTCCCGAGTAATTTTCACTTGAATATATATCCTCTGTGACACATTCCAGAGGAACATTGTTTTGAGATTCATCAACAACTAAATTTTCGATTCTGGAAAAGAAAAAGTCAAATAATAGTAATGATGTTTATGCAAGAAGGGAATAATAAATGAATCATTATTCAATTTCCAATTCGCAGTGATTGCAAAAGAAAATATGATCTTTGCAGGCAATGTTTTTGTGCATTGTCAATAAAAATTACTGTTGGAACTTATTCCAATAAAGATATTACAATAAATCTACAAATATGAGTGAAAATAAATACATCACTAAAACCGAATCATCTTAGTGTGCTTGACATCGTCTGCATTTCTTCCAGGTGCACAAAAACAATTTCAGATTGTGCACTTTCATAGTTCAAGTGAATTGTGAGATGACTGACTCTTGACTTTTACAGAAACATGTTTAGAACCGAAAAGTATTCAATTTTAAGTATGTTGAAGCAGTGATGTAATTTACATGAGCAATAGGCCTCGAGCATTCTGGAATGGGTTGTAAAATCCTACGTTTTTTGGAATCAACATCAACTTCAGACATAACTTACTGTACTACTGATAGGCAAATGAAAATGTAAAACTTTTACAGTAACTAATATCCGATTTCACCCAAACCTTATCTTTAGATTAGGCCTTCAGTAGTGTGGTGGTTATCTCGGCGACCCGGTCATATTTTGAGGCAAAAGGCGGTAATATTCATCGGACAAGATAATATATATCCATGCCTTCCTTCGAATGGGAAGTAAAGCAATAGGTCGCGCGTGTTGTACGATGTCACCACGCGTTATAAATCCCTATCTGCACTTGGAAATAGTCCAGAGTCGGCAAAACTCCCAGGTTGGAGTGAGCTTGCCTCCAGGCGTCGGTGAATAGCCACGCCACAGTAGTAGAAATAGAACGACGTTAAATAATAATAATAATAAGAAGAAATTTATTAAAAGAGAATTCAGGATTTTTACATTTACATATTCATAATGATATAATAATAATAAACTTTCCTTTTATTAAATTTAGAATATAATATATAATCATATATAAATTCTCGGAAAATAGGTCACATTAACACTTATGCTTTATATTTTCTCGTCTTTACATACGTTTCGGTCTCACGACTATCATCAGAAGACTTAGTATGTCTAAAACCGGATTACTTAAAACTAATTGTATTAACACAAAGCGTCCTTATCGCACAAATTTCAATTAAAATACCCACGTCGCCGGAACGAACAGAAACACGAATAATCGAAATTGTAACACATCAATGTTATAAGTATAATATAACAAGAATCCACTGTTAAGCAGTACTCTTAAAAAATGCGAACTCATGTCAACAAAGTCCATGAACGACTAAAAACGAGACCATTAGTTCAAGTATTCACTTTCAAACCAGATGTTAAGATTTACGAGCTAATAGAAAAAGGTTTGTCAATTATTGGAAATATACTTTTGACATCATATTATAAAGACGCATGTAGGAATTTGCAAGTTTTAATTAATTAAGTTAGTATAAATCTGACTTAGTGTCTGAATATCTGTCCTATGATTTACAGATTTAGAGTCACGTTTTATGTGAATCATCTGTGGAATAGATCTTTTATAATAATTGGTTTCCTCAGTTAAAATATTAGCATTTTTGTAATCGAATTGAGGGTTATAATCAATGCAGTGTTTAGCAAGGGCGGTGGAATTTTCTAAGTTTTTGTTTCTTGGGTTATAGTTCTGGTCATACATTCTTTTTTGTAAATATTGTTTAGAGATTCCAGTATAAGTCCCATCGCAATCTAAACAATTTAATTTGTATACTGTGTGGGTTTGTTTATCTTTAGGTATTATAGGTTTTAGATTTGAGAAATATTTTCCAACACAGTTAGTAGGCTTATGCGCGAGATTTATATCATACTTTCTCAAACATTTCTTAATTTTCTCTGTGGTCTCAGGAATGTATGGTAATGTTATAAAATTGTATTAGTCGAGTCAAATAGGTATTAAAACAGGCCGACTTACGAAAATCGAAAGATATGGACCGATTTTGATGAAACAAAGTGCATTCGATTCGGGATGACGTCTAGAAAAAAGCTTACCGGTTAGTTTTTTGTGCAAATTTGTTATTTTTTTTTAAACGAAAAATTGATCAATTTTCTGGCTAATTATTGGGAAAATTTAGTCGGGGGTTTTTGGGGTCGCTGATTACGATTCTGAACTCAGATTGGCCAAAATCGAACTCCCCAGCTGGTAAGGATTCAAACATTTCATTGAAATTATCACTAAACAGAATATTCTCCCAAGATTAATTTTTTATTTTTTCTTTGAAACATTTTATACTATCTGTAGAAAATATTCTTTTTAATTCACGATTCCTGTATTATTTTATTAACTTGTACTGAATATTTACTAATGAATTGTTTCTGGGCAACCAATCAGGTTTTGGAGCTACTTGGTACAAATAAACTAGCACAATTGCAAAAGCTTCAAAATCGGGGTATGAAATTAATATTTGGATGTAGCCGTTACACAGCAATTAAATTGATGTTAGAGTGTCTAAGCTGGTTTTCAGTTAAATAACGTATATTATTTATGACTATGATCTTTATATTTAAGCTGCATAAAGGATTGCTACCCAATTACTTTCAAAATTTCTTATTGAGAATTAATGAAGTTCATGATTAGAATACGAGAAGAAATAACAATTTTTACATTAAAAAAACTAAGACTAAATTTGGAATGAACAGTTGTTTTATAAAGGTCAACAAGCGATATGCTTATCTTAAACTCAAATTATTAATACAAACTAATTATACCATCTCATATCATATTTGTTTGATCTTTGTGACCTCAGCAGAGATAAGAAAATAACAAGTCTCGAGAAGATACAAAATCACATTTTTCTATAAAATCAATGAACTAGGCTAGGCTAGGCTCACCTTTACCTATAATCAAGGTGACTTACATAACAATTATCTTTTAACCAAGGTGACATCATTAAACATTAGGCTCGACCCACCTTATAATCAATGTGACAACACCTGGGGTGCAATATGACACTTCTTCAGCAGCCTCTGGTCATTGACAACATCCCCCACGAGAAGTGCAACCCTCGTGGACCGAGGCGGATGGACATGCCATAGAAGTGTCACAGTACATTTTGGAATCAAGAGTGTTACCTAAGAATTTAGTAGTTTTAACCTGTTCTATACTTTTGTCATTGATTTTTATTAAAGAGCTAAAATCATGAGTGATATTTTTTGGAATGAAAGAGATGAATTTCGTATTCTCTATATTAACACATAAACCATTCATAGTACACCACTCATAAAATTGTTGTGCAACAGCGTTGGCAGTGTGTACTGTTGTTTTTTAGAATTTTGGTTGTCATGTACATGTATTTATTTTTTGCTTGACTGCATGATAAATGAATGTCATTAACAAAGATAGTGAACAGTATAGGACCTAGTATTGACCCTTGGACTAACCCAATATTTACATTTTTCTCTTTAAATTTCATATTTTCTAATATGACTATTTGTTTGTGGTCTTTGAGGTATGAGATTATCCATTTTAGTGGTGATCCTCTAACACAACAATTTGGTATAGCTCTTCAAAAAGGAGACTATGGTCTACTTTATCAAATGCTTTACTTAGATCAAAGAAGAGCATGATGGAAGCTTTCTTTGATTTCATATGGTCATAGACATTTGAGCATAAATCTGCAATAGCAGAATTTGTTGATTCATTTTGTCGAAAGCCATGTTGAAAGGCAGATTTTTTGGTTTCGATGAAATTTGTCAATCTGATGTAGAATGTCATATCTATGATTTTTGAAATTTGACTTTGTATGCAGATGTTTCTCTATACTTTTAGAGTACCTAATATCTGATTCCAACCAAACCTTATCTGTTCTGTTCAACACATTCAAATAAACATGTCCACCACGAAGAAACTCATTAAATGATTTGCGATTTTTATTCAGTATTTTTGTTCACTTTCAGAATTTAAATTAAATACATAATCATCTGAAACAAGAAAACAACAAACAAAATATATTTTTACTTGTCTTAATTAATTGTGGGTAGTATATTATATTTCTCTTTCAACTTTTGCATTTAGTTGTAATCAATTCATAAGCAGATGTATTGTTTCAATCCACTTTTTTGTATGTTTTAACTATGAAGCTGTAAGCAAATTGCAATAGGCTTCAATTAACTTAATTGTTCTGCATGAGTTAGTATAATAAGTTGCTTCAATCTTCCTATATCGGAATACCCACGAGGCTCTGTCTGAATGTTCTACAACCCTGTCAAAGCATGACTCCAAGCCAAAGCACAGAATGTACATTTGCAAAAGTAACCGTTTTTATTTTTAAAGCTTTCTAAATTTTGATGGTTCATATAAATGTCTCAAATTTCATGACCCCATCACATATGCAAAGTTGGTTGAATACCATCATTCCTCTGTTCATTGGCCAGGTTTTAAAGCTGGCATAATATTTTGTTCTAATCAAGTACCGATATAATTTGTTCAAGCATTTCTGAATTTCAGATATGATTATCAGTGCAAATCATGTAATTGCTGAAGACATTAACTGACGGGTATACAATAATAAACTTACTCTATTTTCATCTCTTGATCAGTCAATTCATGTTTTACTTCTTGATTATCTAGATTTTCAGTTTTAATATGACTTTCCAATTGTGGTTCTCGCTTTATTATTGATGGGACCTCACTGTTTATTAACTCTGAGACATGGCCATGACTATTGTAGCTTCTTAGTTCCATCATAATAATTAAGGGGAATGTTATCTACGTAATAGTTATATTTGACTTTGTAAATATTGTAATCTCACTACAGACATGAATTTATCAATAAATTCTTATCATCATTTATTATCGACTCATCACAAATTATTGAAATTACTTTCAGACAAACTAGCCACCACAATATAAATATAAACTACTTTATAGTTATACTTATGCGGAACACCAGCTTTGGACTAGAGAGTGAGACCATAGATAACTATTCTTAGTGTTATCTATGGTAGAGACTAATAAGTAATAATTAGTCAGAGGCCAGAGAGATGTAAGAATAGAGAGCGCTAATCCCATAAAAGCCTATGTTAATCGAGTGACCGGGAAGAGTAGTAACCGATTTCTCCCCTCCAACAACGTACTCTATGCGCGGCATTCACAATTCGTTCTTTCGACGTCGAGTCTTCCGCTAGTGTAGTTCGCGCAATGGTATGGGAAGCTTGGTAACTCATTCATCCCCACTCCGCGGCTCATTAAGTCCGGTCACTAATATATCCTTTATCGCTCTCTATTCTTCATCTCTCTGTCAGAGGCACGGTCGTACATACAGATCTGGGAACTCGTATGTTTGACATGGGTCTCTTACGCGTCGCCAAACTCGTAGTCCCTCGCTCAGCCACTAGCTAGCGCTTGGATCGAAGTGGTAAAACGATTTCTTTCCGGAATCGCAAGCATCCACTTTTTCGCATTTCTGCATCTTTCAGCACTTTAAAAACTGAAGTTTCTTGCTTTACACTTTTGTACCCCGTTTTGCATTTCGGCACAATGCACGGTTTCGTAATTTGTTTCTAAAAACGCAGGTATTTCTTGTGTTTACAATTCAAGAATGACAGTTGCCAGAGAACATTCTTCGACTACTGCGCCACCCTTTTTGGTACTACGCGACAGTTGACGCTTAGCGAAGTCACTTCTCACATAGGAAACAGCCTCGAGTTCCCAGACCTGTATGTAAGACCGTGGTCAGAGCTCTATCGGTCAGAGGTATCTATCTATGGTATCAGCTGTTATATAATAGTGCGCCATGCGGGACCTGCGACTGTACCTTTGTTACTCTTCTGTGGCTTTACTTTATGTCTCATGTACAACATGCTACTCCTACAAAAACTATCCAGTTCTATGACAGAACCCTGCAGGCCATAAAGTAGTCAATATGCGCTTCGTCCTAGAGATGCAAGTTTTCGTTACTTCTCGGTACTTGTAACTATTCGTTACTTTTAGGTACAATACTCGTTACAAGTACTCGAAATATCGTGGTATTCACTATTCAAATCTTACAACTATTTCTGCATGCATGTGTTAGTTATACGTCATTGCGTAGGTACTAACTGACGTGGTGACCCGACAGGACGGAATATGCATTGAAAATTGAAATTACAACCGCAGTATTTATTTCAACAATTATGAATATTCTGATTTATTACAGTACCTACATATGTTAGGTACACCTGCAAAAAATAGAAGAACAAGAACAAAATTTATTTCTGCCAATTTAAATTTAGGTACACTAGAACTACTTAAATTATAAAATTATCTAAAACAAGTCTTGGTTGCAGTTCAAAAATAATATTTTCTGAACATTCTTTCCCTTCAGACAACAACTGTCCAGCTTTGTGAAATAACCTCTCAGAGGGTACAGATGTGGACGTAACATTTAAATATTTTTTCACCAAGATGCTTAAATGGAGATACAGTAGTTCCCTTGTTTTCCACCATTCAAGCGGATTTTCTCCGCTATTCAGGGAGGCATCTTCCATGGATGTCCGGAGCTCAATAATGGCCTGGGCCGTTGGAGTTACAGTTGTTACAGTTTCGTAAGATTTGTCAAAATCTTCCCAAATTACGTCTTCATCTCCGGTCATAAGTGCCGATTCAGCCATTACATTACATTTTTATTTTCGAGATTGGGGAATCTTGCTATTATCGATTGCAACAAATTATTTTGCTTGTTCGGTATTTTATTCTGTTACGTTACGAATACTGTAGGTATAGGTAGTTAGTTGATTCGATTCGAATACAAAATCCAATCCGTTACATGGTAAAAAGTTACATGGAATATCGAGTAACTGTTTGCAAAAAGTAACGATTACCTTTTCATGTTGGAATTAGTTACTTCGGATCTCATCGGGTACCAAGTACCCGAGTAACCAAGTACCCGAGTAACGAATAGTTACTTTTTTTACATCTCTACTTTCGTCCGTTGCATCTTTATCTACACGTCACAATTCACAATTAGAAGCAACAGGTATTCTAGACATCTTGATTACATGATTACATGTCCACCATTCTTGGCATAAGACTAATGTTAGAATAAGGATTAAGGCACTAAAAGGATGAGTATTATCGACCGATATCTTGTGTCCTGTCAGAGTAAACTGACGTATGTAAACATTGCAGTTCGTGCTATTTTTGATTCGAATAGAAGTAATAAATTGTTGAATGAATGTTCAAAAATAATATTAGATTAGGCTCAGGGATATTTTCATGATCTCGTTACATCATTGAGTTAACATGCGATACAAGAAACTATTTCTGCCAAGTATAATTGACTGCTGCAGCTGCAGTAGTGTAACAAGGATTTACAAATATATTTAATAGAAAAGAAATATGAATATTGAAAATGTTGGACAAAAAACACTAGTTACTTACTTACAACTACACTGCAAGAAATCAGAAGAAATTGAAAAAAGTACAAATTAAAACATACTTTTGACCTGCTATTACAAAAACGTAAAATGTAAGCTGACATTTTTTTCTCTCATTAATTCTGATATTGTTTGAACTAATTTCTTCTATTTGTTTCGCTTAATTACATTGTTTCTTATTTCCAACATATTGTTTGCTTTTTATATAAACGTAACCAATTTCTTAATGAACCTTGCAAAAATAAGTTTCATTATGGATAATATCTTGTTGATAATATGTAAATATTTCAAACCTCAACAACCTCCCATCACCAAGTAGCTAAGAAATAGTATATTATGAATTCTGTGATTTACAGAACTTATCTCAACTAGTTGCAGAATCGAGCTTACCACAGGAGGTGAAGTGTTTAGTGGGTATATTAAATTTGAGGTGATTAAATTCGGACTCGGGGACTCCCACACTAGCTTGTGCGATGAACAGGCCCATAAGGGGTTTCAGAAACCTCCCAAAAAAAAAGAATGTTTAGAGTTGATGTGACGTTTCAAATTTGAAATAGTTAGGGTTAAATAATCGCGATACTGACACTTTCGTATCTTCTCTCTTTTGTTTAGAGTTGATGTGACTTTTTGAATTTGAAACAGTTGGGGTTAAATAATGGCAATACTGATATTCGTGTATCTCCTCTTTTGTATGTACAGAGTTGATGTGACATTCTTAATTTGAAATAATTTCGTTGCCATAATCGCAACATTTGTTTATCTTCCTTTGTGTTTATAGTTGATGTGATGTTTCAAAGTTGGAGTAGATGGTGTTAAATAGTCGTAATACTGACATTTGTGTATCATCTCTCTTGTGTGTATAGAGTTGATGTGAGTTCTCAAACTTGACCAATGAAGGCTTCCATAATCACAAAACTGAGACTGGTGTATAGTCTATTTTGTGTGTTTAAATTTGATGTGATATTTTAATGCTGACATCGAAGGGCTTTCATAATCACAATACTGACATTTGTGTATCTCCTCCATTGTGTGTACAGAGTTGATGTGAGTTTTCAAAGATGACATCCATGGAGTTTCATAATCACAATTCTGACACTTGTGTATCTTTTCTCTAGTGTGTTTAGAGTTGATGTGACTTTTTAAATTTGACATATGACTGCTTCTATAATCGCAATACTGACACTGGTGTATTATAGTCTCTGCTGTGTGTTTAAACTTGATGTGATATTTAAAAGCCGACGTCCAAGGGGTTTCATAATCGCAATACTGACACTTGTATATTTTCTCTCTTGTGTGTTTGGAGTTGACGTGAGTTTTTATATTCGACATTTGAGGGCTCGTGTAATCGCAATATTGACACTTTCGTATCTTCTCTCTTGTATGCATAGAGTTGATGTGACTTCTTACAAGAGACATTTGAGGACTCGTATAATGGCAATACTGACACTTGTGTATCTTCTCTCTTGTATGTACATTATTGATGTGAACTTTTAAATTCGAGAACGTAGGGCTCGCATAATCGCAATACTGACACTTGTGTATCGTCCTTCGTGTGTGTTTTGAATTGATGTGATATTTCAAAGCTGAGATATAAAGGCTTCCAAAATCACAATACTCACACTTGTATATCTTCTCTTTTATGTGTATAGAGTTGATGTGAATTTTTAAAGCAGAAATAGAAGAGGTTTCATAATCGCAATACTCACACTTGTGTATATTCTCTCTTGTGTGTTTAGAGTTGATGTGACATTTCAAATTTGAAATAGTTGTGGTTAAATAATCACAATAATCACACTTGTGCAGCTCCTCTTTTGTATGTACAGAGTTGATGTGACGTTTTAAATTATGGATTAATGCATTTCCATAATCGCAATACTGACACTTATGTATCTTCTCTTTTGTGTGTTTAGAATTGATGTGAATTTTCAAATTTGACTCTAGAGAGCTTTCATGATTGCAATACTGACACTTGTATAACTTCTCTCTTGTGTGTTTAGAGTTGATGTGCCTTTCTAAAGCTGACCTCCAAGGGCATCCATAATCGCAATACTGACACTTGAGTATCTTCTCTCCCTTATGAAACTTCTTTTGTTTTTTTTTATTGGTTTTCAGAATCTTTTTTTTCATATGTGATATCGAGTTTGGGGATTTATGATTTTTATGAATTGAATGGTCAAAATCGCAGGTATGTATAACCATTACATTACTTTTTATTTCTGCCACTTCATCACACTCGTATGTACAACACTTTATTTGTGAATGATCCAAATTTTTATCTCCCGAGTAATCTTCACTCGAATATATATCCTCTGTGACACATTCCTGAGAAACATTGTTTTGAGATTCATCAACAACTAAATTTTCGATTCTGGAAAAGAAAAAGTCAAATAATAGTAATGATGTTTATGCAAGAAGGGAATAATAAATTGAATGGTTTTGTGCATTGCCAATAAAAATTACTGTTGGAACTTATCCCAATAAAGATATTACAATAAATCTACAAATATGAGTGAAAATAAATACACCACTAAAACCGAAACATCTTCTTAGTGTGCTTGACATCGTGTGTATTTCTTCCAAGTGCACAAAAAACAATTTCAGATTGTGCACTTTCACAGTTCAAGTGATTTGTGAGATGACTGACCCTTGACTTTTACAAAAACATGTTTGGAACTAAAAAGTATTCAATTCTAAGTATGTTGAAGCAGTGATGTCATTTACATGAGCAATAGGCCTCGAGCATTCTGGAATGGGTTGTAAAATCCAACGTTTTTTGAAATCAACATCAACTTCAGACATAAATTGCTGTACTACTGATAGGCAAATGAAAATGTGATACTTTTACAGTACCTAGTAACTGATCTCAACCAAATGTTATCTTAAGATAAGGCCTTCAGTAGGTTATCTCGGCGACCCGGTCATATTCTGAGGCAAAAGGCGGTAATATTCATCGGGCAAGATAATATATATCCGTGCCTTCCTTCGGATGAGAAGTAAAGCAGTAGGTCGCGTGAGCTGCAACGATGTCACCGCGCGTTAAAAATCCCTATCTGCACTTGGAAATAGTCCAGAGTCAAAACTCCCAGGTTGGGGTGAGCTTGCCTCCAGGCGTCGGTGAATCGCCATGCCACAGTAGTAGAAATAGGTCGACGTTAAATAATAATAATAATAATAAGAAGAAATTTACTAAAAGAGAATTCAGAATTTCTACATCTACATACCTATTCATAATAATATAATAATAATGAATTTTTTTTAAATAAATTTAGAATATAATATATAATTATATATAAATTCTCGGGAAATAGGTCACATTAACAATTATGCTTTATATTTTCTCGTCTTTACATACGTTTCGGTCTCACGACCATCATCAAACGTCTTATTATGTCTAAAACCGGATTACTTAAAACTAATTGTATTAAACACAAAGCGTCCTTATCGCACAAATTTCAATTAAAACGCCCACGTCGACGAAACGAACAGAAACAAGAATAATCGAAATTGTAACACATCAATGTTATATGTATACTATATCAAGAATCCACTGTTAAGCAGTACTCTTAAAAAATGCGAACTCATGTCAACAAAGTCTATGAATGACTAAAAACGAGAACATTAGGTTCAAGTATCCACTTTCAAACCAGATGTTAGGATTTACGAGCTAATAGAAAAAGGGTCAGTTATTGGAAATATACCTTTGACATTCTACCTAAAATATACTTTTAACATTATGAAGACGCATGTAGGAATTAGCAAGAGTTTTAATTAATTAAGTTAGTATAAACCTGACTTAGTGTCTGAATATCTGTCCTATGATTTACAGATTTGGAGTCACTTTTATATGAATCATTTCCAGAATAGATCTTTTATAATAAATGGTTTCCTTAGTTAAAATATTAACATTTTTGTAATCCAATTGATGGTTATAGTCAAAGTAGTGGTTAGCAAGGGCGGTGGAATTTTCTAAGTTTTTGTTTATTGTGCTATACTTATGGCCATACATTCTTTTTTGTAAATATTGTTTAGAGATTCCAGTGTAAGTCCCATCGCAATCTAAACAATTCAATTTGTATACTGTGTGGGTTTGTTTATCTTTAGGTATTACAGGTTTAGATTTGAAAAATATTTTCCATCACAGTTAGTAGGCTTATGCGCGACATTTATATCATACTATAACAAACATTTCTTAATTTTCTCTGAGGTCCCCGGAATGTATCCTAATGTTATAAAATTGTCTTTTATGTTATTTATATATGAAGATCCATTATAGATTTTGTTTATTCTTCCTTTAATGATAGGATTGAAAATGTTTTTGAGTAGCCATTCATTTCCAGTGTATTACGAACAATTTTTTAATTTTTGGGACGGTCCTCTGCGTGGGACAATTCATCCGCGCGATCTGGAAGGCTAATTGCTTTACTTAGATCAAAAAAGAGTGTGATGGAAGCTTTCTTTGATTTCATATGGACATTCAAGCATAACAAAGCCTGCAATAACAGAATTTGTTGATTTATTTTGTTAAAGCCATGTTGAAAGGTACCTAGCAGATTTTTGGTTTCGATGAAATTTGACTTTGTATGCAGATGTTTCTATATACTTTTAGAGTACCTAATATCTGATTCCAACCAAACCTTATCTTAAGATGTCACTTGTTATAGATACGAATTAGCTTAATTTGAAGTACTGTTTTCAAGCACTTGCTTCTAACACTGATAATTTTCAATTACTCAATAATTTTGAGGACCTACTATCAGCAAATCTGTCATCACCAATTATTTATAGGTTCAGAAAGACAAATACTGGTATTGAATCAATGTTATTACAATGACTGTTGATTGTATGTTTTAATAGAAAAACTGTTCAACACATTCAAATAACCATGTCCCCCACGAAGAAACTTATTAAATGATTTGCGATTTTTATTCAGTATTTTTGTTCACTTTTAGAATTTAAATTAAATACATAATCATCTGAAACAAGAAAACAACAAACAAAATATATCTTTACTTGTCTTAATTAATTGTGGATAGTATATTATATTTCTCTTTCAACTTTTACATTTTGTTGTAATCAATCCATAAGCAGATGTATTGTTTCAATCCTCTTTATTGTATGTTTTAACTATGAAACTGTAAGCAAATTGCAATAGACTTCAATCAACTTAACAAAGCAGTTATGTTTCAATTGTTTAATTGTTCTGCATGAGTTAGAATATTAAGTTGCTTGAATCTTCCTATATCAGAATACCCACAAGGATCTGTCTGAATGTTCTAAGAGCATGACTGCAAGCCAAAGCACAGAATGTACATTTGCAAAAGTTACCGTTTTACTTTAAAGCTTTCTAAATTTTGATGGTTCATATAAATACCTCAAATTTCATGACCCCATAACACATGCAAGTTTGGTTGAGTACCATCATTCCTCCGTTCATTTGCCAGGTTTTAAAGCTGGCATATTATGTTATAATCAAGTACCGATATAATTTGTTCAAGCATTTCTGAATTTCAGGTATGATCATGTAGTTGCTGAAGAGATTAACTGATGGGGATACAATAATCAACTTACTCTGTTTTCGTTTCATGATCAGTCAATTCAAGTTTTACTTCTAGATTATTTAGATTTTCAGTTTTAATATGACTTTCCAATTCTGGTTCTCGCTTTATTATTGAAGAGACCTCACAGTTTGTTAACTCTGAGACATAGCCATGACTATTATAGCTTCTTAGTTCCATCATAATAAGTAAGGGGAGTGTTATCTATGCAATAGTTATATTTGAGTTTGTAAATATTGTAAGCTCACTACCGACATGAATTTATCAATAACTCCTCATCATTTCGTATCGACTCATCAGAAATTAGTGAAATTACTTTCAGACAAACTAACCACCACAATATAAATATAATGTACTTTAGACTTATACGGCATACCAGCTTCAGACTAGAGACTAATATACTTCCATATATAATATCTAATTTATGCTAATATATAATTAGTTAGAAGCTCAGACGCTCAGAGGTATCAGCCTATCAGCTGTTATATAATGGTGTGCGATGTGGGACTTGTGGGAGGTGCGACCATATATAATATCTAATCTATGCTTGCGACTGTTCCTTTGTTACTCTTCTGTGGCTTAACTTTATGTCTTATGTACAACATGCTACTCCTACAAAAACACGGTCGTACATACAGGTCTGGGGACTCGAGGCTGTTTCCTATGTGAGAAGTGGGTCCGCTAAGAATCGACTGTCGCGTAGTATCAAAAAGGTTGGCGCAGTAGTCGAAATTATCTGACAACTGTCATACTTGACTTGTGAACACAAGGAATACCTGCGTTTTTAGAAACAAATTACGAAATCGTGCATTGTGCCGAAATGCAAAACGGGGTACAAAAGTGTAAAGCAAGAAACTTCTGTTTTTAAAGTGCCGAAAGATGCGGACATGCGAAAAAAGTGATTCCGGATACAAATCGTTTTAACGAGGTCTTTTATGTGTGCGAGCATGTATAACGAAAAAGGGGAAGTTATTTTTAAGGTGAGCAATACATTTTGACAAGAGTAACAGTTCTATTCCTCTCTCAAATCAGAATACTTAACACTGCTTGCGATTCCGGAAAGAAATCGTTTTACCACTTCGATCCAAGCGCTAGCTAGTGGCTGAGCGAGCGACTACGAAATTGGCGACGCGCAAGAGACCCATGTCAAACATACGAGTTCCCAGACCTGTATGTACGACCGTGTACAAAACTATCCAGTTCTATGACATGGCCTGCAGGCCATAAAATAGTCAATATGCAATTCGTCCGTTGCATTTTTATCTACACGTCAC
Organism: Endomychus coccineus; assembly: GCA_958510875.1. NCBI lineage: Eukaryota > Metazoa > Arthropoda > Insecta > Coleoptera > Endomychidae > Endomychus > Endomychus coccineus. The sequence goes on along the minus strand of OY294070.1, from coordinate 29,670,311 downwards.
ATTTAGAGGCAACAGGTATTCTAGATTCTAGACTTCTTGAGTACATGATGACATGTCCACACTTCTTGGCTTAAGACTAATGTTAGATTAAGGATTAAGACACTAAAAGCATGAGTATTATCGTCCGATATCTTGTGTCCTGTCAGAGTAAACTGGCGTATGTAAACATTGCAGTTCGTGATATTTTTGATTCGAATAGAAGTAATAATTTGTTGAATTAACGTTCAAAAATAATATTAGATTAGGCTCGGGGATATTTTCATTATCTCGATACATCATTGAGTTTTACGAGAAACTATTTCTGCCGAGTATGATTGCCTGCTGCAGCTGCAGTAGTGTAACAAGGATTTACAAATATATTTAATAGAAAGGAAGTATGAATATTCAAAATGTTGTGCAAAAAACACTAGTTACTTACTTACAACTACAATGCAAATATAAGAAGATGAGAAGAAATTGAAAACGAAGTACAGATTAAAACATACTTTTGACCTGCTGTTACAAAAACATAATAATGTAAGCTGAATTTGTTCTCTCATTAATTCTAATATTGTTTGAACTAATTTCTTCTATTTGTTTCGGTTAATTACATTGTTTCTTATCTCCAACATATTGTTTGCTTTTTATATAAACGTAACCAATTTTTTAATGAACCATTTTTGGATAACATCTTGTTGAAAATAAGTAAATATTTCAAACCTCAACAACCTCCCACCACCAACTGGCTTAGAAACAGTTTATCATAAATTTTGTGATTTACAGAACTTATCTCAATCTGAAAACACAATATCTAAAATAAACCACATTCTATTATTAGTCTTATTATCCAATCATTTCTCCCATTACAATTTTCTAAAACTTAATAAATAATGCATCAAAACTAACCCTTGAGTTGTAACATCTTCTTTTGGGGTCGTCAGATTCAAAACATACTCTTTTCCAAGGAAACTCTGAGAAAATACCTCAATGGGTTAAATCCAATTAGGAAAAATTCCAATAACCATCTATCTTGGGATTATCATTAATTTTGTATATCAGGTAGCTCTTTTGTAGTAATAACTTAGCACTTCTTAATATATTGTTTGAAGAAGCTACGGTGTTGGCAAAATTATACTTACATTTACTTATTAAATTAATGAAAAACATATTGAAAAACTAACTTGAAAAAGAAACATTAACTATGTCGAAACAATTGATGTGGATTCGACATATTGTAAAATGCAAATATCATTCATGTCCAGTACCTTATTATATTGTATATACAATTTAATTTTAAAATGAATACAAATTGCCCTAAAAATTTTGAATTATGTACAAGCTCACGCCCTCAACGATCAATCACTGCAATGTCGTTTCGTTTTTTAACGTTGCTGCGCAGAACCATTTCGCCTCACGAATAATGAGTAAGATGTCATAAGGTCATAGTTGTTCTATGATAAGGTGCAAATGGCGTTCATTATTTCCAATCTTAATTAAATTCGGCTAGTACAGAAACCGAGTAACCTAATCATAATACTTGGTTCAAATTAGTAATATCTGTGGAAACTACAACTCTGTTAAAAATATCAATTTAAACATTGCTAACACGACTAGACCAACAAGAATATAGCAAGTATCCCATATTTGGAAAATCAGATGGAAGTCAAATACGAAATTCATGAATACTTAGATATAAAGGAAATTAAAGAAGAATCTGTAGATTATGAACAATCCGAAATAAAGTAAGCTATTATCAAAAGTGGCCTTAAACTCAGTTGAGTGCATATGACACAATCAAACATTCTTCACTGATACACAAACTAAGAGATAATAAAGATTCTTGACCCAGTATGAATTATATATAAAAATTCTCGGGAAATAGGTCACATTAACACTCTGTTTTAAATTTTCGTCTTTACGTACGTTTACAATTTCGTTTAATCGCGTTCCTGTTCGTTTCGGCGACGTGGGCATTTTAATTGGTGCGATTTGGACGCTTTGTGTAATACAATTAGTTTAAGTAATCAAGTTTTAGACATAATAAGTCTTCTGATGATGGTCGTGAATCCGAAACGTACGTAAAGACGAAAATTTAAAACAGAGTGTTAATGTGACCTATTTCCCGAGAATTTTTATATACCAACTAAGAGATCTTGATTTCTCACTACATTATGAAATCTTATCTTCTGTAACAATATATCTTTCACTTTCGGAAATGAAAGTCCTTGTGTAGTGAGCAGAGATCAGGTGGTTATAACCATACCTACAGTCCTATATAAATTCAAGAAACATTAAAACATGAAATAATTCTGCTATAAATTTCACAGTAGGAACAATCAATCTCAGAACCAGTGGTTCTGAAATTAAATGACTGGTTCCAAAAGAACAATATGCCCATTTTAGTTTTTGTGATGTATTTATTTCTACTCTTATTTGTAGATTTGTCATATCTTTATTAGGATCCATACTATGGTCTAACAATAATTTCTAGTGGGATGAATTTTCTTACAAAAGAATGAAAAGTTCTTTTTAAAATATTAAAGTTTTATTTAAAAGAAATTACAACTTGTCACTTTGAGAGTTTTCTCTGACTGAATATTTTTTAATGAATAACAATGTTAAAACAAATGCATTAGCCTCTAGACTTATGGCTATGTAAAATAAACATCACCTGCATCTGGTGAAGGAATGTAAACAATCTTCATGTGAAGTGGATAGATAATTGATGTATAAAAACATTATCTGCAATGATAAATTGATGCTTTTCCAAGCAAATTAAAATTGAAATCTAAAGTAGATATTAATTTAATAATGATTCATTTCATATTTCCTTATTTTGTATAAACTTTATATAATAATAATGTTTAGCAGTTTGTTCATCAGATATTGGTAACTGCCTATATTTTCAGATTTATTGACAAAATGAGTAGAAATATTTCACTTTTCCTTTTTCCAGAATTGAAGATTTAATTCTTGATGAATCTTCAAACGATAATAAAAATTTGGATTATTCCCAGAAGTGTTGTGGGTATGAGTGTGATGAAGTGACAGACACTAAAAGTCATGTAATGGTTATACACAACGGTGATTATGAACAGTCAATTTATAAAGGAGATCCGGAGGCAAACACATACAAATGTGAACATTATCATCAAGAAAGTACTCAGCCAGCAATTTTGAAACCTTATCCCAACTCAGTACATAGACAGAAGTTACACAAGTGTGAGTATTGCGATTATGAAACCCCTTGTGTGCCATATTTAAAGCGTCACATCAACTCTGAACACAAAGGAGAGATTATACACAAGTGTGAGTATTGCGATTATGTAAGTCCTCGGTTGGGAAATTTAAAAAGTCACATCAAATACAAACACACAAGAGAGAAGAAACATAAGTGCCAGTATTGCGATTATGGAAGCCCTTTTATGACAGGTTTAAAAATTCACATCAACTCTAAGCACACAAGAGAGAAGATATACAAGTGTCAGTGTTGCGATTATGAAAGCACACGAATGTCAAGTATGAAAAATCACATCAACTCGATACACACAAGAGAGAAGATACACAAGTGTCAGTATTGCGATTATGAAAGCACTCTGTTGGGAACTTTAAAAAGCCACATCAAATATAAACACACAAGAGAGAAGAATATACTTAAGTGTCAGTATTGCGATTACAGAAGTTCTCAGATGCCAACTTTAAAACGGCACATCATCTCTAAACACAAGAGAGAGAAGTTACACAAGTGTGAGTACTGCCTTTATGTATGCCCTCAATTGTCAACTTTAAAACGTCACATTAACTCTTTACATACAAGAAAGGAGATACACAAGTGTGAGTACTGCGATTATGGAAGCCCTCGGATGTCAAATTTAAAGAGTCACATCAACTCTATACACACAAGAGAGAAGTTACACAAGTGTGAGGATTGCGATTATGTAAGTCCTGAGATGTCAAATTTAGAACGGCACATTAACTTGATACACATGAAAGAGAAAATACACAAGTGTTAGTATTGCGATCATGAAAGTTTGGACAAGTCGAGCATAAACATGCGGAGGTCAGAAAAGAAGATATACAAATGTGAATATCAGGACCAAATGTACAGGAAGACATGCAAATTCCAAAGTTATGAAAACACTATGTCTTTACATGTAGCTGAGGGAGATTGTTGAAAAATTATTGTCTGCCTGAATGTTCTCTATATTGTTAATTTTTGATAATTTGATAATTGATAATGTTTATTCAGGTGTAAAAAACATTGATACAAAGTAATAAAGTTACATATATTACATATACCACCCTGAACTAGGAATCTGTGCAGGCCTGAAAAAAATGTTAAAAGAAGAAAAAATATATAAAAAAGAAAATTCCTTCAACTGTTAATGTTCATAAAATTGCAGTGATATATATTACATACGTTAAGAATTGATTTACCCTAAACATTAAGCCAAATAAAAATCGATATAAATGAGTATAATATAGACATTAATCAATATTTAAAAAATTCGGTGAAATAAACAATCAATGACTATAATGACGTTAAAATTAAATATTATGTAAAAATACTATAAAGAATACATCAAAAATTTTAACTTTTATTTATATTTGTTAATTATAATATGTGAATCAAATTAATTCACGCACCCTCCCAAGATTTTTATTTATTATTATTATTATTATTACAAATACAAAGCAATATAATAGTATTTCACATTCTAGTGATTTTTTTTTCCTCCCACACTCTAAGTGAGTACACACTTGTATTGTGTAGGGAGAAAAAAAGAACAGCATAAAATGAATACAAGACAATTAAGATATAAGGAGAAGGAAAGGAACAGTATAAATAACATAAAAGATACTATAATATTTATTTTATTTATTTATTTATTTATTCAGGTGGTAATACAACAGTTATCAATGCATGACATTTGCCCTGCTGAGATGGGTTCTCCATCTATGCGCAGGCCTGACTTAACAATAATAACATGAAAACTAAATTATAAATTCTAAATAAATCCTATTTCCAATTGCACGTTTTTTTCCTTATTTAACTAATAAACATTAATCAATCATTCAACTTAATCTTTTTGATAAACTTAACATATTGCATTTTTCAATAAAATTTTTACTAATTATATTTTTCCAGTTTACAGCTGTTAAGTCTTTCAAGTTTTTAAAATTATTCGGCAATTCATTAAACAACAATCGAGCAACATATTCATTTCTTTGTTGTCCCACAGTTTTGTAACATTTGATTAAACTTAAATTATTATTCCTTGTAAAATTTTTACTTTCATTATCAGTTTTTAAATTTATATAATTGTACAGAAATGCTTCCAATTTGTACTTTTCTTTTATTGTAAGTAACATATGCTGCTTAAATGGTTTGTCTAGTTCAATTGAGAGAGAGAGAGAGAGAGAGAGATATTTTTATTTCAATAGAGTAGTCTACATGCAACCTACATAAAGCACGTTCTATATATACATAGTCTAAGAAATATGTCAAGGAAAAACATTTCGAAAAGATCAATAAAAATATAAAATACATCAATGGGAACAATGGATCCAAAGTCAAGTATTACTCCTGCAGAAATTCTTCCAGGGTATAATGTTCTGAGTTGCATAAAAAGGTTCTACAAGATTTTAGGAAGGCACCTGCAGCTTCAATGCTCTTCACTTCATATGGAAGTTTATTATAGAATTTCATTACCTTATAGTGTGTTCTTTTCGTAGAGTGCTTTTTTGTGCAGTGGATATTCAAAATCGTCTTTATGTTTGGTTTCGTATGTGTGATTTTTTTTAAAAGCTTCGAAAATCTTAGGTTGTTTATTTAAAAATTGTATACATTCATAAATATAAATTCCCGCTACTGTCAGTAATTTATTGGCTCTAAAGACCCCTCTGCATGTGTCTGTCATTTTCATGTTGAGAATGAGTTTAATAGATTTTTTTTGACATAAAAAACTCTCTTTAAGTCCGAGCTGGAACCCCAAATGGATATTCCAAACTTGACGGCTGAGTAAAAGCTTCCATAATAAACCATCATAAGTGCATCATGATCAATATGTTTTATCAGAACTCTCAGTGCATATATTGATGACAATCCCTTACACAAATTGTCTATGTGTCCTGCTCAGTTCATAGTTTCGTTTACGTGTACTCCTAAAAATTTAACTGTGTATTCACAGGCTATTTTGCTGTTACCGAAATGAATGTTGTTGGGGGTGCTGTTATTTACCTTGAAAAGTATACAGTTTATTTTCCTCAAAATATTTTGTTGTTCTTTCTAGCATTTGACTGCCTAATTCCATAATATCTTTAAAATCTGCGCCTGATATTAAAAAATTTGAATCATCCGCATAATTTATCAAGTGAGTGGTAGATTTATCAGTTACTTACTGTGTTCTGTATATCATTCACAAATACAATGAAGAGTATGGGGCCAAGAATCCCCCTGTGGTACCCCCACAGAAGGTTCCAATACCTCCGACCTCGCTGTACCATGTTCATGCTTGAGTTCCACGAGTTGTTGTCTTTTTTTCAAGTATGACTTCAACCAGTCATATTCCTTTACTCGTACTCCATATTTATAGACTTTATGTAATAGCAAATCATGGTCAATGCAGTCAATTGTTGAATCTTTAAAGTATATCATTCTTAGCCATCTCAATTGGATTTTCATTATAGGTTTAATATATTTATTATAAGTTACCCCCCCCCCCCATGCTAGTATTCCATAATAAACTATCGAACAGAATAATGCATGATACACCTGCAGCAACTCCGGAGCCCCCAAAATGTATCTCAACCTATATACAACATAAATTATGTATCTCACTTTTTCGATAATACTTTGCATGTGCTCTGTCCACCTCAGATGTTGATCTATATATACCCCCAGATACTTTGTGCATGCGACTCTTGACAACTCGCTACAACTACATTTTTCTTTATTACAATCATTTTTATGAACTTTTATGCAGCAATTTTTAGGAATACTGTCAACGTAATTGCCAAAGGTCACATACACAGTTGTCTGTGGGTTTACCGTTAGTATATTAACTTTTTTATTTAATAAATTTATATTTTCTTGTGCTCCTAATATAGCCATTTCTCAATTTTCCGCTTCACAAATTGTTACCGTATCATCAGCAAAAGCAATTAACTCTCCATGTACTTCTTTTTTCAAAATAGAGTTCATATTTATCAAAAATAGTGTCCGATCAAGATTTGGCCCCTGCGGTACACCGTATTCAATTTCTTTAGTTGTGCTAGAAACTCCGTTCAGTCTTACTTTTTGTTTACGATTTTTACAAGATAACTTTCAAAAAGTTGATTAGTGACACTCCTTACTCCAATTTCATATCTCTTACGAATTTAATATATAATGATGTCAATAACTCAACCCCATGTTTGGCTTTGTTTTTAGATCTCAAAAAGGCATTTGATACCGTATGCCATAGTATGGCTTTCGCGGATATCTTCTAGAGTGGTTCAGAAGTTTTCTTTCAAATAGAAAACAATGTGTTCAAATAAGTATTTTCTCACTATGAAATGTGGTGTGCCACAAGGTAATGTCCGGGGGCCTATTTTTTATTGTTTATTGAAATGACCTATTTTCACTAATTAAGGGTGTAAAGTTAACTGCATATGCCGACGATACAGTAATCTACGGGAAAATCTTGGGAGCTTGTAAGAGAGAAGGCTGCAAAAATTCCTCAGACTATAAAGTCTTGGATGGATTATAATTTATTGAAATTAAATATCAAAAAAACTAAATTTCTTTGTTTGTCCAGTTACGAAAACTCACAACCTCTTTTTAATAGACTAACATTAGAACATTACATAACACTTCATGTAATTATATAAATTGTAGCTGCAATGAATCCATCACAAAAGAATTTTCAATTAAATACTTAGGAATAACTATCGATTGTCATTTAAAATGGAGTGAACACATACATAATTTAAATAACAAATTGAGGAAGATTATGTATATGTTCAAATCATTGAAAGGTGTATTGACCAATCAACTATTTGAAAATGCATACTATGCACTAGTACAACCTGTAATTGTATATGGAATCATAGCATGGGGAGGTACTTATGACACCATCATTTCAAAACTATTTGTATGTCAGAAAATGATAATAAAAAAAATATACTTAGTAAATTCATAGATATTTGAATTTACTAAGTATATTGGGTAAATTCATGACATAACCCTCAAACATTTTTTTATTGATTTTAAGGTTTTAACAGTGAAAGAATTGTATATTATGGAAATTCTGAAACAACATTACAAGAAAAAAAATTGCAATCTCATGAGTTGATCATTATTATGAAACCAAATCAATTTCGAATTCACAGTGCATACTAGTAAGAAGCAGAAAGTAGATTAACCAAAAATTGTATTCACGCTATTTCAGTAAAATCTATAATTTATTACCGACAACAGTACAAAAAGAAATGTAAATTTTAGATATGTAACTCAAAAGTAGAGATCCTCAAATTGTTTCTTTGAGACTAAGTTATTAAAAATAAATAAATAAATATACTTTCGATTTTGGTATTAGACAGTCACACACTAGCACTCTGTTGTTGTGCTTCTGTGAATGTTTACTACAAAAATATTTTTAACATGTTTTTTATATTTCACTAATGTAAGCATTTTTTTGTAAATCAATAGGACAATAAAATTATTCTTATTCTTATTCTTCTTACTCTGCTCATTACAAAGCACATAATTTAAAAAGTTTTGATTGAGAGCAACTTATTTTTTATATTATCTGGAAACGAGTTGTATGACCTTGATGACAAGTAAGTATGACATCTTTGACCTTTTGTTTTTCCAGCAAACAGTGGTTTTTGATAGTAATTTTTAGCACCTCTCGTTGAATATTGATGTTCTACTAATGGTAACGAGTTTAAACATTTAAAAAGTATATTTGTCTAATATCTAACATCTTGGTTTCAGAAAAGAATAGTTTTGATGGATGCCTTTCCTCTTTATAGTACATTATTTTCAAAAACAGTTTTCGTAAAACTGACAGCTTTTTCAAATGAGTATCAACCAAACCACCCAACTCAATATTCCATATGACCAACGAGATTCTACTCATATACAATGTATAATAATATTTTTCTTAAATATTTAAATTTATACAGAATACTTCTTAAAATACGTATACAATTGTCGATATGATAGTCCCATTTTCAATGACTATCTGTTGATATACAGTTAGGAGTACCTCAAGGTACGGTTCTTGGACCCCTGCTTTTCATTACTTACTTCAACTCTTTACTATACACACATACAGGCGGCACTATAATATCATATGCTGATGATACAGTTCTAGTTTTTAAAAACGACACATGACACACTATTAAGGAAAAGGCTCAACATGGCATATCCATATAGTTAAAATCTGGCTAGACTTCAACAAACTGTCTTTTAATGGACCCCTGCTTTTCATTACTTACTTCAACTCTTTACTGTACACACATACAGGCGGCAGTATAAAATCATATGCTGATGATACAGTTCTAGTTTTTAAAAACAACACATGGCACACTGTTAAGGAAAAGGCTCAACATGGCATATCCATAGTTAAAATCTGGCTAGACTTCAACAAACTGTCTTTGAATGTATATATAGCCTTTTCTCTGACAGAAGCAAACAGACCTGATTTCACTAAATTAAAATTTGAAGACTCAAATCTTGAAATAAACAGTACTGATAAAACCAAATACCTGGGTATAATTATTGACAAACACCTTAAATGGACAGACCACATTAATACCTTAACAGCAAAACTACAAAGATTTATACCTATATAAATTTTTTGAGCTACGAAAGTTTATAAATAAAAAATTATTAATTCTCTACCAATCGTTAATTGAATCTATCCTAAGATTACGATATTGCTGTGTGGAATAATGCCTTACAACCCCTGACCGTTTTTCAAAATTACGTTATTAAAATAATACATCGAAAAAAAATTGTATTATACAAGCTTACTATACAATGAAGAATTTCTGAATATACGCTCACTGTTTTATCACACATGCTGAATATTCATCTACAAACATCTCTATTTGAAAATTAATCGAACACATAAGCATGAAACTCGGTCAAAAGTTAATAATATACTAATAAGCCCCTTTTATCCGAAAGATGTTAATCAGAGGTTCATTACGTCAATAGCTCCTAAAATAATCAATACTTTACCATCAAACATAAAAAAATAAACAATCTTAAAACTTTCCAAAAAAAATCTAAACAGTATATAGGTAAAATCTACATACATACATACATATATTTATTAATTCCAAACAATGTAATGTGAATGTATAGCATCATAATTTGTGTTTGCAACTTAATTCTCTTTAGCTGTGAAATTACTAATGTGTATCTATTCTATTTTTTTTGTTACGCCTGTCTTTCCAACTACACGAAATCTGGGAACTCCGCAAGGAAGTATAATGGGACCTCTTATATTCCTCCTCTTTGTCAATGATTTACCAACTCATTTGTCTATTGGCAAAATAATTATTTATGCAGATGATATTTGTATAATTATTTCTGGTAAAACAAGGGAAGAAGTTTTTATTATGATCAATACTATTCTTCACGAGTTTGTTGTATGGTGCAATAACAATAATTTAATTATAAATTACGCCAAAACTGAAATTATTAATTTCCGTAGCATTTATCGTCCAATAACTCCATTTGATACTAACTTTAATGGGTTTAAAGTCCCTTCTAAAAATTGTACCAACTTTCTTGGGTTAACACTAGATGCACATTTAGAGTTTACTGAGCATATAAATTATCAGGCTAATAAACTAAATAAATCTTATTACCTTATTCTATCCCTCAAAAAGGAGTTTAAAGTTAAAAATCTTGTATCTGCTTATTATGGTACTGTTTACCCCGTGCTAAACTATAATGTTATATCATGGGGTTCCACTTCTGCGTCCATTAGAATTTTTAAGATCCAAAAACGGATTATAAGATCAATTTTCGGCCTCCATCCTCGTCAATCCTGCCGTGAAACTTTTATATCACATAAATTATTAACTTTTCCCTGCATTTATTTATATAATACATTCATGTTTGTTCGTAAACACTCTAATTACTTTCTATCAATTTCGAATTCCCATAACTACACCAGAAGAAATTAAAATAAACTTTTATTGAATATTCACTCACACTCGTTTTTTGAAAAATCACCAACTTATGCCGGTGCAAAACTTTATAATAAATTACCAAATTCATATACTAAACTTCCCCTTCAGGGTTTTAAAATCAAAATAAAAGAATTGTTGGCAACCAAAGCTTATTACAGCATTAATGAGTTCAGTATGGATCACTTGTAGATCATTTTTGTTTGTTTTTATGTTCTTATTTTTAACTGTGTCATTTTATTCGTATATATCGTAAAATAATTTATGTTATTCCTATCGTCTAGATAGCTTGTTTATTATTTTATCTACATGCTTATCGTCTAAGACAATTTTAATGTGGTAGTGTTATTATATCGCATCGTATGTATAATTGATTACTCTGCTTCTGTAATACATTTATTTATTAAGTTATCTTTTTAAGCAATCGATGTACGTACTTATATCTATGGGACGAACCCTATGTATTATTTTACCTAAGGGCAATAAATCTATCTCATCTTATCTTATCTTTGATTTGCTTAATATTATTATATTAATACTTTGTCACAAATAGCAACATAATACACCGCTACAGAAACCAGTAGAATCAGTTTCAGTTCAAACCTCAAGCCTGCCCTGAAGATGCCACCTGTAAAGGTTGCGAATCGTCGGCATCTAGTCGTGCTACTGTGACGCGTAGTTCATCCGAAAGCCAAGAATTTTTATAATTAGGTTACTATTTATAAACAAACAACATAAACACTAATGAATGAAATTAACTAGAAATTGCATAGAAAAATGTAAATAAAACACAAATTTTAACTTTAATTCATTCTTAGGATGTCACTGTGTGGTGAAACAATTGTCAATATATAGTTATAAAAGTGTAAATTTGCGTGTTATTCATATTATCCTATTACATTGAACATAGTAAATACTGAAACTATGGAAAAATAAAATTGTGTTGTTCCGTCGTTTGGTTGGTTTTATTTACAGCATACATAGTTCTCTGAGACAATTGAGCTAGGTGGTAACTATTTTCAATGATGATAGAGAGAAAAAAGTATATCTCCACAGTTTTCATGTTCTTACTGTTGTAAAAATATTTTAAAGAACTCCGATTCTGTAACTTTATCAACCTTTGCCACCTCTTGTGATTTTCCGCACTTGAGACATTAAACCTGTCTTAACCAAAATAAAAATATATATAATACAATAAGTATTCTGTTGATTTGGAGTGAAATTTTCTCTCATAATTGCAATATTCACTTGAATATTCTCTTTCATTCCTAGATTAGAATTCCATCTGTGAATCTACATCAAGTGTTCTTCTGTACATTTAGTCCTGCTGATATTTATATTTATATATCTTCCCTAATCACTTCCGAATGTTTACTCTTAATGTGACGTTTCAAATTTGAATTCTCAGGGCTTCCATAATCGCAATAATGACACTTACGTAACTTCTCTCTAGTGTGTTTTAAGTTGATGTGACTTTTTAAATCGGACTTTCGAGGGCTTATATAGTCGCAATATAGACATTTGTGCAAATTCTCCCTTGTGTGTTTCGAGATATTGTGATTTTTTAAAGCTGTCATCTCAGGGCTTACATAATCGCAATACTCACACTTGTATATCTTTTCTCTTGTGTGTATAGATTTGATGTGACGCTTTAAATTAAACATCCGAGGGCATCCATAATCACAATATTGACACTGGTGCATCTTCACTCTCATGTGCTTAGACTTGATGTGAACTTTCAAAGCTTGAATGTGAGAGCTTCCATAATCACAATACTCACACTTGTGTAACTTCTCTCTAGTGTGTTTCAAGTTGATGTGCCTTTTTAAATTTGACTTTTGAGGGTTTATATAGTCGCAATATAGACATTTCTGCAAATTCTCCCCTGTGTGTTTCGAGATATTGTGATTTTTTAAAGCCGTCATCTCAGTGCTTACATAATCGCAATACTCACATTTGTATATCTTTTCTCTTGTGTGTATAGAGTTGATGTGACGCTTTAAATCTGATATCCGAGGGCTTCCATAATCGCAATATTGACACTGGTGCATCTTCTCTCTCATGTGCTTAGAGTTGATGTGAACTTTCAAAGCTTGAATGTGAGAGCTTCCATAATCAGAATACTCACACTTGTGTAACTTCTCTCTGGTGTGTTTCAAGTTGATGTGCCTTTTTAAATTTGACTTTTGAGGGTTTATATAGTCGCAATATAGACATTTGTGCAAATTCTCCCCTGTGTGTTTCGAGATATTGTGATTTTTTAAAGCCGTCATCTCAGTGCTTACATAATCGCAATACTCACATTTGTATATCTTTTCTCTTGTGTGTATAGAGTTGATGTGACGCTTTAAATCTGATATCCGAGGGCTTCCATAATCACAATATTGACACTGGTGCATCTTCACTCTCATGTGCTTAGACTTGATGTGAACTTTCAAAGCTTGAATGTGAGAGCTTCCATAATCAGAATACTCACACTTGTGTAACTTCTCTCTGGTGTGTTTCAAGTTGATGTGCCTTTTTAAATTTGACTTTTGAGGGCTTATATAGTCGCAATATAGACATTTGTGCAAATTCTCCCTTGTGTGTTTCGAGATATTGTGATTTTTTAAAGCCTTCATCTCAGTGCTTACATAATCGCAATACTCACACTTGTATATCTTTTCTCTTGTGTGTATAGAGTTGATGTGAACTTTCAATTCTTGAATGTGAGAGCTTCCATAATGACAATACCCACACATGTGTAACGTTTCTATTGTGTGTTTTTTTATCTTCTCTCTTGTGTGTATAGAGTTAATGTGATCTTTTAAACAAGAGATAAAATGGCTTTTGAAATCACAATATTCACATTTATATATTATCTTCACCCTTTTGAGTTTCCTGTTAACATTAGTGTTTAAAGTAATTTCATTGGTGTTACTGGAGAAAGATACCAATTCAGAGGATGTAATATTTTGATAATCTGAACATTCATTGTCCCTCTTATGTGCAACCATCACATGATCTATGTTTGTCACATAATCAGAATTATACCCACTATATTTGTATCCCAAAGAGTCTGTTCCCAGAATTCCAATGGAACTAATCAAGCACTTGTTATCAGAACAATCCAAATTTCCATGACCACCTCCATTTAAATCTTTATAATCTTCGATACATTCTTGTGGAAGATCTTCCAATTCCTCCTGTACACTGCACTTCTCGATTCTGTAAATGTGAAGATCAAATAATATTCTAACTTGTCCAATCTGACAATTAAGGCCAAAGTGGGAGGACATTTGATATTTTAAATTGAACAAAGACGTTCACTAACAATGGAAAACTAGAAATTGTCTAATGAAGATGAATTTTTCCAAATTAGTTTTCATATTTAGTTATTTTGTTATAAGTAATAAAAGAAAGAAATGCTTTTACAAAATTTGTCATGCATTTTCAATATTTATTTCATATTATTTGTTGAACGGAGCAAATCATGAAAATGAACTTATAAAATATGCCATTCCTTTTTCATTTGAACAAGTAGTTAATTATTCTCAAAAGCCAAGAAAATATAGATCAGTTACTTATTGATATAGGTTAACTTACTTTATCTTGAATTTCTGACAATCTGCAAACTCTAGATTAATTTCCTTCATATCTCTGTATTCAGGAATGATATTTTCGTATTTAATTTCAACCTGACCTTCCGAATCTGGATCATTCTTTATTGTTGATAACATGTTTACGTGATGATTCAATTATCAAAGGGGTACTAATTTAATATAATATAAATTCCATATGTAAATGGTGAGTACGAGAATCATCAAGATTCTATTGTTATGTAAATATAAGTAATCTTTTACTTTACATAAGTAAGAAAGAAGGTCTCTCTTGATTTCTAGTTTAGATATACAGGTAGGTTTAGTTTATAACTTTTTATAAAATGTAGAGCAGCTAGAGCTTAGCATAGGAAATATAACATTTTACTTGAAACGCCATTCGGTTACCATAGTCATCTGAAACCATAGATATTATATATACACATACATGTACAAATGCATGGAGTGGAGTGAAAGAAATAACCTGCAAAAAACCTTTTTACAAAATAATGACGCTAGAGGAAGATGGAAGCATCGTGGAACATGATGATGAAAAAACGACCATAACTGAACTAACTGAATTAGTGCGCAGTGCCGATGAATTGAAAGAAATTTATGAAACTGAAGTTGAAAGGTGGACTCAGTGTGACAAAAATGGGCCAGGTTATCAACTCTTCAATGAGGGCGATATTGTCATACAAGTTTTGAATCAGCCCGTTACGTCGCAACCTGATTCATCCTAAAATGAGAGTCAAAACGAAGAAAATGATGGGACGGTATCATTCGAAAGAGTAACTAACCGAGAGGCTGAAGCTTCCAACGTTCTACTGAACTATTTTGAGCAACGAGAATCTTCGGACCTTATCGACATTTTGAACTTGCGCAAAATACGTCAGACGATTAAAAAAGATCGAAGAGTTTTAACACATAGCAAAGTGACCGACTTTTTTTCAAAAGCATAGCTACATACATACCTAAAATACATATCCGCTTTATGTATGTAAATGCAAGTTAACATACCTATGTAGTGTTTTTATTTTTCTTATTTAGTGTAAAAGTTTACTTATGTAGAACGCTATTTTTTGTTATGTTATATTTTTATGCAATTTAAAAGTTAGTTTGAACTTATGAGATTTATTTGTTTTTGTTATCTTTTTAGTATGTATGTACATACATACATACATACTGTTATGATTTTATTATTTATATTATTACAAATAAAACACAAAACTGTAAATATACAAAGTAAAGAAAGGAAATGATATGAAAACTTTATTTAAAGGATAAATTATATGATTAACATATGAAATAAGAAATGTAAAATGATAAAACCAAATTGTAAAATAGATCATAAGAAAATGAAAAGTAAAAAAGTGAAAAGTGAAAAAACTACAGTGCTACGATATGAAGAAATCATTACTCAAATGATTTAAGACTATCTACAGATAGATATAAACAAGAATAGTTTACGAATTTGTAATAGAATTGATATAAGTTACTATTAAGTTACTTCAGTTTATACAAGAATGTATAAGTTCAATTTATATTTGAATCATTTATCAATTTTAAATTGCAACAACTAATCAAATCTAAGAATTAATATCATAACAGAAGTATCCTATAAAAGTAATTAATCAGACACGTCACTATTAAAACCCTAATGTCAAATAGTTATAGTATTAAACCATATCATTTAATAAAATGAAAGTAAAAAGGCAAACAACTAAAGAAATACTATAATTTTAAAAAATGCTATTTTCTCATAAAAACAGTATAATACATTACTTTAACATGTACCTACTCATGTGGCGAGAACAGAACGACGATTTGCCCCAAATCAGCTGTTCCTTATGTAGCCGTGCCAATGAAAACCCCTTATGCTCTATCCATGTATGTATACTTATTTAATATCTATGGATGGAGTTTAACATTCAACTCATATTTATAGAGATCTAGATCAATATGCTCATATTTCGTTCTTGTCCGCAACCCGCAAACATCCGTTTGTATGATTGTATGTAAAAATGTTATCAACATCAACGGTTAAGAATTATCCAGATTGGGAAGATCAGATTGAAATTAAATACGAAAACGTTCCCGAATACTTAGATGAAATCAAAGAGGAGTCTGTAGATTGCCAGGAATTCAATATAAAGTAAGTTTTGTCAATTAATAAATCAGAAAAAATCGAATGACTCACGAATATAATGTACGTTGACCTTCTTGCGAGTATTAAACAATCAAAAATATCATTTTCAGAATCGAGAAGTGTCGTCTAGATGAGGTATGTGAAGATATAATTGATTTTGATTGTTCAGATGACAAGGGATTGTGCCGTTCCATCGGAATTCTGGGTTCAAAGGACCCATTGGAATGCCAAGGTAGTGGGTATAATTTTCATGATGGGACAAAGATGGAAAATCAAGTGATGGTTGCACATAAAAGGGAAAATGTATGTTCTGCTTATCGTGATAGTCCATCCTCTAGGTTGATATCTGCCATCAGTAATAAGAGCGAAAATACTTCGAAAAATTATGCTAATAGGAAACGTAAAAAGGGTAAACATTGCGATTTTGGAAGCCCTCAATCGTCAACTTTGAAAAGTCGCATCAACTCTATAAAGGCAAGAGAGAAGATCTCCAAGTGTCTGTATTGTGATTATGGAAGCACTAGGGAGGATCACTTACAAAGTCACATCAACTCTAAACACACAAAAGAGATTATCCACAAGTGTTCGTATTGCCATTTTGAAACCTTTCATAGCTCAGTTTTAAAAAGACATATCAACGAACACACAAGAGAGAAGATACACAAGTGTCAGTATTGCGATTATGGAAGCACTCGGAAGGATTACTTAAAAAATCACATCAACTCTAAACACACAAGAGAGAATATACAGAAGTGTCAATATTGTGATTTTGAAAGCCCTTATAGCTCATCTTTAAAAATACATATTAACTCTAAACATACAAAAGAGAATATACACAATTGTCAATATTGTGATTTTGAAAGCCCTTATAGCTCAACTTTAAAAAAACATATTTACTCTAAACATACAAAAGAGAATATACACAATTGTCAATATTGTGATTTTGAAAGCCCTTATAGCTCAGCTTTAAAAATACATATTAACTCTAAACATACAAAACACAATTGTCAATATTGTGATTTTGAAAGCCCTTATAGCTCAACTTTAAAAATACACATTAACTCTAAACATACAAGAGAGAATATGCGCAAGTGTCAGTATTGTGATTTTGAAAGTGCATGGGGGTCAAATTTGAAACATCACATCAACTCTAAACACACAAGAGAGAAGATGCACAAGTGTCAGCATTGCAATTACGAAAGTCCTTGTCAGTCAACTTTGAAAGGTCACATCAACTGTAAACACACAAAAGAGAAAATGCACAATTGTCTGTATTGTGATTATAGAAGCTCTTATAGGTCAGCTTTAAAAAGTCACATTAAGCATAATCATAAGGAAGCTGGCAGATGATAAATGTGAATATACAGGAAGATATCAAAATACTTGATGGAAATATACAGAAGCGAATTATCAAGAAAGATGAAAGAGACTATTGCAATTATGAGAGAAACTTGTACCTCAAGATGAAAGAATACATACATATTTTGGTTAAGCCCATAGACCTATTATCCAAGGAGACGAAACATCTCATTCATAAAACTCCATTCGACTTGTCGCAATGATCTCGTTGTCATCGAGTCATAATTCCTCCTCATTGGCAACGCTGTAACAATGATGTTCCCGTGGCCCTGAATTCAACCAGGGGCGTGCAGTTCTGAAGGTACACAAATATTTGTCAAAAAATATCATACTTTAATTCATTACACTATAAATGAGAAATGATCACCCTTATCCACTAAAAATGGTTATGGGATAAGGGTGTATCCACAGTATGAACTGTTTTATAGTTTATTATTTAAATCATGAATTGAGAAACGAAATGTGAACATTTTTCCACGTTTAAAGAACGTATGTTATTTAATGTTCCTTTATACAGGTTTTATAATTTGAATACTGCAACAACAATTTTTATGGGGGAATAATTAGACATTTTGAAATACTTTTATTCAGGATTATAATAATAATAATAGTCTAATAAATACATGTATTCACTGTTTACAAAATAAATAAATGAAGTTAACTTGGAATGACAATATATTTGAAATGTGAAAAGTAAAGTAGATGAGGGTAGAAATTATACTATACACACATAATTTGATTATAATTTATTGGATTAAAAAAAAATGCAAAACATTTTTTGATCAACTAAAATAATTTCTATTTTTAAATCTTATATTTAAATATGCACTTTCATGGGCAAACACCAATATGTGTACTGAGGTGATATATTTTAAATACTATAGACAAAAGCAATATTATTAAATACAAGATAGTATAGTTAGTCGATATTGGTAATTAGAGATATAAGCTAAGAATATTAAACCTGGTTTGCTGGTAATTTTCGAACAAATGGATTTGAACAGTTTCATTAAACGAGTAGAGCTATCCGCGTCAAACAATGAATATTTCATTTTAACAGTGGCCAACACATAGAGATATATCCAATTGAAAATTGAATTGACAGTTCATATTTTTAGTGAATATGAATTTTGATAGAATACAGTTTTGCTATCCTTAACAATATATTAGAATTAGGAAAGGGGAATGTGAAAATGGAGAGCCAAATCTTGTAAGAACCTTCCACCATTGTTATGGATAATGTTAGTTATCACAGTACTGTAATGAATGAAATGCCAACCATAGGGTTGCTAGATGTTCAACTTTGTAAATGATAATCAGAAAAATTATGTATTAGATTTATGAAAAATACATGGAATAGGACCTAATAATTACTTAATATTTAGTACTTGATAAGGATTGTCTCTGTAATTTTTAATCACATTTAACTTTCGTGTAAAATTATTTGTAGTCCTTATTACAGTTAAGAGATTTGATTATTTTAACAGAAAATGTATTTCGTACAAATGTTCATTTCCCATTATTGAATGCGTTCTACATTGTGCAGTCGATGAAATTAGGTAATGTCTATCCAAATTTCTATGACATTAACATAAAATTATTCAATATTGTTGCATATAAAAAAAATCTAGTTTAAAATACATATTTCATCGAATAAATGATCCATATGTTTTTTTCGTAAGTTGAGGTGGAAAAAATCTACCTCTACACAAATTTCTTCATATTCAGAATCGTTTAAAAAAGAAATACTGTAGAACCAATTACTGCTGGTCTCAAAATTGAACCATTTTTTAATATACTTTATTCCAATTTTAAAAACTAAGAGAAAATAATATAATGTTGAGAATCTAAATTCTTCAATTTTCGTGAAATAATGAAGGCAAACAAATCTTTTGCTCAATCTTTCTTTCTAAATTTTCAACAAATTTGTATTCATTTTGCAGTTTTTCATCAAGGCTCATTAAAAAATGTTCAAAAAGCTATTGGAAAATAACAAATAGGTTTCAGGTATTTCATTTCCATTATCTTTAATTTTTAATCAATTTCTTATTTGTATAGAGTAATCATGTAGACTTCCAAAATACGATAACAAAGATTTCCACATTTTGAGAATTCCCTCAATGCATGGAACCAAGCTCAACCACTTCGTCACCACAGAGTATAACAACTCTTTGGCTCAACTTTCAAAAATCTTAAGACTTTAGTGATAATATTTATGTTATTATTATGCCATGGCTCAATAAATTTAAAAAAAGCAAAATATCTAAAATATATGAGAATCTCATACCTAATATATGAAATGTAGCAAAAATGGTAGGAATAATATACATTATGATGACACATTCTTGAAACCAATGTTCAACTTGGTAAAAACGAATAATTCAGTATACATAGTTGAAAGATATGGGCAAGAGTACCTAATATATCCCCTTATCATTACATTTTCAACCTCTTTGAACACATCTGGGGTTTATGAAGGCTACTACAGGGATCAAGTTGGTACATACGGTAATTCGAAAAGCAAGACCGGATTTAAGGGCAAAGACATACTGATAAATAGAGTAATTTTAGGTTATTGTTAATGTGCAATATTTTAAGGAACTGTATGTTTAAAGCAGTGGAGTGAAATTTATTTTTTCAATACTGGTCATGCAATACTGATATCAATTTAAAGCCAAGAAGATTAATTCTTAAATCTATATCTAGAACTTTTAGTTATCAGTAGTTGTACTGTTTATATCAATTAGTGAACCTCTTGTGAAAATTATGCAACATGTAATCAAAATGAATCTTCTCAAAAAAGTATTCTTTTAACTTCCACTACGTTTTCATTCAGTTCAACTAACGAGTGAATTTAGTACATAAGTAATGCGTTTTTATTTGATGCCACAAATCGAGTTGAATGTATATTTGTTGAAATATTATATTCATTATACTACTAAAAATCGTGCGTTGATTAACATATTGACATAATCGTACTTAGTGAATGTTGGAATATTGAATCAGTTGATAATTTCAATATGATAGGCTTCACCACACTATATAATAATAGCAAAAATAACCAAAATGATGGAATCATAATTTATGTAAAATCCAACCTAAATTTCTCTTTCGATAACAAAATTCTTCATCAATGTAAAATCTCCATCAGTCAAATTTGCACAATAAATAATATCAAAATAGCCATACATGCCTGCTACAAAGCACCATCAACTAATGTAGATCTTTTTGTAAACGAACTTGAAAATTATTTGCAAAATATTCCACAAAGCCAAATAGATATATTTGTTGGAGACATTAATATAGATTTATTGGATAAAAAAGACCTTGTTTCGAACAATTACTTAGCTTTGATATCATCGTTAGGCTACAAATCGTATATTAACACTTATACGAGGGTAACACCTACAACAGCAACTTGTATTGACCATATTTTCGTGAAAGAAAATCTGCAATACACCAATCTAAAATACAAATCATTCGCCATCAATTCAGATATTACGGATCACTATCCTGTATATCTAGGATTGCATTACGACTGTTTAGCTGCTCCAAACATAAAAAAAACTAAAATTATTGAGACTCTGGATGCTAATAAATTTTTAAATCTAATAAAACTGCAAGACTGGAGTATAATACATGAATATAATAACCCAAATATAGCTTATTCAAAATTTTTGGATACATTTATTGAATGACAAAATGAAGTTCAAAGCGATCAAGAGTAAAAATGAGTTACTATTGAATGAATATAAATCGTACCGTATCAACTCAACAAAATAATACACGCAGCAAAAAATAACTATTACAAACAATCAGTAAACGAAAATAAAAATCATATTAGAAAACTGTTCAAAGTAGTCTCAGAATTAAGCAACACCGACAGTAACAAAAAAAATAACACAATAGAAATTCATGATGGAAATGATGTAAGATTTAATAATGATGTTGATATGGCTAACTACTGCAACAAATATTTCAATGAAATTGGTTTAAAAATGGCTAGTAAGATCAAAAGATCTGCTAATAAATACTTATTTTTGTACCCAACTATTTCTGAATCTATGTTCCTCCATCCAGCCACTGAAAACGAAATAATCCAATACATTAACTCACTAAAAAATAAAACTCTTCTCCAGGAATAGATGGGATTACCTCAAAAACATTAAAACTTATACACTCGTATATTATATCCCCACTCTTATATATAATCAACTTAATATTTGAAACGGGCATAGTCCCAGACAAATTCAAAATCTCAATAATAACCCCGATCTACAAAAATAATAAAGAGACAGATATATCTAATTACAGACCCATTAGTGTAATAAATAATTTTTCCAAAATTTTGGAAAAAAGCCTAAAGAGTAGACTCATGAATCATCTAAATAGACATCAAATATTACATAAACATCAATTTCGTTTTAGGGAAAGTAAAAGTACCTCTGACGCAATGTATGAAGCTGTTAACTCAATAAAAGACAGCTTAGAAAGAAATAAAAAATGTATTGCAGTCTTCTTAGATCTAGCAAAGGCGTTTGACACGGTCCCACATGATAAACTCCTTGAGGTATTAGAAAATTACGGGATCCGTGGAACAGTGTCAGAAATTTTCAAGAACTACCTCAAAAATAGAAAACATTCTGTAAAAATTAGAGACTCAGTAAGTGAACTGAGTCGCAATTAGGCATCCCTCAGGGCACCGTATTGGGGCCGATACTCTTTATTACATACATAAATTCACTACTAAACCTTAATATAAGTAAATCCACAATCTCATATGCAGATGACACTGTATTGATCTTCGAGGACGACTCTTGGGATGGGGTAAAAGTAAATGCGGCAGAAGGATTACAAAAGGTTAAAGAGTGGTTGGATTTTAATAAACTCTCGCTTAACACAAAAAAAAAACAAAATATATAGCTTTTTCAATCACAAATTACAATAGACCTAATTACAATAACCTCAAAACTGAAAACTCCAATGATCTCATAACAGAATGTGACAATATCAAGTATTTAGGTGTTACCATCGATAAACATCTTAAATGGGATCTACATATCGTAGAATTAGTAAAAAAAGTTCGTAGATTCATTTATAAAATGTACCTAATTCGAAAAATCCTAAATAAAGAACAGCTACTTATTATATATAGATCACTGGTAGAATCCATTATAAGATATGGTATATTAGTATGGGGCGGATCATATGAAAATACCCTTCATTCACTAAATGTAGTTCAAAATTATATACTAAAGGTTATGTTCCAAAGAGGTAAGCTCTTTTCAACCAGTTTATTATATAACGACAACATTTTGAATGTCAGATGTCTTTATTTCATAACAATTTCAACTTTCTACTACAAAAATAGTCAATATCTACAACAAATATCTCATTCTTATAACACACGAGCAAAACAAAATGAACTAATAGCAATAC
Source organism: Endomychus coccineus (assembly GCA_958510875.1). Lineage (NCBI taxonomy): Eukaryota > Metazoa > Arthropoda > Insecta > Coleoptera > Endomychidae > Endomychus > Endomychus coccineus. Next base: position 29,646,614 of record OY294070.1, on the reverse strand, counting down.
CAATGTTCAAAAAAGACTCCTCACAAAGATTTGTGAATTATTTGGCACCAAAAGTTTTTAATATACTGCCTCTAGCAATAAGAACATCTAACACTGTAAAACTTTTCAATAAAAATTGTAAAAAATATATTTATACAAACTATAATAAGTTTGGAGCTTTGTTATGAAAGTCATTATAAACTTAAAAGATACTCAACAAATATCAAGTTAATTAATTATGTTACAGATTATCACTTACACATTACAATATATTATAATATAAACAAACAATTATAACTTGATACTTGTCATATGTCTCATATTACTATATTCTTGTTAACCGATACTTGCACATACAAGTGTTATACACTTAGGTGCAAAAGAAAAAATTTAAGTGCAATTTATTATTTCCATAGTCTTTGTATATATATGTAATAAATGTATATTATGTAAAATAAATAAAAAAGTAAATAAATAAATAAATTTGTATATTTTGATAATCATCAAATTTGGTTTCCATAAATAATATATATTATTTACTAATATCAACTTGAAACTGAAAGTCAAATATCTGTATCACTATCTACATCTTTCAGGTTTACGATCAGGTTTATTTTAATAATCGATAAAGTAAATTCTCGAAATAACAGCGATAAAAGTGAAACTTTTTTGGGTACGCTCCAAATTTATTATTATTGAGGAAACAAAAAAAAATTAACAAAAACTTTCGACATTCAACGATACTTGACAAAAGTAAAAATTGTACTATAAAAAGAAGAAGTGTAAAAAGATGTGGTTATTCATTTCGGAACAATATAGTTTTTGTATTTATTGATCGTGATCGGTTCTTTTTTGAAAAATCTAGGTTTTTCATGGTTTCATGATGAATTCTTAATTTAAAATAATTTTTCGAAATTAATTTGATTAATTGCATGGAGTGCCCATCTATAGGATCATCATCATATAAATGGTCTCCAAAATTATCAAAAACTGACATTGGCAAATGCCTCATACTTTTCACCTGCTTTACAAGTCTCTGCGACTATATGACTGGATTTAATAAGTTTTCCATATGTTTTCTTCTCTTGCAGAAGGGATGAAGGGATGTAGATGTATCACTCTCAAGTAAATTTGAACATTTCAGACATGTCACACATTTTTTAAGTCCTTTTACTACGAAACCAGATATGTAACCTACAACATCCTCCACATATGGAGTAAGATTCCATGCAGCAGATCCTAAATAATCATAATCTTCCAAATCATTTTAAAGTTTTTCAATGAAGGATACATATTCTTCATCTTCCTCTAAATTTCTTCCATTCTGAGTTGTAATAATTCTATTTCCGAAGCCACTAGTCAAAATTGTTATTTGTTCTAAATTGATTGTGTTGCCAGTATCAGAAGCAGCTATTTCACTATGAACCAACAACCGTTTGTAGGCTGCTTCAAATTGCCTTGCTGTTGGGTTATTATTATAACCCCCTTTACTTCTTATGGCTCCAAGAAATAATTCCAAATGGTCTTGGGAAAGTTTGTAACTTAATATGTAGCTCATATTTTTTTGTTCCAAAACATGAATATTATACATTTTTTGATGCTGCCCATTCAAATTAAAAGCCCTAAAAATCCAGTTTTTCTTGCCGATTTTAGAATTGATGTTCCATTCAAAGTGAGACCAATTATCTTTTCATTTTCTCCATTATATCAAAAAAATGCTCTGCAATTTCTGGTGAAAGGCATTTTTTGTATGGATATTTGGCAAATACATCCCTAGAATTCAATATGTCAAATAAATTGTTGAAATTCAATATGAATTCTAATGTAGCCTCTGAACCTTGAAAGTTAGGACATTTCAGATCTTCACGAAGAAAATTCATAGCATCACTCACACTCCTGCTCAACATTTGGGTAGCCAAACGGACCTCCATCTTTTCTCGTGCCCATTGAAGATGCCTCATTCTGACCTTCGTTGCTGCATGTAATCCTTCTATATGTTGAGTTTCAACCAAGCTGGATATATAACTCCATTTTACATCTCTTTCATCTGAATCTTTCAGTCCATTTTGTGGAGCAAAACAATTTCGAACAAGTTTTATCATATGACATGCATCCAGATATATATATAAATGTCAGTATTTGTGACAGGATTCTTAAAACTTGTTTTCAAATTCAATGGGTTGCTAAAATCTGCACCCAACTTTTCAGCCATTGAAATATTTGTGAAGGCACCATCAAATGTCAACGAAGTTACTATAACACCACTTTCATTAATAAATTCAAGACACTTTTTCACTAATTCGGCCTTTACAGTAGCTGCCAACCCATCCAACAAAAAATATCCAACAGGAACTTTCCAAGTTCCATTTATGCAGACAAGCATAAATACTAACGCCTCTCTCGCTTCTGGTAGTGTATCTGAGTCCAGATTGGTACCAATGTCTACATAACCAGTAATTTTTTTTCCAGTCCATTCAATCTGTCGCCTTATAGACATTTCGTCCAAGACCAAGTTACACAGAAGAGGTGTTGATGAATTCTTTTGTTTTAAAGTCAAAGCAATTAGTGCTTCTTTGGTGAAACCTGAACTACCATCAATACACCTGTACCATTTAGATATAGTCCCTGAATGAGGCAAACTTCGATTGAAGGTTTTCCTCACAAAATCATATGCCTTTGGAGAATATAAGGATAACGTTAAGGCAAATGATCTAAGGCTAGGATCATATTTCTGTTTAGTTGGCCCCTTCAAGAATCTTTTGAACAAATCTCCAGCAGCTCCTGAAATTGATGCCTGTAAAAAATTGAATTTATTAATTTTAGTTAAACAATGTGAAGCTGTGATGATACATTTGTAAAAAAACCTATTTCGTGATCATTTTTATCAGTGAAATTTAAATAGAAAAATTATAATAAAGGAATATGAACCCCCTAGTTCTATAGACTATCAGGTCTATGGTCTCAAATTATTTCAGTTTGAGAATACATGAGATATAGGTGACACTAGGAATGATTTGATTTCATTCCCATTTTAATATATAATGAAACATGCTTCCAAAGATAACGTTTCAACTTTGATGATTTAAGCACTTCACACTTATATATTTTTAGTTTACACTAACACTCTTTTCCCAATTAAATTGTAACTTATCTAAAGCACTTTTCAATTGTGATGCAACTATTTTCAAAGACATATAGTACTTCAAACAGAAATAAAATTTGGTTGTTACGATATATGTTACTCTTTCGGTTACATCTACTTACAGTTATTGTAGATTCTGATGTTTCTGATAAGAGACACTTCTCTTTCAGATACGTCAATAAACTCTTCAATGATGTTATTCGAAGCCTCAATCTTCGAACAGTTCTGGTGTTGAGAAGTCACCACTTGTCATTTCGCCAATATAGCATCTTTTTCTGCAATATTTGAAATAAACATTGATTGGTTTTTGAAATCATTCTTCAAAAAGCAAGTAAATACCTTTTCTTTCCAAGATTTGTTGCATTTGTGCCTGAAGATGAAGAAGGGATTGCTGGCCCAATTGGATATTCCACTTCTTCAACGATAGGTGTTACTTCAGGTTCCCTAAAAAAATGCAATAACAATACACCAGGATGGAAGAGACTGAATTGGGTTCAGAGCAGAAACAATAATTACCTTTGACTGGAAGTGGACTTTAGCTGGCGAAGCAACCAAATTTATACAAGAAATATCTTGAGACCTAAAAAAATGTTTTTGTGTCTTTGAGTTATAATGAATACATATATTTTTATTGCATGGTATTTTGTTCATTCAAAACTGATCTATGGTCCATTTTGATAATTTCTATACTTTTTTCTTATTGGTTTTTGTAACTTAATTGTTTTTTGTTTCGAAGCACATGGTCCCTGTACGTCATATGTGAGTACCCCTTTTTGCTTAAAAAATTATATTACGATATTTTACTTCTTATTTTTATATTATATTTTTTTTTTGAAATTTTGTAAAGGTTCAGAATGAAAGTGGATACAAATGTTTAGGGTACAGTGAAATGTTTATTCAAGGTAAGTAAAACGTTTGTATTAACTTTCTATTCAAACGTTAAAAAAATTGACAATTTGTGGTAGAGGCATCTGTGAATGAAGACCTTCTTATACACGAAAATACAAAGAAACACTTACCCTGTTGGTCTTTTTGGAGAAGTATTGTAAATTGTTGAGTCCGAGCTGTAAAATGATTGAAATTACCACTCACATTTTTTGCTAATCACTATATAGATTTAATAAATCAAACAGGTTTTTGAATATCAGCATAATATATTAAACATTTGAAAAATCATATATAAAGTGATGTATTTGTACGCTGGACATGTCTACCAATGTGCACTGGACCACTTGTATTTGGTACCCTCACTCTGTTAGTTGCCCAATCTTGTATTGTTAAGCTTACCAAGCTGTATACTTAATATAGTGAGAGGAATTAAACCTTTTTTGCAAACACTATTTTTGCCAATACCTGTCAGATGTGAACTGAAATGCTGAATGGCGTGGTAGCGGATTTGCATCTGGCTTTATGTACTTCACACCATTTTTTCAGTTACAATATCACTTGCATCAAAATGATTCGAACATACATAAAGGTATTTGGTCGGACGTCGATCTTCCTGCTAGTCAAGGAGAGATACCCAAATTTTTCTCCTTTCACTATCAGTCGGAAACCTGAAGTAGTAATACAAAAATATACTAAATTGCTTTGCAATTTATTGAATGCAATAAAAGAAATTCTTCCATATGAAGAAATCAAAATATGTTCAACAAAATCTCTAAAATTGTAAGTATATTTATTTTAATGTAGAAATCGCCATATCATCTACTGCACTGGATTTAGTAAACAATACTAACTTGTGAAACGAAGAATCAGGGCTTAAAATGTCCAGTCTTTTACACACTTGGCACTGACGAACCATATTGTTCAACAATCCACACTTAATTTCACAAATAACTAATAAAAATCACGAAAAATGTTATAAACAGCTTGAAAACTTGGAACCTCTTGTAAGGCAACGCCGCTTCGAAATGGCTACGATAAATACGGAAGCCGTCAAAGTGCGTAGTACAGAACCAAGTCTCCATTCATAAAAGGTGCGCAGAGTTGTCGCTTTTTGAACAAATGATGCAATAATTCGATTGTATATTCCAGGTTACCATAAATTATGAAATATTTTTCAGAGAAAACAACATTTCAACAGTATTGCTTCTAATATAACCAATAAATAATGCTATGAACATTTTTATAATAATTACAAATCTCAATTCGGCACACAGAACAACTAATCCGGCAACAGCACATTCCAGTCGGCCATACTTTTAATATACAGCGGTCTCCTTAGGACACGGTCGTATACACCATGCCTTAGGATAATAGGTCTATGGAAAAACCCTTATGCTCTATCCATGTATGTATACTTATATAATATCTAAGGATGGATGGAGTTTAACGTTCAACTCATATTCATAGAGTTCTGCTCATATTTCGTTCCTGTCCGCAACCCGCAAACATCCGTTTGTATGTAAACATGTTATCAACATCAACGGTTAAGAATTATCCAGATTGGGAAGATCAGATTGAAATTAAATACGAAAACATTCCCGAATACTTAGATGAAATCAAAGAGGAGTCTGTAGATTGCCAGGAATTCAATATAAAGTAAGTTTTGTCAATTAATAAATCAGAAAGAATCGAATGACTCACGAATACAATGTACGTTGACCTTCTTGCGAGTATTGAACAATCAAAAATATCATTTTCAGAATCGAGAAGTGTCGTCTAGATGAGGTATGTGAAGATATAATTGATTTTGGTTGTTCAGATGACAAGGGATTGTGCAGTCCTATCGGAATTCTGGATTCAAAGGACCCATTGGAAACCCAAGGCAGTGGGTATAATTTTCATGATGGAACAAAGATGAAAAATCAAGTGATGGTTCCACATAACAGGGAAAATGTATGTTCCGCTTATCGTGATAGTCCATCCTCTAAGTTGATATCTGCCATCAGTAATACGAGCGAAAGTACTTTGAAAAATTATGCTAATAGGAAACGTAAAAGGGGTAAACATTGCGATTTTGAAAGCCCTCAGTCGTCAATTTTGAAAAGTCGCATCAACTCTGTAAAGGCAAGAGAAAAGATCTACAAGTGTCTGTATTGTGATTATGGAAGCACTCGGAAGGATTACTTGAAAAGTCACATCAACTCTAAACACACAAAAGAGATTATCCACAAGTGTTCGTATTGCCATTTTGAAACCTTTCGTAGCTCAGTTTTAAAAAGACATATCAAAGAACACACAAGAGAGAAGATACACAAATGTCAGTACTGCGATTATGAAAGCACTCGGAAGGATCACTTAAAAAATCACATCAACTCTAAACACACAAGAGAGAATATACACAAGTGTCAGTATTGTGATTTTGAAAGCCCTTATAGCTCAGCTTTAAAAATACACAATAACTCTAAACATACAAGAGAGAATATGCGCAAGTGTCAGTATTGTGATTTTGAAACTGCATGGGAGACAAATTTGAAACGTCACATCAACTCTAAACACAAAGGAGAGAATATACACAAGTGTCAGTATTGCAATTACGAAAGCCCTTGTCAGTCAACTTTGAAAGGTCACATCAACTGTAAGCACACAAGAGAGAATATGCGCAAGTGTCAGTATTGTGATTTTGAAACTGCATGGGAGACAAATTTGAAACTTCACATCAACTCTAAACACACAAGACAGAATATGCACAATTGTCTGTATTGTGATTATAGAAGCTCTTATAGGTCAGTTTTAAATAGTCACATTAAGCATAAACATAAGGAAGTCGACAGATGACGATAAATTTACAGAAGTGAATTATCAAGAAAGATGAAAGAGCATATTGCAATTATGAGAGAAACTTGTACCTCAAGTTGAAAGAATACATACATATTTTGGTTGTCAGCTTTGATGTGTCAAGTCTGAAAAATCACAAGCCTGCGTTGACTAAGCTTTAGAAACAACTTTCTTTGTTACAACCAAAAGACATAAAAACCACAAACTGTGAAATCCTTGGATTTCATTTCATTCATATACATTAGTATTTGTGTACATATCAAATTTGAAAGCTAATGTCATAATATAATAATATATCTCATGTGAATAATGAGTAACATCTAAATGTTAAAATGAAGTAACTTTGTATGTGTCAGTAAATGAATAAATATTATTGAAAATAAAGTTAATAGTAGAGGAAATGAATGCAAGAACTCTTATTTTTTTGTAATGGGATGGATTTGAATGAAACCTTTTGCATTCGCTTCATTTTTGGGCCAATAAACTTTGTTAAACCTTAGATTTTGGCGGTCGCACCCCCTCTTTTTGCTAGAAGGGTTGTAAGCAACCCCATTTTCTATCTCGCCGAGTTCTTAACCGAATTCCTTCAAATTTACATGCAGGGGTTTTGAGGGGTCAGCGATTACGAATCCGACGAGAAAATTTGAAAATTCAAAATGGCGGGTTGAAATATAAAAATACATTTTGTAGCCTAACTGATGATTTTAGAGGAAAATACCACAAGTCCAAAGGGGTTTAGAAATCAATTTTGCATAAGAATACCTTATTTTTATGACTCATATATCACCTCTCATCAACCACCCCTTAGCTGACCTCTTAGTTAACCCCACGCTGCAAATGCAATTGCAATTACGAAAGCCCTTGTCAGTCAACTTTGAAAGGTCACATCAACTGTGAGCACACAAGAGAGAATATGCGCAATTGTCTGTATTGTGATTATAGAAGCTCTTATAGGTCAGCTTTAAAAAGACACATTAAGCATAATCATAAGGAAGCTGGCAGATGATAAATGTGAATATACAGGAAGATATCAAAATACTTGATGGAAATATACAGAAGCGAATTATCAAGAAAGATGAAAGAGACTATTGCAATTATGAGAGAAACTTGTACCTCAAGATGAAAGAATACATACATATTTTGGTTGTCAGCTTTGATGTGTCAAGTCTGAAAAATCACAAGCCTGCGTTGACTAAGCTTTAGAAACAACTTTCTTTGTTACAACCAAAAGAACATAAAAACCACAAACTGTGAAATCCTTGGATTTCATTTCATTCATATACATTAGTATTTGTGTACATATCAAATTTAAAAGCTAATGTCATAATTTAATAATATATCTCATGTGAATAATGAGTAACATCTAAATGTTAAAATGAAGTAACTTTGTATGTGTCAGTAAATGAATAAATATTATTGAAAATAAAATTAATAGTAGAGGAAATGAATGCAAGAACTCTTATTTTTTTGTAATGGGATGGATTTGAATGAAACCTTTTGCATTCGCTTCATTTTTGGGCCAATAAACTTTGTTAAACCTTAGATTTTGGCGGTCGCACCCCCTCTTTTTGCTAGAAGGGTTGTAAGCAACCCCATTTTCTTTCTCGCCGAGTTCTTAACCGAATTCCTTCAAATTTACATGCAGGGATTTTGAGGGGTCAGCGATTACGAATCCGACGAGAAAATTTGAAAATTCAAAATGGCGGGTTGAAATATAAAAATACATTTTGTAGCCTAACTGATGATTTTAGAGAAAAATACCACAAGTCCAAAGGGGTTTAGAAATCAATTTTGCATAAGAATACCTTATTTTTATGACTCATATATCACCTCTCATCAACCACCCCTTAGCTGACCTCTTAGTTAACCCCACGCTGCAAATGCAATTGCAATTACGAAAGCCCTTGTCAGTCAACTTTGAAAGGTCACATCAACTGTGAGCACACAAGAGAGAATATGCGCAATTGTCTGTATTGTGACTATAGAAGCTCTTATAGGTCAGCTTTAAAAAGACACATTAAGCATAATCATAAGGAAGCTGGCAGATGATAAATGTGAATATACAGGAAGATATCAAAATACTTGATGGAAATATACAGAAGCGAATTATCAAGAAAGATGAAAGAGACTATTGCAATTATGAGAGAAACTTGTACCTCAAGATGAAAGAATACATACATATTTTGGTTGTCAGCTTTGATGTGTCAAGTCTGAAAAATCACAAGCCTGCGTTGACTAAGCTTTAGAAACAACTTTCTTTGTTACAACCAAAAGAACATAAAAACCACAAACTGTGAAATCCTTGGATTTCATTTCATTCATATACATTAGTATTTGTGTACATATCAAATTTAAAAGCTAATGTCATAATATAATAATATATCTCATGTGAATAATGAGTAACATCTAAATGTTAAAATGAAGTAACTTTGTATGTGTCAGTAAATGAATAAATATTATTGAAAATAAAGTTAATAGTAGAGGAAATGAATGCAAGAACTCTTATTTTTTTGTAATGGGATGGATTTGAATGAAACCTTTTGCATTCGCTTCATTTTTGGGCCAATAAACTTTGTTAAACCTTAGATTTTGGCGGTCGCACCCCCTCTTTTTGCTAGAAGGGTTGTAAGCAACCCCATTTTCTATCTCGCCGAGTTCTTAACCGAATTCCTTCAAATTTACATGCAGGGGTTTTGAGGGGTCAGCGATTACGAATCCGACGAGAAAATTTGAAAATTCAAAATGGCGGGTTGAAATATAAAAATACATTTTGTAGCCTAACTGATGATTTTAGAGAAAAATACCACAAGTCCAAAGGGGTTTAGAAATCAATTTTGCATAAGAATACCTTATTTTTATGACTCATATATCACCTCTCATCAACTACCCCTTAGCTGACCTCTTAGTTAACCCCACGCTGCAAATGCAATTGCAATTACGAAAGCCCTTGTCAGTCAACTTTGAAAGGTCACATCAACTGTGAGCACACAAGAGAGAATATGCGCAATTGTCTGTATTGTGATTATAGAAGCTCTTATAGGTCAGCTTTAAAAAGACACATTAAGCATAATCATAAGGAAGCTGGCAGATGATATCAAAATACTTGATGGAAATATACAGAAGCGAATTATCAAGAAAGATGAAAGAGACTATTGCAATTATGAGAGAAACTTGTACCTCAAGATGAAAGAATACATACATATTTTGGTTGTCAGCTTTGATGTGTCAAGTCTGAAAAATCACAAGCCTGCGTTGACTAAGCTTTAGAAACAACTTTCTTTGTTACAACCAAAAGAACATAAAAACCACAAACTGTGAAATCCTTGGATTTCATTTCATTCATATACATTAGTATTTGTGTACATATCAAATTAGCTGTCAATTGTCTGTATTGTGATTATAGAAGCTCTTATAGGTCAGCTTTAAAAAGACACATTAAGCATAATCATAAGGAAGCTGGCAGATGATATCAAAATACTTGATGGAAATATACAGAAGCGAATTATCAAGAAAGATGAAAGAGACTATTGCAATTATGAGAGAAACTTGTACCTCAAGATGAAAGAATACATACATATTTTGGTTAAGCCAGCTTTGATGTATCAAGTCTGTTAACACTTTTCTTTATTGTCAATGTCGAAATTCAAAATTTATTATAGTTTCATAGACAACTATATTATAATACAAATAACAAAAAATTAAATAAGTCGATCAATGTTAAAATATATCTGTAACATATCTTCCCCTCAGTAGTTGTTCTCCATAAACAATTACTCTGAAATTCTTCTAGTCTTTCTTCTCTTTTCCTCTAACATCCAATACACATAGTCTGGAAACAGGTCGTAGTAGTTGATTTCCATTCGCCGTGATGACATCTACTACTCTGATTCTACCATCTTTTGCTGGATAAAGTTGTATTATTCTCGCTTTCATCCAAACATTCCTAGGGACGATCAAAACAATATCTCCAATTTTGATCCTTATGCCACTTACTGCGATTGACTAGAAATGGCAAATATTCCTTAGTCCACCTAAGCCAGAATAAGTCAACGATTTTCTGTGCCGATTTCCATTTTGAAAGGAAATCGATACTTTTAACGTCAACTTCTGAACATGGCAAAGCATTACACGACTGTCCGATGAGGAAATGATAAGGTGTCAAAGCTTTTTGGTCTTCAGGGTCTACAGATACAAGAGTCAATGGTCTTGAATTGAGAATATTCTCCACTTCAGTAAAAACTGTTCTTAGAACGTGTTCTTGTGGATATTTGCAGCTATCTGATTGATCGTAAACAAAGTGTCAAAATAAATGATACATTAAGTGAAACTATGACTATAAAAATGGGGGTTCCCATGAAACCGTTCTTGGTCCAATATTCTTCAAAGCATATGTAAGCTTGCTGCTCTGCTTAAAAATAAAAGCAAGTATTATATCATATGCTGATGATACAGTTGTAATTTACGGCAGAAATCCATGGTATGAAAATAAAAAGTTCTTATTAGCACAACACAAGTGTTAAGTTACTTTGGTGCTATTTATATATACAATCTACCTTGTACTACCTTTATGTAATACGACATGTACAAAGTTAGTACCGGGATATCAAAAATTAACTTGGTCAAGGGTGGTAGTGGAATCTAAAACGTGTGTCATACTTTACGTTTGAAATAATTATGTCACTGTCACACTGACATCATCAATAACCTACCTATTTATTTCAGTTGTAAAACAATAATGAACTACAAATTATGAAATAACGGTTTTAGTAACAAGAAAAACTAAATTACAGTAATTGTTGGAAATGTCCCCCGTTTTGTTCGATGCACAAGTTGACGCGCATCCTCATGCTGTGAAAACCGTGTTGCAGCATTTCTGGCGTTATTTTTGCACAAGGCTGAACTATTCTTTGTTGAAGTTCTTGCAAATTATTTACCGGAGTTGACGAACGTCATTGACAACTTCTTCTGTATGAACTCTTGGTCTACCAGCACCTATTTATTTTATGAGTCACACAACCAGTTTCGCGAAACACTTCAACACAATTTGTAAGGCACACATAAAAATTGTCCGGTAACTAATATTGCCACGTTTGGGAAGTGCTCTCGAAAATTGTCCAAACACAAACGTTGACTGCAGTGGCGGCTCGTGAACTTTTTAAGAGAGGAGGCTGGACATAAAACGTTCTTGTAAAAATATGCTCTATTCAGCCAATAAATTGAACCTTTGCACAGCGACCGTACCAACTACTTCAGTGACACAATTAATTGTTGCCAAGCAAGAACCAACGTGGAGGTGTAGAGTTTCTCTTGATAAAAAATTTTTTTGTTCGTTTTTTTTTTCTTTGGATTGTTGATATTTTTTATTTTTTTTTTGAAATTTTTCATATTTTGTTTGTTTAATTATTTTTATTAACTTTTTTTATATATTAACGGAATTCTACGGTCTTTAGTTTTGCAAAAAATGATCAATAATATTATCATAAAATGTATCATTTTGTTTTAAGTGTTTTACTAAATCTTTTTCAATAGATATCAAACTAACATTGTATAAACGATTTTGGCCCATTGTATTTCGCATGTAAGTTTTAGTTCGTTTGAGAGTAGAAAATGATCTCTCCACCGATGCCGACGTGACAGGAATGGTGACTGTCAAACAAAGTAGTTTATAAAACTGAGGTAAAACTTGTTGCAAATCATTGTCTATCATATATTTTATCATATCGGCGTGAATGTCGTACTGGCCTAAAATATCTTTATCCGAGTATACAACGCATAATTCATTGTGCAGTGCTATTTTATCAAAAAATTTATATTTTAGAACTAAGTTATCTAAAAGTGTATTGTGAAACTCTTTTGAAAAAGATTCGAAAAATCTTCCATTCGTCAAGTCGAAAAACTTCAATTCATGTAAATCGGAAAATCGAATCTCAATTTGACCTTTAATAGTATCTAAAATTTCATAAAAAAAGTTGTTTATAATGTAGTTTCTTGTCTACCACATTATATGTTTTCCTCCTTTAACAATATACTGTTTACCGGTTAATTTAAACTTAGTGGTCTATACCACGAGCTAAATTTTTCAAATCATCATAACCCGAGTGCCCCCAACATGAAGTTGTATCAGATGTAAATAGCAAGCAATATAATTTATTGTGTATTTCGATATTGAAACATACCTGTCATCTTCACCACTAATCCTTTCAAATCCGGTAAAGGCCGTTTATTTTTAACAAAACACTTTGCTATCATATGTTAATCCACTAAATGGATTTTCTAAGAACCCAGCAACTAAGTCACTCATCATTTTAACGTTCACCGATTAGATAAATTATAACTTAACTACTTAACCTTACTTCGCCTCGCGGTACAAAAACAAGAACTAACGGAACACGACACGTGTCGCATTCTTCTAGCGGAAGGGCGGTAGCAAGTAATCGTATTTCATTCGACCGACGATTCCGTACGAGAAGCTAGCCTCCATAGGGTGTTGCCATATTCGCTCTTTTACCCTATCTGGCAATTGAACTGCTTGGAAAATGGAACTGTGTTGACCACACGTATTTAGCGTTTGAGATATATAGAGAATCTAGCGTCTGGCCACTGTTGCCAGATTAAAAATAACTACTGAGAAAGGGGAATTAATTGTAAAATTTAAAGAATTATCAGAGAAACAGGAAATAAAATGGAGAATGATCATTAAGATAAATTGGTGAGGAGGCTGAGCCTCCTTAGCCTCCTTCGAGGAGCCGCCACTGGTTGACTGTATTGCCAATTTCCATTACCTAGCGCACCCGTTCGAAAATAGGCTTCAATCATGAAAATTTTGTGCTGTGTGGTAAGAGGCATGATTCAAAAACTGGATTAGAAAATTTCAGCACAATGACTTAACAGATTCTGACGCAACAAAACATATTCAAAAATTTAAAGTAAGACACACGTTTTACATTCCACAACCACCCTTGACCAAGATAATTTTTGATATCCCGGTATTTATTTGCGATTTTAATTAATTATGAATTATTAGTTTTAGTTGACTAATTAAACGATAAATTGTAATTAAAGAACTAATGAATTGTAATTAATTAACTATGTCTTATTATACTTGCAATTAAAAAAAAGATAAAAATCTGTATGTGGTACAAATTGAGAGATGGGGGTAGACAATGGTTTGGGTGGGTGTAAATAAAGGACATTTCTAACAAATCAAATATCCACAATTAAGTAAACTAGGACTCTTCACCTTCTTCAAGACAAGATACCAAGAAAGGTCAATTAGTGTTTGTACTGAAGGAACACCTCTTGAAAAACTATCCTATAGATTACAAGCAACTCTTTCACCATATAGCAATAAAATCGTACTCACGAAGCCAAGATTATCCGAAAACGACCCTAAAGTCCGAGTATTGGTCGAATTCTTCATTTTGTTACTAAATAAATTGTTTATAACAAAAAATAGTCTTTATCCAATCAAAAACGGTCAAATTTTGCATTTTTTTTAGAAATTTTTATGTAATCTTAAAAATTAGCTAATGAAATTGTTTATAAGCAATATAAACAATTTGCGCAACTTTATTTGTGGTCAGCTTTTTTTCTGATGACATTCTGAAGAGAATGCACATTGTCCCATCAGAATCGATCCATTACCCAACGATTCAAGGGGCCAATACCCATTTGACTGCACTATAAACACTACTGATTGAAATGAACTAGAATTTGCATAGGAAAATCTACATAAAACACAAATTTAAACTTTATTTCATTCTTAGGATGCCACTGTGTGGTGAAACAATTGTCAATATATAGTAGTTATAAAAGTGTAAATTTGCGTGTTATTCATATTATCCTATTCCATTGAACGTAGTAAACACTGAAACTATGGAAAAATAAAATTATGTTGTTCTGTCGTTTGGTTGATTTTATTTACAGCATACATAGTTCTCTGAGACAATTGAGCTAGGTGGTAACTATTTTCAATGATGATAGAGGGAAAAAGTATATCTCCACAGTTTTCATGTTCTTACTGTTGTAAAAATATCTTAAAGAACTCCGATTCTATAACTTTATCAACCTTTGCCACCTCTTGTGATTTCCCACTTGAGACATTAAACCTGTCATAACCAAAATATATATAATACAATAAGTATTCTGTTGATTTGAAGTAAAATTTTCTCTCATAATTGCAATATTCACATGAATATTTTCTTCCATTTCTAGATGGAATTCCATCTGTGAATCTACATCAAGTGTTTTGATGTCCTTCTGTACATTTAGTCCTGCTGATATTCTCATTTATATATCTTCCCTAATCACTTCCGCATGTTTACTCCCTAGGTGACGTTTCAAATTTGAATTCTGAGGGCTTCCATAATCGCAATAATCACACTTGTATATCTTTTCTCTTGTGTGTATAGAGTTGATGTGACGCTTTAAATCAGACTTCCAAGAGCTTACATAATCGCAATATTGACACTGGTGCATCTTCTCTCTCGTGTGCTTCTTCTCTCTCGTGTGCTTAAAGTTGATGTGAACTTTCAATTCTTGAATGTGAGAGCTTCCATAATCACAATACCCACACATGTGTAACGTCTCCATTGTGTGTTTTTTTATCTTCTCTCTTGTGTGTATAGAGTTGATGTGATCTTTTAAACAAGAGATAAAATGGCTTTTGAAATCACAATATTTACATTTATATATTATCTTCACCCTTTCGAGTTTCCTGTTAACATTAGTGTTTAAAGTAATTTCATTGGTGTTACTGGAGTAAGATACCAATTTAGAGGATGGAATATTTTGATAATCTGAACATTCATTTTCCCTCTTATGTGCAACCATCACATGATATTCTATGTTTGTCAAATAATCACAATTATACCCACTATATTTGTATTCCAAAGAGTCCTTTGTTCCCTGAATTCCAATAGAACTATTCAAGCATTTGTTATCTGAACAATCAAAATTTCCATGACCACCTCTATTCAAATCTTTATAATCTTCGATACATTCTTGTGGAAGATCTTCCAATTCCTCCTGTACACTGCACTTCTCGATTCTGAAAATGTGAAGTTCAAATAATATTCTAATTTGTCCAATCTGACAATTAAGGCCAAAGTGGGAGAGGACATTTGATATTTTAAATTGATCAAAGACGTTCACTAACAATGGAAAACTAGTAATTGTCTAATGAAGATGAATTTTTCCAAATTTGTTTTCATATTTATTTGTTTTTGTTATAAATAATAGAAGAAAGAAATGCTTTTACAAAATTTGTCATGTATTTTCAATATTTATTTCGTATTATTTGTTGAACGGAGTAAATCATGAAAATGAACTTTATAAAATATGCCACTCCTTTTTCATTTGAACAAGTAGTTAATTATTCTCAAAAGCCAAGAAAATATAGATCGGTTGCTTATTGATATAGGTTAACTTACTTTATCTTGAATTCCTGACAATCTGCAACCTCTAGATTAATTTCCTTCACATCTATGTATTCAGGAATATTTTCGTATTTAATTTGAACCTGACCTTCCGAATCTGGATCATTCTTTATTGTTGATAACATGTTTACGTGATGATTCAATTATCAAAGGGGTACTAATTTAATATGATACAAACTCCATATGTAAATGGCGAGTACGAGAATCATAAAATTCTATTGATATGTAAATATAAGAAATCTTTTACTTTACATAGGTAAGGAAGAAGGTAAGGTACTCTTGTTTTCTAGTTTAGATAGGTACAGGTAGGGTTAGTTTATAACTTTTTATAAAATGTAGAGCAACGAGGTCTATACGTTGATGTAGAGTAGCTAGAGCTTAACATAGAAAATATAACCAAAGAGTTCTATATATTGAGTAGACTACTAAGCCTTGACAGAAAATCATTTCATTTATTCATTTGGAAGGAAATCAGTAAAAGACCATGTAGTTCCTCCTAGTATTCAAAATTTTCAAGCGAATGTTTTGGAACGTAAGGTGTAACCTAGAGAACCTAGAAATCGGTAAACAATGTGAATTTGTCATAATTTTTAGCTGGGTATATGTTATTATTATGTTTTTACTAGTGATGATGCAAACATTATTTGTTGTGAGGGCACCTCATTTAGGATTAATGAAGAACAACCTGTAAATGAACCAGAAAATTGGTATGTTATATACTATAGTAGATTTCAGTCCTATACCTTATGTTTTAACATGGACATACTTTTTCTAATTGAGAAGCATACTATTGATAAGCAAAAAAAATTAATCAAGTACTTGACTATAAGGAATCGTAGAATGAATGCCAAGGTTAAAAATCTCAAAAATTTATTTAAGCATGTGAAGGACAGGCAGGACATTTCAGAACAATGTTTACTTTTATTCTAGAAGAATTTGTATTTTTAACAGTAACAGTACCTAATATTATATACTAATGTTCCTCTGTTGGTAAAATTTAAGTTTAAAATCAAGGTGACCGATAACATTAATGCTATGAACTAAACCCGGTTTATATCACTTTTATTTTCTTTAGAAATCGTAATATTTTTTCTTCTATAGCTTACTTAATTTTGAATAATGTGTATATGTTACTTGTTTTCCATATTATAATTAAATCTTCACGGCATTATGAAAGATGTTGTTTTATTTATTAGGTCATGTATGGTAATGCTTCTGTAGTTCAATATATGTATTATATAATAATTGAAGCTGTTAATAACTAAATATGTCATTTACTGTGGGGTACAGTAATTTCAGTTAATTACATACTAAACTTTTCATTGATGAAATACAAAACAAGTTGCATATGGGCGCTTCATGCATTGTTGCTGAATCATAAAAACCGATCAAAGAGGATTACAACTCAATAATTCATGAAATTCGTAAAGTGCTCAATTTAAATACCGCTACAGAAACCAGTTGAATCAGTTTCAATTCAAACCTCAAGCCTGCCCTCAAGATGCCACCTGTAAAGGTTGGTGAATCGTCGGCATCAAGTCGTGCTACTGTGACGCGGAGTTCATCCGAAAGCCAAGAATTTTTATAAATAGGTTACTATTTATAACAAAACAAAATAAACACTAATGAATTAAATTAACTAGAAATTGCATATAAAAATGTAAATAAAACACAAATTTAAACTTTAATTCATTCTTAGGATGCCACTGTGTGGTGAAACAATTGTCAATATACAGGCTGTCCCGCATAAGAACCGACACAGAACAGGAGCATGTAGGGGGCCCCAAAATATGATAATTTAACGCAACTTATCTCTATAACAAGTTGCACCCCTGAAAAGTTATAGGCCCCCAAAGTGGGACTTTAAATTTTGAAAAAAATTTATATCTCAATTATACTCCAACTTAGAAAAACCAAATTTGGTACACGTTGTATGCGTTCCAAGAGTATCAATCGACAGTAAGTAGAGTTCAGTTGGATCATTTTAAAGGGTTGATAAGGGATGGTGCACCCTTAAAATTTGACAAAATTTTTTAACCCAATAGCAATTTCAAAAAAATATTACTTTTTTCCATGGGAAATTTTTTTTTAAAACTTTTTTCACTCTTGTAATTTTTCAATAAACTTTTTCGAGGAAAACGCGAATAAATAAAAGCAAATATGTAGCTGTTATTTAAAATCGTCGAATTTTCAAAAGTTGGCTATGAAATTTAACGTCAAACTTGACAATCAGAAAACTAAGTAATTTATTTTAAATAATAGTTTATTAAGAGTGTTAAAAATGACCGGAAAATTTTCATTTAGAATTCTTGTGCTGATATGTGGGTCATCTTCAATTCTATTCAAAAGAATTTCTTCGTCTTGTCCTGTTATTGCAGTAGCACGTTCTCGAGTTGGTGAAAAATTTGCTTGTTTCTCGAGCCCGTCGCTCAACATTGGAAAAGGTTTCTATGGGGAATCACACGATTAGGGAATCTTCTGCCATACTCTTTAACCCTTTTTCTGAAATTTCCTTCACAGAAACCTAATACCAATAACATGTCAACTTGCTCACTAAATGAAAATTTTCCGGTCGTTTTTAACACACTTAACGAACTATTATTTAAAATAAATTACTTAGTTTTCTGATTGTGAAGTTACATTTCATAGCCAACTTTTGAAAATTCGATGATTTTAAATAACATAAGCTACATATATGCTTTTATTTATTCGCGTTTTCCTCGAAAACGACAATGTTTATTGAAAAATTACAAGGGTAAAAAAAGGTTTTAAAACAAAATTTCCCATAAAACAAAGTAATATTTTTTTGAAATTGCGATTGGGTTAAAAAATTCTGTCAAATTTTAAGGGTGCACCATCCCTTATCAACCCTTTAAAATGATCCAACTGAACTCTACTTACTGTCGATTGATACTCTTGGAACGCATACAACGTGTACCAAATTTGGTTTTTCTAAGTTGAAGTATAATTGAGATATAAATTTTTTTCAAAATTTAAAGTTCCACTTTGAGGGCCTATAACTTCTCAGGGGTGCAACTTGTTATAGAGGTAAGTTGCGTTAAATCATCATATTTTGGGGCCCCCTACATGCTCTTGCTCTGTGTCGGTTCTTATGCTATATAGTTATAAAAGTGTAAATTTGCATGTTATTCATATTATGCTATTCCATTGAACATAGTAAACACTGAAACTATGGAAAAATAAAATTGTGTTGTTCAGTCGTTTGGTTGGTTTTATTTACAGCATACATAGTTCTCTGAGGCAACTGAGCTAGATGGTAACTATTTTCAATGATGATAGAGGGAAAAAAGTATATCTCCAGTTTTCATGTTATTACTGTTGTAAAAATATTTTTAAGTAGTCCGATTCTATAACTTTATCAACCCTCGCCATCTCTTGTGATTTTCCACACTTGAGACATTAAACCTGTCTTAACCAAAATATATATAATACAATAAGTATTCTGTTGATTTGAAGTGAAATTTTCTCTCATAATTGCAATATTCACATGAATATTCTCTTTCATTTCTAGATGGAATTCCATCTGTGAATCTACATCAAGTGTTTTGATGTTCTTCTGTACATTTAGTCCTGCCGATATTCTCATTTATATATTTTCCCCAATCACTACCGCATGTTTACTCTTAATGTGACGTTTCAAATTAGAATTCAGAGGGCTTCCATAATCGCAATAATCACACTTGTGTAATTTCTCTCTACTGTGTTTAAAGTTGATGTGACTTTTCAAATCTGACTTTCGATGGCTTACATAATCGCAATATAGACAATTATGTAAATTCTCTCTTGTGTGTTTCGAAATAATGTGATTTTTTAAACTCGAAATCTTAGGGTTCACATAATCGCAATACTGACACTTGTGTATCTTTTTTCCTGTGTGTAAAGAGTTGAAGTGACGTTTTAAATCTGACATACGAGGAGTTCCGTAATCGCAATATTGACACTGGTGCATATTCTCTCTCATGTGCTTAGAGTTGATGTGAACTTTCAAGGCTTGAATGTGAGAGCTTCCATAATCACAATACTCGCACTTGTGTAACTTCTCTCTAGCGTGTTTCAAGTTGATATGTCTTTTTAAATCTGACTTTCGAGGGCTTATATAGTCGCAATATAAACATTTATGCAAATTTTCCCTTGTGTGTTTCGAGATATTGTGATTTTTTAAAGCTGACATCTCAGGGCTTATATAATCGCAATATTCACACTTGTATATCTTTTCTCTTGTGTGTATAGAGTTGATGTGACGCTTTAAATCAAAGAACCGAGGGCTTCCATAATCGCAATATTGACACTGATGCATCTTCTCTGTCATATGTTTAGAGTTGAGGTGAACTTTCAAAGCTTGAATGTAAGGGGTTCCATAATCACAATACCCACACATGTGTAACTTCTCTCTTGTGTGTATAGAGTTGATGTGATCTTTTAAACAAGAGATAAAATGGCTTTTGAAATCACAATATTTACATTTATATATTATCTTCACCCTTTTGAGTTTCCTGTTAACATTAGTGTTTAAAGTAATTTCATTGGTGTTACTGGAGTAAGATACCAATTTAGAGGATGGAATATTTTGATAATCTGAACATTCATTTTCCCTCTTATGTGCAACCATCACATGATATTCTATGTTTGTCAAATAATCACAATTATACCCACTATATTTGTATTCCAAAGAGTCCTTTGTTCCCAGAATTCCAATAGAACTATTCAAGCACTTGTTATCTGAACAATCAAAATTTCCATGACCACCTTTATTTAAATCTTTATAATCTTCGATACATTCTTGTGGAAGATCTTCCAATTCCTCCTGCACACTGCACTTCTCGATTCTGAAAATGTGAAGTTCAAATAATATTCTAATTTGTCCAATCTGACAATTAAGGCCAAAGTGGGAGAGGACATTTGATATTTTAAATTGATCAAAGACGTTCACTAACAATGGAAAACTAGTAATTGTCTAATGAAGATGAATTTTTCCAAATTGGTTTTCATATTTATTTGTGAAGATCAAATAATATTCTAATTTGTCCAATCTGACAATTAAGGCCAAAGTACATTGGATAAGTTTGCATTAATCATCATCATTAGATTCTCCCTAATTTTTTGTAACTGGGAGAGGACAGTTGACATTTTAAATTGAACAAAGACGTTCATTAACAATGGAAAACTTCTAGAAATTGTCTAATGACAATGAATTTTCCAAAATTTGTTTTCATATTTACTTGTTATTGTTATACATAACAAAATTTGTTATGTATTTTCAAAATTCATTTTATATTATTTGTTGAATGGAGCAAATCATGAAAATTAACTTTATAAAATATACCATTTCTCTTTCATTTGAACAAGTAGTTAATTATTCTCAAAATAAGCCAAGAAAATATCTATCGGTTGCTTATTAATATAGGTTAACTTACTTTATCTTGAATTCCTGACAATCTGCAAATTCTACATTAATTTCGTTCACATCTATGTATTCAGGAATTATATTTTCGTATTTAATTTCAACCTGACCTTCCGAATCTGGATCATTCTTTATTGTAGATAACATGTTTAGTGATGATTGAATTATCAAAGGGGTCCTAATTTAATAAAATACAAACTCCAGATGTAAATGGTGACTACGAGAATCATCAAGATTTTATTTTTATGTAAATATAAGTAATCTTTTACTTTACATAGGTAAGAAAGAAGGTAATAAGGTACTCTTGATTTCTAGGTTAGATAGGTAAAGGTAGGGTTAGTTAATATATACACACTATATAAAATGTAGAGCAGCTAGAGCTTATCATAGAAAATATAACATTTTACTTTAAATGCCATTCGGTTACCAAAGTTATCTGTCACCCTATTTGACGTTATATTTACTTTGTTTTGTTATTGAAATAAAAACTAAATAACACAAATCTGATTTTCAAATCATTATTTAATAAAATCGTCCTATTCACGGAACAAATGTAACACGTTCATAGAACAAATGATAAACTGAACCGCGGTCGTTTATACAGGTCTGAGAACTCTATGTTTGACATGAGTCTCTTACATGTCGCCAAACTCGTAGTCCCCCGCTCAGTTACCAGCTAGCGCATGGATCGAAGTATGTTGTCAGGATTAGGCGCCATAATCGTTCAAACACGGTCTTATACGTGCCAGAGAACATCACTCGACTCATGCGTCACCCGTGACGTCTTTTGGTACTACGCGACAGTCGACACTTAGCGGACTCACTTCTCAGATAGGAAACAGCCTCGAGTTCCCAGATCTGTATGTACGACCGTGGTCCTATGTAACGAATAGAAGAGAAAGTTGTTCGCCATTAGCGATACATACGGTGTTATATTCTGCAAAAGAAGTATATATATTTATTTAATCTACGAAATTAGGCCAACAATTAACATGTTCATAAATAGAATGTTAATTATTTTTGTTTCCTTTCAGCTCAAACTATGGACAAACATGTCAGAAAAAAATCACTTTATTTGCATATGTTCGAGTTTTTAAAGAAACACTTATCAAATAAAATTTTATTATACCCTAAAAGAATTAAAATCTAGGAATGGCTATTAATATTACGTCAATCATACGTTCGATAGTCTCTTAAGCTTAATGCGTAATCCCCCTGTTGTCTTCCTCGCACTTCTATATACACTCTTCATCGCCCACGCATAGAGGAATCTTCCCGGACCAACTATGGGACTTCCCCGCACCGTCCTTAACAGTGCCGTACTCATAAGACATAATATCTAGCATAAAGAACAGGACTGAAATTTGTAATATTTTTTTTATATTTTGATAACACGAGACGAAAACCTATAATGTTCGAAGGACATCGTGTGAGTTAGCAGTGGAATGTAGGAAGAGGAGATAGGTATTCGTATTTTTCTTGAAGTTTTGGAGGTTATAGGCATAGCGAAAGACCTAGGTAAAGAGTTCCACAAAAATTAAATCTGGTAGCAGGAAGTTTGGCAGGCCTCGAGCTTCCCACTTGTATATCTTACCTTCTGTGTGTTTGGAGTAGATGTGAACTTTCAGAACCTGAATCTAAGGGCTTACATAATCGCAATATTCACACTTGTCTAACTTCTCTCTAGTATGTTTATAGTTGATGTGACTGTTTAAATCTGACATTCGAGGGCTTCTATAATTGCAATATAGTATTATAAAAACTCTTTACTGAGTTTTATTCTTTAATTATGATTTGAATTAATTTGAATATTGATTTGAATATTTCAATGTTTTGAATTCTACCGGCTAGCTTTTATTTGTATTTTAAATCTTATGTTTGTTTTGATTTGAATAATGAACTTTTACCTTTTTATTTTATATCTATGGAATTAAACACAATGTTCTTTGAATGTTAAAAACTTTTATATTTAAATTTCTATGACTCTATTTTTATCTCGGGTATCAATTTTAACAATTTTATGTTCAAATAGATCTATGATCTAACCTCAAAATTATTTACTATTTATCTTTGTTTACAAAGTTATAATCTACAATCTTTCTTTCAGATTTACAGACAGATAATAATACAATGGAGAAATAACAAATAAACTTACGTTTAGTTTATATCCAAGAATATGTTTTAAAATGTAGGCAATGTTCACTTGGCTTGATCTTCTTATTAATTTGATAATTCACTTTACCCGTAGGTACACAATTTCTCTGCTATACACAAATCACAGGTAAACAATGTGGTTACTTCTTTAGAAATCAGGAACTGTTGATAATTGTTAACTTGTCTTATTCTTTTTCAAAAGATATAAAACCTTAAATGATGTATTGGAACGTTGTCGAAGACTAACTATTATACGATGCTACTTGTGAATTATGGTTATAATAACTTTTAAAAACTTTGTTCGAAGACTGGGAACACTACTTGACTTGTATAAATTATTTATTTGCTTCGGTTACTTTCAACCTTACGAAGCTACTGGAACACTTGGGTTCACCGATGTTTATCCAAAAACTAAGGTTATGGAAATTTTATGATTAGCTTGAGTACCTTGACTCTTCAGATGTTGATGGCTAACTGATTTGGCTTGTCTTCAGATGCCTTTTATAGGTCTTCAAAACCGACGCTAAGTATTTTCAAAATTAACCAATGAGGTGCTTAGTTTACCTATCAAGAATGCTTTGTTGATTGTTGCAAACTGACAGAACTATTACATTGTTACTAGTCTGACGTTTATAAAATCGCTAGACCAATCAGAACTTAGTATTCTTTAAATTTTTAATTATTGGAGATTTTCATCTTATTTTAAATGATAATGATTCCTTCTTTTTAAATTCATATTGCCTACATTTTTCCACACACTTTGGTATAAGATAACCTATAATTAGGTTATTATTAATATAATTATTATGAATTTGACAGTTGTCATTATTAAAAACTAATACATAATATAACATATCAATAACATTTCTTTAACATTATAGAACTCAAATTTACTAATCCTAACTTATATCTATAACATTTTTCAATAGTTTGTGCTATCTCATGATAGTTTTTGTAATCATTTTAATTATGATTTCTGTCTTCGTAACACTGTACGTTTATTCACTTTCACTGAAGTTCTTGTTTTACACTTTTATTCTAATTAAATTGTTGTTTATTATGTTTTACATTGTTCATTATATTATACTAACTATTATTTAACTTTTAATATTGTTTTTAATTCCATATAATATCTTTTTATTAATCTTTTCTGATTTTCAATGTTTGGTAAGTTCTAATTTTATCATTTTATTGTTTAGGAAATGAAATCATAACAATAGGTATAAATTCTCTCTTTTGTGCGTTCGAATTATTGTGATTTTTCAAAGCTGACATCTTTGGACTTCTGTAATCGCAAGACACACTTGCATACATTTTGTCTTGTGTGTTGTGAATTGATGACATTTTAAATTTGCCTTCCAAGGGCTTTCATAATCCCAATATTGACACTTGTGTATCTTCTCTATTTTTGTATGTATAGAGTTATAAGTGAACTTTTAAACACTATAGAAGTCACAATATTCACATTTATATATCTTCACCCTTTCTAGTATCCTGCTAATATTATGTTTAAAGTAAGTAAGTGCGCCCATACTAGTGAAGTTCCGAACAGTTGAGAAGAGGAAGGAAATGATAATAGCAGCCGTAAAAATGAGAGGAATAAAGGTAAACGAATGTGGGCTTGAAGGCACCAACAGAAATATTTACTTCAATGATGGCCTGACAGTGCAAACTCAGATGCTTTTCAAAAAGGTACGAGATTTCAGAAAAGAAAAAACTAAAAGTCTTCGTAGGGGGCAAAATATTTCTCAAAAAAAGTGATGCTGATAATCCAATAAGGATTCACTCTGAAAATGACTGTTACAAAAGTAACAAATGAAAATACTACTATACATAAATATAAGAAGTTTAAAGAACAAACTGCTAAGTTTTTACTCCTATAAATAACGTCTTGGATGAATACAAAACTAAAAAAACTGTCTTGTGTGATAATCTCAATGAAATTCCCCAATTTAGAGATAATATAATGCATATAAATATGTGTAGCATATTCAGGGTGTCCCAAGTTTTAGTAGCAGAACTTTAACAGTCGATAGAAAATTTAATTTTGAGAAAAAGTTCCTATTAACATATATGCACAGACGCTTAATTTTTGAGATACGGGTGTTGAATATTTAAAAAAAATTTCTTAATTTTGTTCGTATCTCTGAAGATGATCAAGATGTCTCAATGAAATTCGGTACCGTGGATGCGTAGATAAGTTACCACATTTGCACATAATTTGAGACCGGTAAATCTTCCAGTGGCGCAGATTCAGGTATTTAATAACAATAAATAGACTCGAAAATTGTTATCACCCTGTAAAGACTACTTTTTAGGAACAAACTTCGATGCAAAATTTAAATCTAAGCAATTAAGGTCCCTTGATATTTCGTGGTACCTGGCACCGTTTCACGGCAAATTTAATTTTTGTGAATAATTATCACCACCATGAAAATCTTCATTAAGTTAATGCAAGACCAAATTGCCTCATACCTATGATTACAAAATTAGCAACAAGAATTGGAGATTAAAGCCATGGATCAAGGAACTCTTAGCCTCTATACGCAAAAGGGATCAGAAAAAGGAACAATGCACATTATTATCGACAATGCAGACATTCTAAATGATTATAAAACCTATAGAAATACATTAACAAAACTTAAAAAAAAACCAAATACGAATTCTACAAAAAAAAAATACAAAATAATGGGCATGATTCAAAAAAGCTTTGGAATGTCATCAAAGAAGGTACAAATGACACAAAGCATAATAAAACTAACATAAAAATAATTAAAAACGAAAATGATGATCCTGTTATGATCTCGCATGAATTTAATCAATTTTGTGAGAGCGAAGGCTATTCTTACGATTTCAAGAGTGCAAATTACTTTAGAATAAACGAGTTCCTTGGAAACCAGGACTGGAATATTTTTAATCAAAATTTAATTTTTGATCAAATGGTAAGTCTTTTCTATGCAATTATCTACGAAGCAATTGACTTATCTGTTCCCTCTCGCTTTTTAAGCACATCGTCTTTCCCTAAATGATATTCCAAGGAATTAAAAGATGTTATTTTTCAAAAGAAAGGAGCACAAAGAAAGTTTAAAAATAGCCATTCTCCATCGGATTTTTATCTTTTTTCTCAGTTAAGAAAGCAATGTCGTAGCAAAGGTTATAATAATGAGTGGACTGTAATTTTACTAACTATAGTTTTATTCACAACACAAATAACAATACTGAATATAGTAACAAAAAGGATTAATTTAAGCGATGACAAGTTACCCTTTTGAGAGCGCGTGGCTAACTGACTATCATAGAAAAATTATATGTCTACAGAATAAAATGAACATAGATTTCCTCCAACAAGCAATGTAAACGAATTTCAGAGGAATGTTACAAAAATCATATACGTGATACAGAAAATAATAATCCCTCGAATATTAAATATTTTTTCAACTACGTAAATGAAAAACGAAACATGAACGAATATCCTAACGAGATGTCCTTTAACAGAGTAACTGTCTCATATGGAAATGATATTGCTAATAGTTTTGCAGGACATTTTTCTTCAGTTTATACAAATAAAAAATTAAATATTCCGATACTGAATTCAAATAATAATATTTTAACAAATAATTTTCATATCACACTTGGTCAAATTTATTCAGCCATAAGCAAGTTGAACTCAAACAAGGGTTTTTATTTCATCAAGACCTTTGTAATTTTTGTATAATAAATCTTTGGAAGTAGGCATTTTTCCTGATAAAAGCGGTGACAAAACTGACATCAAAAGTTACAGACCAATTTCTATTTTATCATGTATACCAAAGCTAATCGAGAGCATAGTAACGGAACATCTCTCTAGTCTATAAACATATAGTAATTTATGAACAGCATGGATTTACAAAGGGAAAATCTGCTGATGCTAATTTATTAGGTACTATTTACACAATTTGTCTTGGAGGCTATACATGAAAAGGGTCAAGTAGACTGTATATACACCGATTTTTGTAAAGCTTCAGACCGCATAAATCATGAGCTATTGATCTCAAAGATATACTCAGTAGGTATACAAGGTGCATTATTGGAGTGGTTGAAAAGCTACATTACCAACAGGAAACAAATAGTAAAGCAAAAAACTTTTTTTTTTGAAGAAATTAATGTTCCATCGGGGGTGCCTCAGGGGTCACATTTAGGGCCATTGTTGCTTCTTCTTTTCATCAACGATATAAAGTATGTTTTCAAGATATGTCGTTTTTTGCTTTATGCCGATGTATTTGAAACTTTTCTATGTCATTGAATCTGTTTTAGATGCTCTAACAGTTCAAAAAGAGCTAACAGAACTTTTTATATGGTGCAACGAAAATGGGATGGAGCTTAATGTTGATAAATGCTTTGTAATGAAGTTTTTTTATTACACAGCATTGGTGCGTCCGCACCTTGAGTATTGCTCTTCTATATGGTTTCCTTCTTATAATGTTCATCGTATGAGGATTGAAAGGGTTCAACATAAGTTCTTAAGATTTGCCGCCTATAATTTCAATTAAGACTTGGTTGAATCTATTCTAAATATTGAAAAATTAACATTACGTAGAAATCACAATGATCTAAAATTTTTATTCAAACTCATTAATGGGTTAGTTAACTGTCCTGATTTAACAAATTATGCAGCTCCTTATTGTACAGGTTTACTGTTGGCTCGACGTTTGTTGAAGCAATTGAATTTGGACACATTGTATGAAGGAAGCGTTGAAGTGAATGGTGATGAGTACAATGTTGAAGGAGTTGAAGATGGACCTGGAGCTTTCAGATGTTATTTGGACGTAGGTCTACAACGTACTACCACAGGAGCTCGTGTATTTGCCGCAATGAAGGGTGCTGTTGATGGAGGATTGAACATTCCTCATTCTACTAAGAGATTCCCTGGCTATGATGCCGAAAGCAAGAGTTTCAACGCTGAAGTTCATAGAGCCCACATTTTTGGCCAACATGTAGCTGATTACATGAAAACTTTGGAAGAAGAAGACCCAGAAGCAGTTCAGCCAATATATTAAATTTGGAATCAATGCCGATCAGATTGAAGGAATCTACACGAAGGCTCATGCAGATATTAGAGCAAATCCTGTAGCGGAGAAGGTCGAGAAAGCACCACCAGCTAAAAAGAAGAGATGGAATCGTAAGAAGCTCACACTTGCCGAAAGGAAAGACCGTGTAGCACAAAAGAAGAAATCGTTTATAGCCAAGTTACAAGAGGGTACTGAACCTTGAGCATTCAAAAGTTATTTTGTATTATAACTTAAGCTATCATGTGATAATTTCTAAAATAAAGTCGCTTGATTTACTATCACAAATTAATTTCCGCATTCCCCAAAGGAATACCCGCTCGTCTAATATTAATATATTTCACATACCATATAGCAGAACAAACTACCTAATGCATTCTCCATTTTGTCGTATTTTAACTACCGTAAATCATTATTCAAATCGCAATTTTTGTAACATTTCTTTGGTTGCTTTTCAAAGGGCTTTAACTGGCTCAACATAGATAAATTATGTAATTTCGGATGTATGTATATGTCTGTATATTTTCAATGTAAACTCTTTATTTTATATTCTTTTCATTCTTTTTTCTATACATTATATCTTTACTGAATTTGTTATACTGTAAAAGGGTTCGTCCCGTTAATAAATAAATAAATAAATAAATAAATATTATAGTTTAAAAAATACACTGTTATCAGAAACGAACATAAAGCAAACAATATTTTTTTGTTTAATACATTATGTGCTATTATTAATATTGGCATTTTCAATGTTAATTAGCCGAGTGTAAAACCATGGGGCGCTTTCTGGTTACATTTGTCGTCGCTTTCTGATTATATTCCTCTGAGAAGACTATAATGATTTCATTTCAACCCAACGCGCCCCACTGTCTATGCTACTTAACATTGTTAATAATAATAATAATAATAATGTTTATTCTTATCAAAATATACAGAAAATTAATCACAAAATTCTACAAAACAAAAGTAATTATAAAAATATATTACTCGCTCAAATATGATGTGGCGTGCTTTCTTCACTTTGGACGCTTAATACTTGTTATGGTTCGTAATGATCTTTCGCCTTCACCGGAACTGAATTCACATGATTTATTTTGATTATTCGGGCGCCAGGTTATTTATTATTGAGGTTTACTCTTCATCGCTTTTGTTTCTACTACTTCTGCTAGGGTCCTCTACATATACCCTCCTAGGAGTCAAAAAACCTTATCGTGGGTGGAGGGGTTAAGTACTTTCATTGCACTACCAAGAGGCTAAACCGGTTAAAACCCGGGCTGTCCAAGGGTGAGAAGGGAAACTAAGAAATGACTCACCTAGGGTAAAGCGTAGAACAAACGCTTCGTGGTTGGCATCCCGAGGACCTTAGCTGCGGGCGGAAGCCTCCAATCGCTCGCTAATACCGGAAGGCTGGGCCTCAGTACGAACCGCTGGATGGAGTGCCAGAGAGGAGTGTACTGAGAGTCTGGAGACGGGGAGCTAGCCTTAATTGGCCGGCTCGTGAGGCATAAACCTCTATAAAAAACCGACAGCTAAGTCGTGAAAACCTGTGGAAACAGGGCGAAATCCACAGTATCTAGCCTTTCCCATGCACGCGGGGCTCTGCATGGGTGGACCAATCTTTTCCCTTGATCATCGTGGGAACAATTATGAATTCAACCAACCAAAACCAAAACAACGACGAAAACAGCTATTCTCCAAGGACATCCACAGATACACCAAAATTTAAATCTCAAAGTAGGGGGTACTTGTCGGAATCAGATTTCCGAACAAGTTTCCACTCAAATACCCAGTCTAGACGTACGCCTGTAAAGAACAACGTGTACAGGTCTAGACAGTTTAGCGCAAAGAAACATATATCAACACGGGACTCTGATAGCGACAGAGTTTCCGCAAATTCTAATGACGAATCCAAAGTCAGTAAGATAGTTATTACCGACTCATCTTCTGATTCTGAAGTCTTTTTCTCTCCGCATACGGAAAAAAAGAAGAACACAAAAGCACAGGTCAAGGTCAGTCAGGATCCAAGCGAATGGCAACAGGTTACTCCTCGAGCCAAAAGTCGCCTACCAAAAAAAGCGGAAGAATACGTCCAATCAGAGATGGATGGGGCTAATGTAGCCGACAAACTAGAGTCCATTCTTTTGGAGTTGAGAAACCTAGTTCTGGATAAAAGAAATATCCACACAGGCATAAAGAAAGCAATAGAATCCAGCATCCAAAGTCACAGAGACTTACGGATGAACATGGAGAACACAAGAAAGTGTAGGAAATCCTACACTCAGGAACTCGAGACTAGGAATAGGTCTCTCATCATTAAGCTGGAGAAGGCCGAGAATCTGAATTCTCAGATAGTCCCTCTCCAGGAGAAGATACTAAATCTCGAGGTCATGATTGAGGACATGAACTCTAAAAATCCTACTGGGAAGGAGCAATCTGACGCGACCACCCAGACAAAAACCCAGTGGACATCCCGGACGGTCTCAGACGTAGACCTCCAGATAAAACTTGACGATGCTGACAAATCGTACGCATCATTCAAAGAAATCCTTACCAAAGAATGGCCTCAAGACATATTTAAGGTTTCCAAAGACGCAGGAACCGACATCATGGAGGCTCCAAAGAGGAGCGACTTAGTTGTGTTTGGTCCGCCAGATATTAAGGAAGCCAAAGGACTTGCCAAAAAATTCATTGACTCTTTCATGGGTGAAGAAGACTATAGTCTCATCCAGGAGAAACCGGGGGAGATCATAACGGTCTCTACCCAGACAACAATAGGAAACAAATGCAAGGAAGGGAAAAAACAGTTTAGACATATCCATTATGCTATTCTGGATCATACTAAAGAACAGGAGAAACCATCTCCTGAATGTATCTTCAATACAATATTAAAGATCAGGGAATTCGCACAAGAGAATGATAGGAAGCATATCGCTTTCCCATGTATTGGAAGCTTTGGAAATGATGGCATTTCCAATAAAGACGACGTTGAAATTGAGATTTACGGACGCAAGATCAACAAGCCTTTGAACTACGCTGAACAAACCAGCAAATCTCAAGTAGGCAAGGCTAGGAAACAGCCTATGGAAAGGAAAAGATACAACGATACTGAAGCGGTGATAATAAAGGCCAACGGAGCGTCGTATAAGGACCTAGTCGCCTCCATCAAAAAGGAAATCAACCCTTCAGAAATGAACATCCAAATCTCTGCGATGCAAAAGACAAGGGATGGAAATTTACTTCTCCAAGTGTCAAACGGGAAGGAAAAGGCAGAGCTCCTAAGAGAGACCATAAATAGCAAGTGTGTAGGACACCAAGCTAATATGACAAACAAGAACCGAACGGTTCTGCATATCAAGAGGTTGGAAATTACCACAACCAAAAAGGATATAGCAACGGAGTTATCCACTCAATTGTCAATGGATATAAAAGAAAGCGATATAACCTCGCTAAGGCCAGCGTATGGTGAGAAACAAAACGCCACAATAGTCTTAGACAAAGAAATCGCTAAGAAACTGACCGACCTTAGACACATCTTCATAGGATGGTCTAGATGCTTTATTGAGCAAAGGATCCAAAAGGAAGAATGCGGCAGATGCTGGGAGCTAGGACATAGCGAACCCAGATGCAGAGGCCCAAACAGGAAAGACCTCTGCAAAAATTGCTTAGCACCGGGCCATATGGCAAAGTGGTACAGAAACCAGGCCACCTGCCTGATATGCAAGGAAGCGGGTCATAATACATTTGACGGTAAATGTAAATCTGACAAGAAGGTAAACTCCTCGCAAAAATCAAGGGATGAGAATACTTCAAATTAACGTGAATCGAAGTAGGGCATCACACGATGTGGTTCAAGCCTCCGCCATGTCAGCAAAGTTGTGGATTTTATTGATCAGCGAACCCAATATTAAAGTCATCAACAACATAGGCTGGTGGAAAGATAAAAATCTGGAAGCGGCAATTAAAGTAAACGACCTATCCATGGCGATATCCAAGTCAGAGTCGGAGGAAGGTTTTACGTGGATAGACGCCAAGGAAGTAAGAATATACAGTGTATACTTCTCCCCTAATACCACACTGATGGACTTTGGAATCGCACTGGTTCGACTTTCAAGACATATTAGAAGCGCGAACAGAAAGTCACTAGTAGGCGGAGATTTTAACGCCAAGTCAACAGAATGGGGTTCTCCTTCCACCGACCCGAGAGGAACTCTTGTAGGAGAATGGATGGTTCAATGCAACCTCTCCTTGATCAACAAAGGAAACTCACCTACTTTTGAAAGAAGAAACGCCAAATCTATCATAGATTTAACTTTCGCAACAACAGAAATTGCCGCTTCCATTTCAGATTGGACTGTCTTGGAGGAGGAAACTATGAGCGATCACAACGCAATTTTTTACGAGTTTCGAACCAGGCAAACTGTAGAAATAGAAAGTTACCAACCAGGATGGAATACAGGAAAGTTGGACAAGCCAAAACTAATAGCCTCCATGAAACTTACCCTCAAAAACGCAAGACAGCCAGAAGATCTTACAAAATCATTACAGAGAGCATGCAAGTACTCAATGCCTAATAGACCTAGAAACAACAAGTTTCGGCTAGTGTACTGGTGGTCTCAGGAAATCTCGGAACTAAGGAAACTATGCATTTCCAAAAGAAGGAAAGTTTCCAGAGTTAACTCCACAAACAACGCGAAGGCGATTCAGGCAGTCTACGAGGACTACAAAGTCTCTAAAAAGAACTTAAGGAAGGCTATTAACAACTCAAAGAAAGATTGTTGGAAAGCTCTCTGTAACGAATTAGACAACGACACCTGGGGTAACGCATATAAAATCGCCACTAGGAGGATACATGGGTCATCAACCACTACTAAAATTCCTTACGAACTAGCTGAGGAAATCATCAACGAGCTATTTCCGGTTCATAAGGAATTTCAGAGAAGAACCCTACAAAATAACGTCACATCACCTTTCACGACACATGAGCTGACACTGGCCTCTAAGAAACTGAGAGTCAGGAGCTCAGCAGGAATCGATCAAATACCCACTGAAGTAGTAAAAATAGCTATTAGCGAATTCCCAGAGGAAATACTGAGCATCATGAATTCAGTATTAGACTCGGGGGAATTTCCAACCATATGGAAGCAAGCGAAAGTTGTGCTACTTCAGAAGCCAAACAAACCACAAGGTGTTCCATCTTCATATTGACCGATCTGCTTATTAAATGTGGTGGGGAAGGTCCTAGAACATCTGATACTAAATAGACTGAACACCTTTTTAGACGAAAAAAAGGTCATCTCGGATAGCCAATTTGGATTCCGGAAAGGGAAGTCCACAATAGACGCAATTACGATGATGATGGGAAAACTGACCAGGGTTACATCAGGTTCTCATAGTAGAAGGAAAATAGGGTGCATAATCAATCTGGACATAAAAAATTCGTTCAACTCCGCATCCTGGAAGATTATACTAAAAAAGCTAGATGCTATAGGTCTAGAAAGCGATCTTAAGAAAATGATAGGCAGTTATCTATCAAATATAACCATAGAAGGTATCTACGAAGGCACAAAATTGTCCAGAAACGTCAATAGTGGCGTCCCTCAAGGATCAATATTGGGTCCTACTCTATGGAACATTCAATACAATGAAGTTCTAGAGTTGGATTTGCCAGAAGGAGTATCTACAGTAGCTTTTGCCGACGATTTAGCGGTCGTTGCAATAGCTAGAGATCATCAAGAACTCGAGGAAAGAGTAAACGGGGCCATAAGGATTATAAATCACTGGATTACCTCAAAGGGACTATCACTGGCTGCGGAAAAAACCGAAGCGGTGATTATAACAACAAAAAGGGTGGTCCCCTCATATCCTTCAAGGTTAAGGAGATCACGATTATGCCCCAAAAAGCCATTAAATATCTTGGCGTGTGGATAGACACAAAAGGGTCATACAAAGACCATCTAAACAAAACCATCGAGAAAACAGATAGTATGGTAAAAGCGTTGAGCAATCTCATGCCAAATATAGGCGGCCCATCGAGTGGTAAGAGAAGACTGATTAACTCAGTAGCCATATCTACGGCACTATATGCTATACCGGTATGGTCATCAGTACTTAGGTTCAATTATTACAGAAATAAATTGAACTCGCTAGGGAGGAAACTCAACCTCAGAACTTGTAGTGCATATCGCACTACATCTAGCGAAGCGGTAGAAGTGCTTGCGGACTCTCCTCCACTGCATTTAATAGCCCAGGAACGCAGAGAAACATACGAGGGTGCGACAAAAACACAGGCCAGGATCAACCTACTACATAACTGGCAGGAAAGATGGGACACCACAACAAAAGCAACATTCACAAAAAATCTCATCCCAAACATCGAGAAATTCATTAAGAGAAAGCATGGTCAAGTGAACTACTATATAACCCAAGTCCTTACAGGGCACGGGTGCTTCAAGAATTATCTACACAGATTCAAACTGGCAAACGACAACAGATGTCCGTATTGCGACAACATCGACTCACCCGAACATATGGACTAAATACGGAGACCTTATGAAAACAATAATCTTCAATAAAGAACAAGAGGAGCAGGAAGAAATTCCTGACGCCTAATTCAAATATAGGGTAACAAACAATGAGAAAACATCAAGTAAGACGCAGTCCTTTTCCTGAAGTAATGCGAAGAGCGGTTCCGGGGTAAGGATGAAGTAATGAGAGGTTTTAGCAGGTATGCTCTAATGAACTAGAGTGAGTCCTGCACTACCTGAAGCGATAGACAAAAGCTGACGGTGTGCATCAAGCATTTCCTCTCAACAGAAAAAAAAAAGTATATAGTTCAATGGTCTAACAGCAGATGTTAGTGTAAAACATAGAGTATACATATGTAGACTATTTGGATAAAATTTCAATGTAACATAGAGTATAATATGCCGTCTCTCATTAGCATTTTCTAAATCATTTCCAATATTCCAATATATTTTCTTTTCTTACATTCACTTACATTTGACCCGCAGGAGTGTCCGTAAGCTATTTTGTTAACAAAAATTAGGGTAGTCACATGACTGATCGATCACAGTTCATTTTTAATCTGTTTCTTCAATGTTGAATCTTGTAATTTCTTATTCCCTTGAATATTTCAGTTTATCAATCACAACCTGAAATTTTCAACGACCAGCTACTGCAATATGATTTCGATGTTTCAGGTCTGGTCTAGAAAATAAACCCTACTCTGTGTCAAAAGTACTTATGTCAGAGGAAACTACGGAACTATGTATGTACAGCAAAAAATAACGGTTAGCAATTATATCAACATAATATCTTGATGATTCTCTAGAACACACAAGCCACACAAATTTATATGTGGAGATTGTTATTTAATGTGGATTGTGGATCCGTTTGATAATTGAAATCATCACTAAAGATGTTATCAACAGTAAAGAATGATCCTGACTGGGAAGGTCAGATTGAAATTAAAAACGAAATTGTTATTCCTGAATACATTGATATAAAGGAAATTAAAGAAGAGTTTGTAGATTGTCAGGAATTCAAGATAAAGTAAGCTAACATACTCTAGTTGAATTACTTATATACTTACTAATATTATTATTTTAATCATTATCAATATTAGTATCATTACCATTATTTTCATTACAACCCGGATATTTAAGTACTCATAAAAAATTGTATTGATCTCACAATTGTGTCACACTGTGTCTGTAGATTAAATCGATTAATGGATATAAAGGAAAACCATACCGTGCATAATTCGTAGTGTCCTTTTGTAGTCAGTCAATAAGATGGCTTTTGTTAATTTTACAAATTCAGCTCAATACAGATATCTCCATAAGACAGGAATTTTTCATTATAAAACAAATTGTTAGTATCTTTTACCAGTTCAAAAGTCATTGGTCCTCTCCCTGGCTAGAAGAAAATTAGATAAGGGAAAATATTATTTAGTCACATTTTCAGGATCGAGAAATTCAGTGTAGATGAGGAAGTAGAAGATCTGCCAATTGAATGTAACGAAGACGATAGAAATATAACTGAGGGTGACTATGAAAATTTTGATTGTTCAGATAACAAGGGGTTTCATAGTTCTATGGGAATTCTGGGTACAATGGACCCATTGGAATGTCAATTTAGTGGGTATAATTGTGATGATGTGACGAACATAAAGCATGAGGTGGTTGCAAATAATATGGACAATGAATGTTCCGCTTATCAAAATATTCAATCCTCAAACTTGGTATATCGCACCAGTAACACCTATGAAGTTACTTTAAACACTAAGGTTAACAGGAAACTCGAAAAGGTGAAGATACATAAATGTGAATATTGTGATTTCAAAAGCACTTGTTTGAAAAGTCACATCAACTCTATACACACAAGAGAGAAGATACATGAGTGTCAATATTGTGATTATGGAAGCCCTCGTAAGGCAAATTTGAAAAGGCACATCATCTCTATGCACACAAGAGAAAAGATGCACAAGTGTGAGTATTGTGATTATGAAAGCCCTAAGATCCAGGGTTTGAAAAATCACATTAAGTTGAAACACACAATGGATAATTTACATAAGTGTCAATATTGTGACTATGGAAGCCTTCGAAGGTCAGATTTGAAAAGTCACATCTACTCTATGCACACTAGAGTGATGATACACAAATGTCAATATTGCAACTATGGAAGCCCTCGGAAGTCAGATTTAAAAAGTCACATCAATTCTATACATACTAGAGAGAAGATACACATGTGTGAGTATTGCGATTATGGTACTCCTCACATTCAGGTTTTGAAAGTTCACATCAATTCTATACACACAAGAGAGAAGATACACAAGTGTCAACATTGTGACTATGAAAGCCCTCGGAAGTCAAATATAAGAAGTCACATCAAATTTATACACACTAGGGAGAAGTTACATAAGTGTGAGTATTGCGATTATGGAAGCCCTCAGAAGTCGACTTTGAAACGTCACATCAAGTATAAACATGTGGAAGTCAATATAGAAGATATATGATCACCAGGACTATATGTACTACAACAGGAAGACAAAACACTTGATGTAGATTCAGATGTGAATATTACGTCAAGATTGATGAAAGAGAATATTAATATGAATATTGCAATTGTGAGAGAAACTTGCACCTCAAGTCAACATACTTACAGACTTTGGCTAAGACAACAAACTCTGATGTCTCAAGCATGCGAAATCGAAAGTGATGGTGATGGTTGAAAAGTTGCAGAATCAAAGTTCTTTAAGAAATTGTTACAACAGTAAGATCATGGAAACTGTAGAGACAGGGTCCATACTAGTTTTTTTCCTCTATCCTCATTGTTACCATCAGGCTCATGTGCCTCAGAATTCTGTGTAAGCCATGAATAAAACCAACGAATATGGTGATTGATGACATAATTTTGTTTATTTCTACAGTGTTCAATGGAATACTGCAAATAAACAAATCAGCATCCCTATATGCACCAAATCTAAAACACAAAGAACATTCCTATATCTTGCAATAAAATGCTATAACTTGCTTCCTATTGATATTGAAACAATTTCTAATATGAAACACTTTTCTAAAACTCTTAAACGATTCATTTTTCAAAACCAAAAGAAATTGTCATTCTTTCTTACTGACTGATGGTAGGATGAAAGGATGAAGAGAAAAACTGT
The DNA here is from genome assembly GCA_958510875.1 of Endomychus coccineus. NCBI lineage: Eukaryota > Metazoa > Arthropoda > Insecta > Coleoptera > Endomychidae > Endomychus > Endomychus coccineus. The sequence goes on along the minus strand of OY294070.1, from coordinate 29,608,039 downwards.
TTTTGTTAATCACTTTAATTTGATTTTAAATCTATTATAAATATATCACAATTGGAAATTTAATACTAATGTAATTTTAATATATTTTCAATAATAATATTTGTTCATTTACTTCACATACAAAAGTTACTTTATTGTAACTTTTAGGTGTAACTCATTATTCACTTGAGATATATTATTATATTATGATATTTGTTTTTAAATTTGATATGTATACAAATACTAATGTATATAAATGAAATGAAATAGAATATAAATAACATACAATTTTTTAATTTTATGTTAATTTGTGTTTTATTGACATTTTACAATGCAATTTCTAGTTGATTTTCATTTGATAGTGTTTAGTTTGTTACTCTTTACAATTTATTTTTGATTATACAGGGTCCGGCGAAATGATCTCCCACATTTTAATGTTTAATAAAAAAGCCATTGTAAATGCTATTTAGATTTTATTTTTTTTAACTGAAAATGTATGCTATGCCATTTGTTTTATTAAGTTTTGAAAATTACAGAGTCCAAATGGCGACCATTTTTTTCGATACACATTCGAAGCTGATTTCTGAAAGTTTCCATCACTCGAGCAGTAATTTGAGGCGATATTCCTGTAATTTGTTGACGTATTGCTGTTTTCAATTCGTCATGGTTCAGGGATGGTGTTGAAAAACCTTCGCTTTCAGGTAGCCCCAAAGGAAAAAGTCCCATGGGGCAAGATCGGGTGAACGGGCAGGCCGCCCAACGTCTACACGTAACGAGATTACGTGTCTTGGAAACATTTCCCTTAAAACGTTCATTGTCCTTGCCGTATGAGCCGTAACTCCATCCTGTTGAAATCACACATCCGGATGTGTTTTTTATAAGTTCTCTAAGTTTTGGTTCCAAAAAATTGAGTAGCATGTCGACATATCGATCGGCAGTTACGGTAACCGTCACGCCTCCCTCTTCAAAAAAATAGGGACCCGAAACGCCAAAAGATCCAACAGCACACCAAACGGTAACACGTGGGCTGTCAAGTGGCCTTTTATGAAGCTGTCGCGGATTTTCTGATGCCCAGTAGCGAAAATTCTGCTTGTTGACAAATTGGAAATGCGCTCCGTCACTCGTTATTAAAAGAGCATTTTGTGGGACGTTTTGAAGAATATCGTTGGAACATGCTGTACGATTTTCCCAGTCCCGTTCACTAAGTTCTTGCACGATCATCATTTTGTATGGGTGGAACTTCAGATCGGCGTGTAAAATTCTTCTCACAGAACGATCTGACAAACGCACCGCAGATGCCTGTTTAACAGCTGAACGGCTAGGAGAGCGTTGAACTGCTTCTCTTACAGCTACAACATTTTCAGGTGTCCGAACACTTCTGGGTCTACCAGTTGATTTTCTTTTTAAGGCTGAACCTGTGGCTCTAAAATTTGAAACCCACAACAGACAGACTTCGACAGAAGGGATATCTTATTAAATTGGATTGAATCATACCTAAAAAACCGCCACTTTGTTGTAAAAATTAACAACGAACTCTCAGAAGAATTCTCTGCTTCACTAGGAGTTCCTTAGGGACAGATCTTGGGACCGTTATTGTTGTACTGTTTGTGAATGACTTACCAAACTTTATTAGCGAGGATATAGTCACAATGTTTGTAGATGACACAACAATAACGGTTTCAGGCAGGTCCCTTGAGGAAGAATAAACCAAAATTCATAAGACATGCAAGGAAATGGAGTTCTGGTGCAACAAAAACTCTTTGATTTTGAACAGTGACAAAACTGTATGTGTAAATTTTTATCTCCATAGAATGATCCCTAAGTTAATAAAGGAACAACTTCCATTTCCTTTCACAACCAGTGTTAAACTTCTGGGTACCTGGCTCGACTCCGACTTGAGCTTCAATAATCTCATAAAACATGAATGCAACAAATTAAACAAAGCTTTTTATGGAATTCTTCAACTGAAATCATACGTTAATGAACGAACTATGATAAACCTCTATTATGCACTCAATTACTGTCATCTTTCCTACAATATAATATCTTGGGTTTCTGCCAATGATCTTAATAGAGTTCTTGTATCACAAAAGAGATTAATAAGATTAATTTTCGACTTAGACTACCGTGAAAGTTGTAAAGAAGCATTCAAGAAATACTCAATTTCAACTGTCCCTTCTATTTACATCTTGAATTGCGTTAACTTTACCAGGAAATACACGTTTCATCAACAATCTGACGTTCATGACTATAACACAAGGACCAAAAATCTCCGTGTACGTCCTCAAAATCCAACTTCCATTTCCTTTCACAACCAGTGTTAAACTTCTGGGTACCTGGCTCGACTCCGATTTGAGCTTCAATAATCACATAAAACATGAATGCAACAAATTAAACAAAGCTTTTTATGGAGTTCTTCAACTGAAATCATACGTTAATGAACGAACTATGATAAACCTCTATTATGCACTCAATTACTGTCATCTTTCCTACAATATAATATCTTGGGTTTCTGCCAATGATCTTAATAGAGTTCTTGTATCACAAAAGAGATTAATAAGATTAATTTTCGACTTAGACTACCGTGAAAGTTGTAAAGAAGCATTCAAGAAATACTCAATTTCAACTGTCCCTTCTATTTACATCTTGAATTGCGTTAACTTTACCAGGAAATACACGTTTCATCAACAATCTGACGTTCATGACTATAACACAAGGACCAAAAATCTCCGTGTACGTCCTCAAAATCCAACTTCCATTTCCTTTCACAACCAGTGTTAAACTTCTGGGTACCTGGCTCGACTCCGATTTGAGCTTCAATAATCACATAAAACATGAATGCAACAAATTAAACAAAGCTTTTTATGGAGTTCTTCAACTGAAATCATACGTTAATGAACGAACTATGATAAACCTCTATTATGCACTCAATTACTGTCATCTTTCCTACAATATAATATCTTGGGTTTCTGCCAATGATCTTAATAGAGTTCTTGTATCACAAAAGAGATTAATAAGATTAATTTTCGACTTAGACTACCGTGAAAGTTGTAAAGAAGCATTCAAGAAATACTCAATTTCAACTGTCCCTTCTATTTACATCTTGAATTGCGTTAACTTTACCAGGAAATACACGTTTCATCAACAATCTGACGTTCATGACTATAACACAAGGACCAAAAATCTCCGTGTACGTCCTCAAAATCCAACTTCCATTTCCTTTCACAACCAGTGTTAAACTTCTGGGTACCTGGCTCGACTCCGATTTGAGCTTCAATAATCTCATAAAACATGAATGCAACAAATTAAACAAAGCTTTTTATGGAATTCTTCAACTGAAATCATACGTTAATGAACGAACTATGATAAACCTATATTATGCACTCAATTACTGTCATCTTTCCTACAATATAATATCTTGGGTTTCTGCCAATGATCTTAATAGAGTTCTTGTATCACAAAAGAGATTAATAAGATTAATTTTCGACTTAGACTACCGTGAAAGTTGTAAAGAAGCATTCAAGAAATACTCAATTTCAACTGTCCCTTCTATTTACATCTTGAATTGCGTTAACTTTACCAGGAAATACACGTTTCATCAACAATCTGACGTTCATGACTATAACACAAGGACCAAAAATCTCCGTGTACGTCCTCAAAATCCAACTTCCATTTCCTTTCACAACCAGTGTTAAACTTCTGGGTACCTGGCTCGACTCCGATTTGAGCTTCAATAATCTCATAAAACATGAATGCAACAAATTAAACAAAGCTTTTTATGGAATTCTTCAACTGAAATCATACGTTAATGAACGAACTATGATAAACCTATATTATGCACTCAATTACTGTCATCTTTCCTACAATATAATATCTTGGGTTTCTGCCAATGATCTTAATAGAGTTCTTGTATCACAAAAGAGATTAATAAGATTAATTTTCGACTTAGACTACCGTGAAAGTTGTAAAGAAGCATTCAAGAAATACTCAATTTCAACTGTCCCTTCTATTTACATCTTGAATTGCGTTAACTTTACCAGGAAATACACGTTTCATCAACAATCTGACGTTCATGACTATAACACAAGGACCAAAAATCTCCGTGTACGTCCTCAAAATCCAACTTCCATTTCCTTTCACAACCAGTGTTAAACTTCTGGGTACCTGGGTCGACTCCGATTTGAGCTTCAATAATCACATAAAACATGAATGCAACAAATTAAACAAAGCTTTTTATGGAGTTCTTCAACTGAAATCATACGTTAATGAACGAACTATGATAAACCTCTATTATGCACTCAATTACTGTCATCTTTCCTACAATATAATATCTTGGGTTTCTGCCAATGATCTTAATAGAGTTCTTGTATCACAAAAGAGATTAATAAGATTAATTTTCGACTTAGACTACCGTGAAAGTTGTAAAGAAGCATTCAAGAAATACTCAATTTCAACTGTCCCTTCTATTTACATCTTGAATTGCGTTAACTTTACCAGGAAATACACGTTTCATCAACAATCTGACGTTCATGACTATAACACAAGGACCAAAAATCTCCGTGTACGTCCTCAAAATCCAACTTCCATTTCCTTTCACAACCAGTGTTAAACTTCTGGGTACCTGGCTCGACTCCGATTTGAGCTTCAATAATCACATAAAACATGAATGCAACAAATTAAACAAAGCTTTTTATGGAGTTCTTCAACTGAAATCATACGTTAATGAACGAACTATGATAAACCTCTATTATGCACTCAATTACTGTCATCTTTCCTACAATATAATATCTTGGGTTTCTGCCAATGATCTTAATAGAGTTCTTGTATCACAAAAGAGATTAATAAGATTAATTTTCGACTTAGACTACCGTGAAAGTTGTAAAGAAGCATTCAAGAAATACTCAATTTCAACTGTCCCTTCTATTTACATCTTGAATTGCGTTAACTTTACCAGGAAATACACGTTTCATCAACAATCTGACGTTCATGACTATAACACAAGGACCAAAAATCTCCGTGTACGTCCTCAAAATCCAACTTCCATTTCCTTTCACAACCAGTGTTAAACTTCTGGGTACCTGGCTCGACTCCGATTTGAGCTTCAATAATCTCATAAAACATGAATGCAACAAATTAAACAAAGCTTTTTATGGAATTCTTCAACTGAAATCATACGTTAATGAACGAACTATGATAAACCTATATTATGCACTCAATTACTGTCATCTTTCCTACAATATAATATCTTGGGTTTCTGCCAATGATCTTAATAGAGTTCTTGTATCACAAAAGAGATTAATAAGATTAATTTTCGACTTAGACTACCGTGAAAGTTGTAAAGAAGCATTCAAGAAATACTCAATTTCAACTGTCCCTTCTATTTACATCTTGAATTGCGTTAACTTTACCAGGAAATACACGTTTCATCAACAATCTGACGTTCATGACTATAACACAAGGACCAAAAATCTCCGTGTACGTCCTCAAAATCCAACTTCCATTTCCTTTCACAACCAGTGTTAAACTTCTGGGTACCTGGCTCGACTCCGATTTGAGCTTCAATAATCTCATAAAACATGAATGCAACAAATTAAACAAAGCTTTTTATGGAATTCTTCAACTGAAATCATACGTTAATGAACGAACTATGATAAACCTATATTATGCACTCAATTACTGTCATCTTTCCTACAATATAATATCTTGGGTTTCTGCCAATGATCTTAATAGAGTTCTTGTATCACAAAAGAGATTAATAAGATTAATTTTCGACTTAGACTACCGTGAAAGTTGTAAAGAAGCATTCAAGAAATACTCAATTTCAACTGTCCCTTCTATTTACATCTTGAATTGCGTTAACTTTACCAGGAAATACACGTTTCATCAACAATCTGACGTTCATGACTATAACACAAGGACCAAAAATCTCCGTGTACGTCCTCAAAATCCAACTTCCATTTCCTTTCACAACCAGTGTTAAACTTCTGGGTACCTGGCTCGACTCCGATTTGAGCTTCAATAATCACATAAAACATGAATGCAACAAATTAAACAAAGCTTTTTATGGAGTTCTTCAACTGAAATCATACGTTAATGAACGAACTATGATAAACCTCTATTATGCACTCAATTACTGTCATCTTTCCTACAATATAATATCTTGGGTTTCTGCCAATGATCTTAATAGAGTTCTTGTATCCAAAAGAGATTAATAAGATTAATTTTCGACTTAGACTACCGTGAAAGTTGTAAAGAAGCATTCAAGAAATACTCAATTTCAACTGTCCCTTCTATTTACATCTTTAATTGCGTTAACTTTACCAGGAAATACACGTTTCATCAACAATCTGACGTTCATGACTATAACACAAGGACCAAAAATCTCCGTGTACGTCCCCAAAATCCAACTTCCATTTCCTTTCACAACCAGTGTTAAACTTCTGGGTACCTGGCTCGACTCCGATTTGAGCTTCAATAATCTCATAAAACATGAATGCAACAAATTAAACAAAGCTTTTTATGGAATTCTTCAACTGAAATCATACGTTAATGAACGAACTATGATAAACCTATATTATGCACTCAATTACTGTCATCTTTCCTACAATATAATATCTTGGGTTTCTGCCAATGATCTTAATAGAGTTCTTGTATCACAAAAGAGATTAATAAGATTAATTTTCGACTTAGACTACCGTGAAAGTTGTAAAGAAGCATTCAAGAAATACTCAATTTCAACTGTCCCTTCTATTTACATCTTGAATTGCGTTAACTTTACCAGGAAATACACGTTTCATCAACAATCTGACGTTCATGACTATAACACAAGGACCAAAAATCTCCGTGTACGTCCTCAAAATCCAACTTCCATTTCCTTTCACAACCAGTGTTAAACTTCTGGGTACCTGGCTCGACTCCGATTTGAGCTTCAATAATCTCATAAAACATGAATGCAACAAATTAAACAAAGCTTTTTATGGAATTCTTCAACTGAAATCATACGTTAATGAACGAACTATGATAAACCTATATTATGCACTCAATTACTGTCATCTTTCCTACAATATAATATCTTGGGTTTCTGCCAATGATCTTAATAGAGTTCTTGTATCACAAAAGAGATTAATAAGATTAATTTTCGACTTAGACTACCGTGAAAGTTGTAAAGAAGCATTCAAGAAATACTCAATTTCAACTGTCCCTTCTATTTACATCTTGAATTGCGTTAACTTTACCAGGAAATACACGTTTCATCAACAATCTGACGTTCATGACTATAACACAAGGACCAAAAATCTCCGTGTACGTCCTCAAAATCCAACTTCCATTTCCTTTCACAACCAGTGTTAAACTTCTGGGTACCTGGCTCGACTCCGATTTGAGCTTCAATAATCACATAAAACATGAATGCAACAAATTAAACAAAGCTTTTTATGGAGTTCTTCAACTGAAATCATACGTTAATGAACGAACTATGATAAACCTCTATTATGCACTCAATTACTGTCATCTTTCCTACAATATAATATCTTGGGTTTCTGCCAATGATCTTAATAGAGTTCTTGTATCACAAAAGAGATTAATAAGATTAATTTTCGACTTAGACTACCGTGAAAGTTGTAAAGAAGCATTCAAGAAATACTCAATTTCAACTGTCCCTTCTATTTACATCTTGAATTGCGTTAACTTTACCAGGAAATACACGTTTCATCAACAATCTGACGTTCATGACTATAACACAAGGACCAAAAATCTCCGTGTACGTCCTCAAAATCCAACTTCCATTTCCTTTCACAACCAGTGTTAAACTTCTGGGTACCTGGCTCGACTCCGATTTGAGCTTCAATAATCACATAAAACATGAATGCAACAAATTAAACAAAGCTTTTTATGGAGTTCTTCAACTGAAATCATACGTTAATGAACGAACTATGATAAACCTCTATTATGCACTCAATTACTGTCATCTTTCCTACAATATAATATCTTGGGTTTCTGCCAATGATCTTAATAGAGTTCTTGTATCACAAAAGAGATTAATAAGATTAATTTTCGACTTAGACTACCGTGAAAGTTGTAAAGAAGCATTCAAGAAATACTCAATTTCAACTGTCCCTTCTATTTACATCTTGAATTGCGTTAACTTTACCAGGAAATACACGTTTCATCAACAATCTGACGTTCATGACTATAACACAAGGACCAAAAATCTCCGTGTACGTCCTCAAAATCCAACTTCCATTTCCTTTCACAACCAGTGTTAAACTTCTGGGTACCTGGCTCGACTCCGATTTGAGCTTCAATAATCACATAAAACATGAATGCAACAAATTAAACAAAGCTTTTTATGGAGTTCTTCAACTGAAATCATACGTTAATGAACGAACTATGATAAACCTCTATTATGCACTCAATTACTGTCATCTTTCCTACAATATAATATCTTGGGTTTCTGCCAATGATCTTAATAGAGTTCTTGTATCACAAAAGAGATTAATAAGATTAATTTTCGACTTAGACTACCGTGAAAGTTGTAAAGAAGCATTCAAGAAATACTCAATTTCAACTGTCCCTTCTATTTACATCTTGAATTGCGTTAACTTTACCAGGAAATACACGTTTCATCAACAATCTGACGTTCATGACTATAACACAAGGACCAAAAATCTCCGTGTACGTCCTCAAAATCCAACTTCCATTTCCTTTCACAACCAGTGTTAAACTTCTGGGTACCTGGCTCGACTCCGATTTGAGCTTCAATAATCACATAAAACATGAATGCAACAAATTAAACAAAGCTTTTTATGGAGTTCTTCAACTGAAATCATACGTTAATGAACGAACTATGATAAACCTCTATTATGCACTCAATTACTGTCATCTTTCCTACAATATAATATCTTGGGTTTCTGCCAATGATCTTAATAGAGTTCTTGTATCACAAAAGAGATTAATAAGATTAATTTTCGACTTAGACTACCGTGAAAGTTGTAAAGAAGCATTCAAGAAATACTCAATTTCAACTGTCCCTTCTATTTACATCTTGAATTGCGTTAACTTTACCAGGAAATACACGTTTCATCAACAATCTGACGTTCATGACTATAACACAAGGACCAAAAATCTCCGTGTACGTCCTCAAAATCCAACTTCCATTTCCTTTCACAACCAGTGTTAAACTTCTGGGTACCTGGCTCGACTCCGATTTGAGCTTCAATAATCACATAAAACATGAATGCAACAAATTAAACAAAGCTTTTTATGGAGTTCTTCAACTGAAATCATACGTTAATGAACGAACTATGATAAACCTCTATTATGCACTCAATTACTGTCATCTTTCCTACAATATAATATCTTGGGTTTCTGCCAATGATCTTAATAGAGTTCTTGTATCACAAAAGAGATTAATAAGATTAATTTTCGACTTAGACTACCGTGAAAGTTGTAAAGAAGCATTCAAGAAATACTCAATTTCAACTGTCCCTTCTATTTACATCTTGAATTGCGTTAACTTTACCAGGAAATACACGTTTCATCAACAATCTGACGTTCATGACTATAACACAAGGACCAAAAATCTCCGTGTACGTCCTCAAAATCCAACTTCCATTTCCTTTCACAACCAGTGTTAAACTTCTGGGTACCTGGCTCGACTCCGATTTGAGCTTCAATAATCACATAAAACATGAATGCAACAAATTAAACAAAGCTTTTTATGGAGTTCTTCAACTGAAATCATACGTTAATGAACGAACTATGATAAACCTCTATTATGCACTCAATTACTGTCATCTTTCCTACAATATAATATCTTGGGTTTCTGCCAATGATCTTAATAGAGTTCTTGTATCACAAAAGAGATTAATAAGATTAATTTTCGACTTAGACTACCGTGAAAGTTGTAAAGAAGCATTCAAGAAATACTCAATTTCAACTGTCCCTTCTATTTACATCTTGAATTGCGTTAACTTTACCAGGAAATACACGTTTCATCAACAATCTGACGTTCATGACTATAACACAAGGACCAAAAATCTCCGTGTACGTCCTCAAAATCCAACTTCCATTTCCTTTCACAACCAGTGTTAAACTTCTGGGTACCTGGCTCGACTCCGATTTGAGCTTCAATAATCACATAAAACATGAATGCAACAAATTAAACAAAGCTTTTTATGGAGTTCTTCAACTGAAATCATACGTTAATGAACGAACTATGATAAACCTCTATTATGCACTCAATTACTGTCATCTTTCCTACAATATAATATCTTGGGTTTCTGCCAATGATCTTAATAGAGTTCTTGTATCACAAAAGAGATTAATAAGATTAATTTTCGACTTAGACTACCGTGAAAGTTGTAAAGAAGCATTCAAGAAATACTCAATTTCAACTGTCCCTTCTATTTACATCTTGAATTGCGTTAACTTTACCAGGAAATACACGTTTCATCAACAATCTGACGTTCATGACTATAACACAAGGACCAAAAATCTCCGTGTACGTCCTCAAAATCCAACTTCCATTTCCTTTCACAACCAGTGTTAAACTTCTGGGTACCTGGCTCGACTCCGATTTGAGCTTCAATAATCACATAAAACATGAATGCAACAAATTAAACAAAGCTTTTTATGGAGTTCTTCAACTGAAATCATACGTTAATGAACGAACTATGATAAACCTCTATTATGCACTCAATTACTGTCATCTTTCCTACAATATAATATCTTGGGTTTCTGCCAATGATCTTAATAGAGTTCTTGTATCACAAAAGAGATTAATAAGATTAATTTTCGACTTAGACTACCGTGAAAGTTGTAAAGAAGCATTCAAGAAATACTCAATTTCAACTGTCCCTTCTATTTACATCTTGAATTGCGTTAACTTTACCAGGAAATACACGTTTCATCAACAATCTGACGTTCATGACTATAACACAAGGACCAAAAATCTCCGTGTACGTCCTCAAAATCCAACTTCCATTTCCTTTCACAACCAGTGTTAAACTTCTGGGTACCTGGCTCGACTCCGATTTGAGCTTCAATAATCACATAAAACATGAATGCAACAAATTAAACAAAGCTTTTTATGGAGTTCTTCAACTGAAATCATACGTTAATGAACGAACTATGATAAACCTCTATTATGCACTCAATTACTGTCATCTTTCCTACAATATAATATCTTGGGTTTCTGCCAATGATCTTAATAGAGTTCTTGTATCACAAAAGAGATTAATAAGATTAATTTTCGACTTAGACTACCGTGAAAGTTGTAAAGAAGCATTCAAGAAATACTCAATTTCAACTGTCCCTTCTATTTACATCTTGAATTGCGTTAACTTTACCAGGAAATACACGTTTCATCAACAATCTGACGTTCATGACTATAACACAAGGACCAAAAATCTCCGTGTACGTCCTCACAAAACAACTATGTTTCGCAGATCTCCAGTTTATAAACGTATTGTTTTTTATAACGCTTTACCAGATGGCATCAAATCAAAACCCACTTACAATTCATTCAAGATTGGCGTAAAATAATTCTTTCAACAAAAACCTTTTTACTCCCTCAGGGAATTTATGTTTCCGGATGATATATAAGCATATTTTTCTGGGCAGAAAATGCACATGAATTATATATACGGAAAATCTTACATTATATTATATTATTCATAAGTTTTACACATACACTATTTACATCTAATTGTCTCAGTAATCAATGCACCAATTCTTTGTCTGACTTACCTTCTGTACTTTGTGTTATTAAGGTGAATAAAGCTTATTATTATTAAAAGCTTTATTTATTCTTTGGGACATATAAGAACTTCCTGTTTAAATGGAGTTGTCAGACGTGAACTGAGTCGTTAGTTTGCACCCATTTTATTTATTCTGAAAACATGGCTTCCAATGGTTCTATTTGAAAATTAAGCTCATTCAGAATCAGTAGAATCAGAATCAGTTTATTGCCTGTTATACAGTTGTTTACACTTGTCATGTATATATACATAATATGTAATTAAAAAAATGTAGTAAATAAATTAAGTAGATTAACACGTGAACATATGTTAAAATCGGTTAAAATATGGTAAAATATGTTAAAATGAGCTAAAAATATGCAAAATTATGGCCTACTGATAGGAAAACGCAATAGGATTTTTTCCCGTGGTGTTATATTAGAAAAATATTGTATAATCAAAAATTGAAGTTTAAAAATTCATTAAAATCGTAGAACGGATTTTTAGATAAAAAGTCCTTTAACGTAATTTTAAATTTTTTTAATGGTAAGGCTTTAAAATGTTCAGGTAATTTATTTAGAAATATTTTGCCATAATAATTTGAACTATATTTACTAGAATTTAGTCTTAGAAAATCAGTATGAATATTATTACATTGTCTGGTATTATAGTTATGAAAATCACTATTTAAGACATGGGTGCTATTAGACATTCCGTCTATAAGACAATAATATATATACAAAGAAGGTAATGTTAAGATATTTAATTTAGTAAAAGTAGATCTGCTGACGTCTCTAAAACGTTTTTTTGACATTATTCTTACGACTTTTCTCTGTATACCGAATATTCTACTAGCATGTGAGGAGTGACCCCAGCATGTCAAAGCATACGTCATGTGAGATTGTATTAGCGAGAAGTAGGCCATACGTATCACATCCTCAGGTAAGTGATTCACTAAGTTTCTTATTAGAAAAATATTTTTTGACGTCTTTTTTGTAATCGATGTGTCCTTCCCAGTTCAACGAAGGATCTAGAATGACTCCTAAAAATTTTACATTTGTAGGTTTTTCAAAACTTAAATTTTTATGTGTGAAAAATATCTTAGCTGTCTTGTCTGGATTAACCGCAAGTTCATTTGCACAAAACCATTCCAGAAGAAGAGTCTGTGTATGTTCAAGGGAGCTAATCAAGTGAGCTTCATTTGGGTCGCTACCGATCACGCCGGTGTCATCGGCGAATAACAGAAGGTCTGCTGCTCCCGCTGCCTGTACGAGGTCATTTATGAAAATCAAAAATAGTGGAGGTCCGAGAACCTATCCCTGGGGTACTCCACCGATGACGTCACCGTGATCAGAAGCAACTCCGTTTAAGAAAGTATATTGTTTTCTGCTTGTTAAGAAAGATTTGATTAATTTACAGGTGATGTCATTTAAGTTATAAAGTTTTAATTTTTCTACTAGGATTTCAAAATATTCAACAATTTGGATTTTTAAGCACGATTCAAGAATTTTAGAAAATATTGGTAAAATAGCTATAGGTCGGTAATTGTTCATTTCGTCAGTGGGGCCCTTTTTGTGAACCGGCACTATCCTTGAGATCTTAAGAGTCAGGGAAAACGCCCACATTAATGCACTGATTTATTAACTTTGTTAATGGATAAATAATAATGTTTATTATTTTTTTATTAGTGCGACATTTAGATTATAATGGTCTTTGCATTTTTTATTAGTAAAACTATTAATAATATCTCTCACTTCTATGAAACTTACTTTTTTGAAGAAAAAAAGTTGCAAATTCAAGTTTTTTAGGTATTTTAAGTATTTCTTAAAATTAATTATTTCTAAAATTTCGGGAACTGTGTGACCATGTAGTATGTGTAGGTGTTGTCAATTCATTTAAAGCCGAAATAGACTTCCACATATCTAACCAATTTGATAAATTTTTAAACTAGATTTTTGAATCATCCTCTAAATTACCTATGACGATAAGAGTTTTTAAATTCATTATTTTCCACTAAGTTAATATAATGAAAATTCTTGGTTTCCGGATGGATTCCGCGTCACAATAGAACGACTTGATGCCGACGTTTCGACAACCATTACATCTTCAGGGCAGGCTTGAGGCTTGAACTGAAACCGATTCTTGCGGTTTCTGTAGCGGTATTTAATGTTGGAAAAAACCTTCACGCTACACAGTTCACTGCCTTTATTCCGGTGGTTAACTCCGTTCTGACACATGACGGCAGTTGTATGATCATGTGCGAAGTGAAATTTACATGGATAGGTTTCGAAATTTTAGAAAGGTAATATCCTGAGTCACGGTTTAGAATGTTTGGATGTTTTGGATTTTCTATCGCTTAAAGAATGTTTCGCTGATAGAAGTTTGGGATTCGAGCTAAGACTTTAATATTTTCGGAAAGATTTTGATGATAAGTGTCAAACTTGTGTTCCGCAAGTGTATATCTACTGGCGTCACAAATCCTTGTACAGCGCTCATTCACAAAAGTACCTACTGTACGACCTGTTTCACCAATGTATACTATACCGCAAGAACAGGGAATGCTATTCTGATTTTAAGGATTGGGGTTGGGATAAGTTGACAGCTGTGTCGACCAAGGAGTTTATGACAGACTGCTTCTGGGTAGGATGGTGGTGGGAAAGGCCATTGAGGTATCTATCGGTGTGAGAGGGGTTTTCGATACACACAATGCCCCAAGGTACATCTAGGAACGGGAGTGAACCTTTCGATTCAACTTCCATGGTGAAACGGATATTGGGATGCAATGAAGGGAACAAGATTTTCACGACCATGTTGCCAAACAACAAAAGTGTCGTCGACATATCTAAACCAACATTTCGGCTTGAGAACAGATGAGTCAATAGCATCTTCCTCAAAAGATTCCATGAAGATATAAGTTATAACCGGAGAAAGTGGGGAACCCATGGCAACTCCCGAGAACGGCTACCAAGTATACTAAATTATAAATCGCCTGTTTAAATACTCTTTGGTGATAATAATGTAAATAATGGGTCACCCTCAGCTGGAGATAAATCGGAATTTAATAAATTGCTTTTTCGTGTTTTAAAAGTGATAACATTTCTTGAGAAATGGTGTGACCTATATTCAAAATATGTTCGGCTACCGCTGATTTTACACCATTATTTTTCTTTATATGGGCAAAACGTTCCTTCTAGTTTGACCCACATAACATTTTGTACACGACTCACAATTGATTTTGTAAATCACGAATTTGTCGGAATCGGGAACTTTAAGCTTGTTCTTACATCTACAAACTGGTTGTATTGCAAAATTTTGAAAACAAACTACGGAATTTATTAATTATTGAAGAATGATAAATTAAACTTTTGAATTTTATTGAAGTATTTGAAGGTAGTGGCTCAAATTTGGCTAAGTTCCTTTTTTGTTTAGAAATTAAATTATTGATCTTAGATTTGTGGTAACCATTTTCCAACGCAATTTGCTGAAGTTTCTCAACTTCGTTGTTATAATGATATATTTCTTGCTTTAAATTATCAGTTCAAAACTGTCTCAGATATATCTGTCATAAGAACATATGATAGGATATATCATAAATTTAAAGACGTTTCAGTGGCTGAGAATGATTCCATTTGCATTGGAAACTTCTTGCCATTATCACAAAATTATATTGAAAAAATAAGTCGTACTTATACAGGGTATTTCTCTTTTAAATATGTTCGGACATGCAGTGTTGCCGCTTCTATTAGAAAGTAGCAAATACTTTGCAAATTTTAAATGCATCTAATGGTATAATGGAATTCTTCAAGTGTTTAAGAATAACTTTACTCCAGTATATATGCCTATGTTGCAAGGTTTTTGGTATATTAATTATTTTATACACATGCAGAATACAGGTGGTAAGAAATAATTTCATTTTGGTCAGACAGAAAAACAAAAAATCACAGATATTTTAACGTAGAATACGTTTTTACAGAGGCATCTACTACACGAAATCGTCACGCGGAAATCGACACACGCATGTGCTTGTGGTAGCCATAACGAAATTGTCTGGTATCCTTAGTAGCTGGCGTTCTTTCAGCAGTGAGTGAAGCGTGTGAAGATATTTGTGACGCAAAAAGCATTATTAATGAACAACGTTGACTAATAGTAACAGCCTACATTTCACCCAATTCTTCAAACTAAAAACGTATTCTACGCATTTTGTTTTCGTGAAAACTATATCATTTTTTTGAATGGAATGCTGTATATTATTTCTTATTCAGAAAGTTCTTCAAATTTTCTAATTCTCATGCATAGGGAAGGGGGTCTCATTAGTTGCACACACATGTTCAGCTTCTTTGAGTTTATCCATTTTATTAGAACTGTTTAATATGCCACTCGTTGACAGCTGTTGTTGTGATGTGGGGTTGAAAGGATGAAATAAGTAAATTCTTTATTGATTATCACTACTATATTCATAATCTATACACTATTTCTCCAACTATTATGAAGGAAATATATTTACAGTTTTACTATTCTAAAGAGGGATTACTGTGTTTCCTAATGTTCTAATATACACTTTATATAAGAGCCTGAATGAGAGGACTAGCATAACCTCATTGACTCTTTTTTATTATGTAGATTTATGTGATGTTTTAAATTTGCCAACAGAGGGGTATCAAAATCCTAATACCGAGATTTGTGTATCTTCTTTCTTTCTTGTTTATGTGTAGGGTTGATGCGAGTTCCATAATATCAT
The DNA here is from genome assembly GCA_958510875.1 of Endomychus coccineus. Classification (NCBI taxonomy): domain Eukaryota; kingdom Metazoa; phylum Arthropoda; class Insecta; order Coleoptera; family Endomychidae; genus Endomychus; species Endomychus coccineus. The sequence goes on along the minus strand of OY294070.1, from coordinate 29,591,584 downwards.
TACTAGTGCATCTTTTCTATTGTGTGTTTAGAGTTGATGTGACGTTTTAGAGCTGACATCCAAGGACTTTCATAATCGCAATAATCACATTTGTGTACCTTCTCTCTTGTGTGTAAAGAGTTGACGTGAATTTTCAAAACTGACGAATAAGGACTCATATAACCGCAGTATTGACACTTGTATATTTTTTCTTGTGTGTGTTTCGAGTTGATATGATTTTTTAAATTTGACATCTGGGGGTTTCCATAATTGCAAAACTGACACGTATGTAATTTCTCTCTAATATGTTTAGAGATTGTGTGATATCTTAGAGTTGACTTGTGGTGACTTCCATAGCTGCAATACTTACACTTGTGTATCTTCTTTATTATGTGATTAGAGTTGATATGAAGTTTTAGAGAATTAATCTGAGGGCTTCCATAATCGCAATACTGACAATTGTGTATCTTCTCTCTTGTGTGTTTATAGTTGATGTGATGTTTAAGAGAATTAATCTGAGGACTTCCATAGTCGCAATACTGACACTTGTGTATTTTCTCTCTTGAGTGTTTAGAGTTTATGTGAAGTTTTAGAGAATCAATCTGTGGACTTCCATAATCGCAATACTGACATTTGTGTATTTTCTGTGTTATATGATTAGAGTTGATATGAAGTTTTAGAGAACTAATCTGACAGCTTCCATAATCGCAATACTGACATTTGTGCATTTTCTGTATCATGTGTTTAGAGTTGATATGAAATTTTAAAGCTTGAATTAGAGGACTTCCATAATCGCAATACTGACACTTGTGTATCTTCTTTATTATGTGATTAGAGTTGATATGAAGTTTTAGAGAATTAATCTGAGAGCTTCCATAATCGCAATACTGACACTTGTGTATGTTCTCTCTTGTGTGTTTATAGTTGACGTGATGTTTAAGAGAATTAATCTGAGGGCTTCCATAATCGCAATACTGACACTTGTGTATCTTCTCTCTTGTGTGTTTTGAGTTGATATGGAATTTTAGAGAATTAACCACATGGCTTCCATAGTCGCAATACTGACACTTGTGTATGATCTCTCTTGTGTGTTTAGAGTTGATGTGAAGTTTTAGAGAATCAATCTGATGGCTTCCATAATCGCAATACTGACATTTGTGTATTTTTTGTGTTATGTGATTAGAGTTGATATGAAGTTTTAGAGAATTAATCTGATGGCTTCCATAATCGCAATACTGACATTTTTGCATTTTCTGTATCATGTGTTTAGAGTTGATATGAAGTTTTAAAGCTTGAATTAGAGGACTTCCATAATCACAATACTGACACTTGTGTATCTTCTCTCTTGTGGGTACAGAGTTGATCTTAAATTTTGAGACAGATGGATGTGTATGTTTTTTTGTATGTATGCAGCTGCTCACGTTCCTTGAACGTGAAAGTGTAGTGCCCTCATAATCAAAATTCATAATTTTTTTTAGCTTCTTCTGGTCGTGCTTTTTATTGGTTTGAGTTTTTAGAATCATTTTTTTCATTTGAGATATCGTATTCGAGGGATGATACAAATTTTTATTATCATTTGGAGATTCATCTAGAACTAAATTTTCGATTCTGGAAAAGAAAAAAATTAATACTTCTATTTGTATGGTCGATTAATCCGAGAATATAATCAACTACCAATATCTGATGAGCAAGCTGATAAACATATTCAAATGAAAACCACATGTATCTTATTTCACAAATAATAATGTCACGAGGCCTTTTGCTCTTCTGCATGAGTAGCCACTATACATTCAGATTCACAAACACATAAACATGAAATGTTACTAACAATTTTTGTTCTTAAGCCAAGATCTTGCTCAAGATATAAATAAAATAGTTTTGTAATTCGAAAGCATTGTTGTGAAAATATAAATTCCTTCCTCAATTTTCTAGGACACTATCGAAAAACCCACCATAACCGTAGGTATCTGAACAGCCTCACCCATTACCATCCAGCTCGGAAACAATATATCAAAAATTCTATGTTATAATAATAATAATAATAATTTTATTTGTTTTATATGGTACATGGGTATCATATTACAGTACTACATAATTAGCATAATATAGGAAAAAAAGCATAACAATTCATTTTAAGTCAAATAAAATTTTTAATGAATCTCAAAAGGAGCTTAAGAGTCCTGTGGTGAGATTAATCTATCCAAACATAATTAAATATTCACCAATTTTATTTTATTGGTAAGTTAATTCAAAAATTTTCAGAAAGCAATTTTTAATTCAGATATGAAATTTAAGTCTCTATAAAGAAATAATCATTTAGCTCGACCTGAAAACTCAAAATCTAAAATAAACCCACACTACATTGATCTTATTATCCAATAATCTCACTTTGCAATTTTCTATTAATAAACTAAAAAAAGAGTTCACAGCTGTGTATACCAAGAGCCTTTCACCTACCAAGTAGCCATCATCAGAGATCTAAACCTAAATTAAAGAACAAAATGTGCTTTCAAATACTATTTGAGATTAGTAATGCAAATAAATTGACTTTTTGCTTATACATATCCATTCCTTATGAATTACCTTGTTAGTTGTTTTAAAAGTGAAAAACTTTCTTGAGAAATGGTGTGACCTGAATTTGAAATGTGTTCAGCTAATGTTCTATAACTGAATTAGAATATACCCAATCAATTTTGTATATTCCAGATTTGTCGAAGTAGGGATCAGTCTTTCTAGTCTAAATCAATCAGTAACGCCACAAGCTAATAGTTCTTGATTATCTGTTTTGCTCACACAGAGCTTTTCAAATTGGTCCGCAATGTTTACTTTAACAGAGATCATTCAGTAATGTTGCGAAATTTCTCGTTCTACGTAGTACGGGGTTCCTAATCGATCTAGACTAAAAAATCCTTATCATTGCTTTCTGGTGAAAAGCCAAAATGATCTCACATCTATAAAACTGGTTTTATTGCAAATTTACAAAACTAATTAGGATTTATTTATTATTGAAGGATAAGTGAATGTCACAAAATTATTTGAAAGTAATGGCTGCAATTTGGTCAATAGATTGTTTCATTTTTAGTTAAAAATTAACTTATTTATCAAAGATTTGTCGTAACCATTGCACGTTGCTATTTGCTAAAGTATCTCAACTTTGTTGTTATAATTTTTCTGGTTCTAAAGGACGTTCAATAATCTATGAACAAGAGAGAATTTAAAGCTAATTTGTTTTTATCAATCCAACATTTCAGACAATGTAGTCCAATATCCACTCTATTCTTAACATTTTCCCAGGTTCTACCTTGAGTATTATTTATTCCTTGAAAAATACAGTTAACCTAGAAAGTTTGAGATAAACAATTCAGCTTAAATATGATAAAATTAACATTAAAAGTACACAACATTTCACAATTTATAATAATAAACAAAAAGTATCTATTAAAATAGCATCCATTTTGAGAGTATCATTCCCTCACTCGGTGAATAGTAAGTCTTGCTTAAAGAAACTTTTGTAAATAATTTTACAACTAGAAATGATTCCAGTATGTATACACTGCATAAAGTAAGCATATTATTCGTTTTAAATATAGGGTTGCAGCTATCTACTTGTTTTACATTAAATAAAGATCTAAGAAATTTTTTTTGAGAATGAAAAATTCTATTTTGGAGTTTATATGTAGTGTTTGCTGCACGGATGTCGTGAGCTCCATGCTGCGCCACCTTGCAGTGAGTGTATCAAAAGTTGATATACTAAATTCAATGTTGATTCTACATCAGACTCTAGCCAGGGTGGTATACTTTTGTTTCCAATAGTGAAACAAACTGCACACAGTTTCGATTGGAATTGTCCATAATTTTCGTTCCAAATGCACTATTAATCCTGTTCTGCATTCTGATCATTGTCATACATGTAGCAACAAAAACCTCAAAGCACCAACATCGGTGCAGCAGGCACCACCCATTTTAAACGGTTTTGTTGGTTTCAATAGTTATCTACATAATTCAGCAATAACTCTGTAGGTTGGTCATCACCCATTTATGATACTGATGATTTATTAAGCTATGACTTGACAGATAAAAAACAAGCCTTTTATAATAATTCAATAAGTATATTTCATGATAAAAATTTTCTGTTGAATACTAATATCATCATAATACTTACTTTATCTGGGATTGCTGATAATTTCCAGGCTTTCCATTAGTTCCCTCTATATCTATATTATCTTCAATTCCGTAGTTCATTTCCATCTCACTTTCCAAACATGGATTATTTCCTATTGCTGGTAACATGTTTGTATGGTTATGTTTAGTTGATATTATTCACTAGGTTGTTGAATCCACAGGTACAGGTGATAATTTAATATTCCAAAAATGCAATTTAATTTTATACTCTAAATGTTTATAACTATTAGATTACTGTACAAAATATAACTAATAAGTATATAATTTTGTGTAGTGTTTTTTTATCTTGGTCGTAGACGCACATTGCACAGAATCCTAGAAAATTTTAAAACCATAGAACTATAGACAACAACAGACATATAATACTTAATACCACGGTATATTATATTATATCGTGCTTAATACTAAGTAAAGACAATTCAGTTCTTAAGTTACAAATTGATATTATTTGAAAGTTCAGTTAATATTATGCTCATGAACCTTAATCCTATTCTAAGTTAAATACATGAATTAAAACTGATCGACTCACCGACATGCAAAGATGTATGCAACATTACAAGTAGGTTATAACATTGATGTGATAGATGAAAGAGGCATGAAAACCGATTGATTTATGGATGCAAGGATGTGAATCCAATTCATATGATGAAAATCTTGTCTTGCTGTATAAGAGGCAGGTTGAAATGTCCAACAAGTTAGAATCAAATCATTTCTGTTTAACAATAATGAACAATTTTCAAGAGACAATGCTAAATAAATATGATAGCAATTGAAGGAAGTCATTGTTTGAATAACTATGGCTTAGAGCTAACAACGATAGTTGTTTGCATAATAAATATTATTATTGGATTAAGTTTCAAATTTTGTACACCCCTACATAATTTTTAATGGTTAGAAGCAAAAAAAAGTCAGGTAGTTAATTCTTGCCAGTGTTCTTGCCTAATATTAAATATTTCGAATTATTTGGATAAGAAATTAATAGGTCTAAGAACGCGACTCCTCTAATAAAATACACAGAATGACAGAATACCAGTACTTTTGAATTTCCTAGCTCTGTACGTTCTACGGAGGTGTGGTGGGAGAATTTATTAGCTATATGATTGGGAGGTACGACTTTTGTTAATAGTCAATCGTGAAATATGGATATAAAAACATAGAGATCATATAGAAATATTTGATCTCTATGTATAAACATATAAGATATAAGATGTCAAGAAAATGAAATAATCAAATAATGAAATGAACATATCTTGTTGAACTATCACCTGAGGACGCGTAAGATTGAATATATCGTTCTTCAAAAATCGAAGTAAACGCCAAATAAACATGTTATCCGTAAAGATTGATCCTGATTTGGAAAGTCAGGGAGAAACAATAAATGAGCATGTGCCTGAATATGTAGGTATAAGGGAAATAAAAGAAGAGTTGTCAGGAGCAGATTATCAGCAATGTAAGATAAAGTAAGATTATTATAATGAGACTTGCATTTGTATGTTATTTTTTCATTGTAATTATCAAAACAAACAAAGATTCCCAACATTTTTTTAATATTGTGAAGGATTATTAGCAAATATTATAGTCAAAACCATAATTGAACAATTAGGATGGGTTTGAGGTTTGTAAAATGATATCTAATTAATTTCATTCAATAATATGGAATTGAAGGATAATAAGCAAATTATTATGCATACTGGATGTCGATAGTTTGATAATTCCTTATACATATTTTGATATTTATTTTCTCAGAGGATTTATAATAATTTTAATTTTTTGAAGGGATCAAACCTTTATCCCTCTAAAATACACATAACAAGTGTACATCCAACTGATTTTTATTGCACACATTTTCGACATTGAAGGAATTAGAAAATCAAATTTCTTTATTAGCATTTTCAACAAAATTACTGCACCAGGTTACTCAAACAGATCAAAAATTATCTGGTTGCATTCAATTCTCAATTGTTGTTTCATCATGCACAAATTTCTCGAAAACTATTCAGCAGGCTAATTTACCAATTGAATAAATATTTCTCTATTTTCATCATTGTATTAAATGAGGAAATGTTAAAATTTGTAAAGCTAACTAAGCTAAGTGAAGTTAGCACCACAAAAACAAAAATTTGCAATTTTAAAGCTCCATTCAATTAATCATTAATGTCAACAGTTTCCTTTGCCCATCATTAGTTTAAAATTTTTTTAAAAACTTTTTCGGGGTAGTGATTTTTCGCGATTAACCACTTACCTATAGTTTTAGGGAAAAAATAAAATTTCTAATGTATATTAAGCAAGTAAACTGAATAAAAATCTCATGTTTTTTACTTTCTAAACATAAATGTTAACTTGCTCAGAAAATTCCAACATTTTTGTTTGAGCTTGAAAAAAACGGCAGACTATTTATAACATACTGTTCACGAACATGATATTCGTTGGCATCAATTCGTAGATTGAATATCAAAATGTATATTAATGATTATTCTTGACCTAGGTATGAATTATATATAAAATTCTCGTGAAATAGGTCACACTAACACATATGCTTGTTATTTTCATCTTTACGTACGTTTCGGTCTCACGACCATCATCAGAAAACGTATAACTGTATAAACATGATTTCTTAAAACTAATTGTATCACCACAAGGCGTCCTTATCGCACTAATTTCAATTAAAAATGCCCACGTCGCCGAAACGAACAGCAACACGAACAATCGAAATTATAACACAATTAATGTTTTAAGTATATAAATTAAGAATCCGCAGCTGTGCAATATCGTTATAAGCTCTATACATATTGAATTACAGTATGTAATACGACTAAAGAACTGAACTAAAAATATAACGTTCGAGGATCCACTTTCGAACCAGCTGTTGAAGATTTATGAGGTAATAGAAAAAGGTTCTCAGACCTTATTACTATTGCTTTTGAGGATTCTACCTAAAATATATTTTTAAAATAGTAAAGACGCATGTAGGAATTTGCAAAAAATAATAAAATATAATAAATAATAATAAATAAATTTATTTTTTTGCCCCTTAATACAAATTTGTTGTCTTTAATCTAATTTCATACATAGTTATGTAATATTTTTAACATATTTGTTTTCCCATTTAAGCCGCATTGGCTTGAGTATGAGATATTGGATAAGACAAAAAAATATAATTAAAATAAAATAAAAAGTAAATATAGAATAAAAATAAATTAAATATAATTAGTTAATTTTAGGTAATATTGATATATATTTATATGTATATGTATAACAAAAAAACAAACCTTTAATTCAACAGAAAAAATAAAACCAAAAAAGAACCAGTTAATATTATTGTATAATAGAATTATGTAAAAATTTCATCCAAACTTAGCTTTTGTATTTAGTATCCATTTTTGCACACATCTGATGAATAATTTGATATTCTTCTCAAAAAACTTCAAGTTGTTAGGAAGAATATTGTAAATTTTTGGTAGGTAGAATAAATAACACTTCTGCAGAATAGTTTTATTTGTCTTTAATGGAATGCATTTACACTCTGATACTGATCTTGTATAATAATTATGGGAAGAAGAAATAATGATATTTTTATTTTTGTAATAAAATTTCAACAGTTCAAGAACATATAACTCTTTTACGGTAAATACTCGGAATTGCTTGAATAAAACGTCTTAATTAATTAAATTAGTATATACTGTATATACAGAGTGTGTCAGGATTTAGTTGCAGAACTTTAACAGTCGATAGAAAATTTGAGAAAAAAAGTTCCTATTAACATATATGCACAGACGATTAATTTTTGAGATACAGAGTGTTGAATTTTATAAAAAATTTACTAATTTTGTTCGTATCTCAGAAGATAATCAAGATGTCTGAATGAAATTTGGTACCGTGGATGCGTAGGTAGGTTACCACATTTGCACATCATTTGAGACTGGCATTAGTTCCAGTGGCGTAGACAAAAATATTTAAAAACAATAAATTGACCCGAAAAGTGTTATCACCCTGTAAAGGTTACCTTTTAGTAACAAATTTCGATGCAGAATTTGAATCAAAAGAAATGAGGTCTCTTGATATTTCTCTGTATCTAGTATCGTTTCTCGACAAATTTGATTTTTGTGATTAATTACCACCACCATGAAAATCGGATGAGAATTGGAAAAAGGTTTTCGTTAAAGTTAGAAGATCTATTGTAGGACGTTGTGAACTATGTATACGAGAAAATGGGAATTATTTTGAAGAATTTGTTTTAGATTAAAATAAAAATTTGATATTCGGCCTTTATTTGTAATGTATCGCTGTAGAGATTAGAAAAGACAGCTTATTTTACTTATGTCACTCAAAGATGCTCTTTAATTTGATGTTCCTCTTTTTCCAATTTTCACCCGATTTTCGTGGTGGTGGTAATCAGTGGCGGCTCGTGAATTGTTGAGAGAGGAGGCTGGACATGAAACGTTTTTGTAAAAATATACTCTATTCACAGCCTTTTAACCTTTGCACAGCGACCGTACCAGCTACTTCAGTGACAAAATTAATTGTTACCCAGCAAGAACCAACGTGTAGGTATAGAGTTTCTCTTGGCAAAATTGTTCGTTTTTTTCTTTTATTTTTTTTGGATTTTTAATATTTTTTCTTTTTTTTGGAATTTTTCATATTTTGTTTGTTTTTATTAATTTTATTAACTTTTTTTATATATTAACGGCATTTTACGGTCTTTAGTTTGCGAAAAATGATCAATAATATTATCAAAAAATGTATCAGTTTGTTTTAAGTGTTTTACTAAATCTTTTTCAATAGATATTAAACTAACATTGTATAAACGATTTTGGCCCATTGTATTTGGCATGTAAATTTTAATTCGTTTGAGAGTTATAACGTGTTCCTTGTCGCTTTTCGGTATTTTGCTTACTGCGGTAAGCTCCTAATCCTCGGGCGCCAGATTTTTCTCAAAGGTTTACTCCTTTTTGAAGACTTCTGCTAGGGTCTTCTCCACAAGGCTTGTCACTATGCTATCTAAAGATAGCCTTGTCCCTAGGGTAGCTACAGTGAAGTATAACCAGAGTCCAATGGGCAGAAAACAGTATCGAAATTGTAGGCTTTAATTACAATTGATACCTGCTGGTTATAACTTAGCTCGTTTGAAGATGGAGCAGAAATAATTCAATAAAACGGGTAATTCCAAATAATAAAATATATAATAAATATAACAAATACACTTTCAGAATAATCAATATAAATGCAATTGAACGGTATTATTTCACAAAATCACACAGACGGAAAATGTAATGAAGCTCAAACGGTATATGGAAACTGTTTCACATATCTATTTTTGGATAATATGTTCGGTCTTTAAATTCAATTCAACGGTACGGAATCGGTGGATAAATGATTTAGATTCATCAATTTACGGAAAAGTACGAATCAAACAGGTCCTAGCATAATGAGCGGTGTTCGGTAAATTTTAGATAGCATTATTACTTGAAATGTTGTTAAAACGCACTACGATATATATCAAACGGTTTAAATTAGTAATGTCCGAATATAAAATATTAAGCCACCTTATACAAAATTCACTTAAACGGAACACTATTGTTAATTCACATTTTCAATCTGACTTGAACTCGGATATTAATTATTTCACTTTGATTCTAATATGATAATCACACTTTAACGGTACGGATTGATAATCAAAATCAGAAAAGAGGCCACAAAAGAGGGCACACAAAAGAGAGCGATCTTTTATCGGTCACTGCTTTTATATGTTTTCCGAGGTTCTGGACAGGTCCGCTCCACTAGTTTCTCCCGGCACACTAAACAAGTGTTATCGGAGTTTTTTGGTTGTTCGCCTTTTTATACATAAGGTTGCACAAAGTTTGATGCATTAACTGGCCAGACCCCTGTTTTTGCAACATCTTTTATCGGAATGAATGCAATTTTTAAACGGGCATGATTTCGATTCATCTATTTGAAATTACGGAAATTTAGAAAAGTGACAATCACGGAATTCACATTCGGAGTTCACGCATATCTATTGAAATAATGAACTGTTCAAACTGAGATTACATGTAATATCCGTATTTATTGCCTGATCCAAAATAAAATGATATTTCAAAATTTAAGCTTCGTTGCCGAGTAGAAAATGATCTCTCCACCGATGCCGACGTGACAGGAATGGTGACTGTCAAACAAAGTAGTTTATAAAACTGAGGTAAAACTTGTTGCAAATCATTGTCTATCATATATTTTATCATATCGGCGTGACTGTCGTACTGGCCTAAAATATCTTTATCCGAGTATATAACGCATAATTCATTGTGCCGTGCTATTTTATCAAAAAATTTATATTTTAGAACTAAGTTATCTTAAAGTGTATTGGGGAACTCTTTTGAAAAAGATTCGAAAAATCTTCTATTCGTCAAGTCAAAAAACTTCAATTCATGTAAATCGGAAAATCGAATCTCAATTTGACCTTTAATAGTATCTAAAATTTCATAAAAAAGTTGTTTATAATGTAGTTTCTTGTCTACCAAGAACTACTTTTCGCGGGAGGAGCCTCATCAGTTGAAAAATTTTCAAATAAAATATTAAAATGAAATTCTGTATTACGCAAACTTGAAATTTTTCCAATGAGATGTTTCAAACGATCTCTTGATCAAATATTAATTTGAAATTATCAAGAAAAAACAAAAATTCTTCATTTTCTAAATGAGATTTTAAACCAACAGCAGCATTTAATGAAACCTGATCTGTTGAAAAGTCATCACTGTTTAATACAAAATCAAATGTTTCAATTAAATTGCCTTTATTTTTATGGATGGTAAATACTGCACGTGATGTAAAATTCCATCCAGTTGGAGCATTACAGGGAAATCAATGATTTTTTCTAAAACTTCGTCTTGTCAATACTACTATTAGTATTAAATGATCGATTTTGATAGTTACCTGACATTACTAATCCTTTCAAATCCGGTAAAGGCCGTTTATTTAAATGAAACACTTTTATCATAATATGTTAATTCACTAAATGGATTTTCTAAAAGGCAGCAACTAACTCACTAACACTCATTTTAAATGATCTAACCTTACTTCGCGTGGCGTGACAACACATAAACAAGCACTGACTGACCTACTCAGCAGTCGGCAGAACGCACGTCTCGTATCTCATAAATTGCGAGCGGCTGCCGCAGGCTAGCCTCCAGAGGGTGTTGCCATTTTCGCTGATTTACCCAGTTGGCGTTCGGACTGGTCGGAAAAACGGCAACTGCGTTGAACAACACATGCTCAGCGTTTGAGATATATAGAGAGTCTAGCCTCAGGGCACTGTTGCCAGATTAAAAATAACTACTGAGAACGGGGAATTAATTGTAAAATTTTAAAAATTATCAGAGAAACAGGAAATAAAATGGAGAGTGATCATTAAGATAAATTGGTGAGGAGGCTGAGCCTCCTTAGCCTCCTTCGAGGAGCCGCCACTGGTGGTAATTAATCACAAAAATCAAATATGTCGTGCAACGGTGCTAGGTACAAAGAAATATCAAGAGATCATATTTGTTTCGATTTGAATTTTGCATCGAAATTTGTTACTAAAAAGTAACATTTACAGGGTGATAACACTTTTCGGGTCATTTTATTGTTATTATATCTACGCCACTGGAAATAATATTAGTCTCAAATTATGTGCAAATGTGGTAACCTGTCTACGCATCCACAGTACCAAATTTCATTGAGACATCTTGATTATCTTCGGAAATACAAACAAAATTAAGAAATTTTTTATAAGATTCAACACCCAGTATTTCAATACATAAGCGTCTGTGCATATATGTGAATAGGAACTTTTTTCCTCACAATCGAATTTTCTATCGACTGTTGAAGTTCTGCTACTAAAACCTGGGACACTCTGTATATCTATTACTCCAAAACCACCCGTTCTCATGCGTGCGCTAGGTGAAAATAGTCTTCGGACAGTCCAAATACACCTAAGTATATCTGTCGCTAAGCTGTTGGCTCTAAAACGTCGATTATTTGTCTAATTTGAAGGGACTACAGATATGGGGACTTGTTTAGGTCAAGTGAATTTCCACATCACTACAATACTAGGAATATCAACTATTTTGTCCCCAAGCATAATCTGTCTTTGTTTGAAAGAGGTGCTTACTATAACTGCATAAAATTGCATAATAAATTGCCATTGGAAATTAAAATCAGCAGCAACATAAACGCATACAAAGATTAAGTGCATGATTTGATAGTAAAAATAGAGCCATACTATTTGAGTGATTATATGTCACATAATTAGATTTTATGTGTGTCAGTGGCAATGATTTGTTATAATGTGTACAAAGATTTGTATGACATGCTTTGAAATAAAGAACTTACTTACTTATAAAATTCTCATTAGAATTCGAAGAAAATAGCTTGTCTGTAAGTGTTTTGTTAACTTTAGAATAATTACTTTTAAGATTCATGCGTAGAGAAATTCAAAAATTAATTATGTTTTGTTTTTTAGAAGATGATATTCATCTGAGTGGAGGTAACTCGGATGCTCATAATGTTGATTGGTTATGTGAAGAGTACTCAAATGTTCCCCCTATCATGTATAAACCTACCAGGGATGATACATTCAAATGTCAATATTGTCAGTATGACTGCAATGAAACAACAGTCATGGAAAAGCATATGATGTAAAAATACTCAATCCTCAAATGTGAATAACACCAAAACAGTAATTACATACAAAAGTGAGAAAATACATAAATGTGAGCATTGCGATTATGAAGACACACAACTTCCAAATTTAAAAAAGCATGTCCACTCTCAACATACAAGGGTGAAGATACATAAATGTGAATATTGTGATTATGAAAGCATTGAGCTTTCGTATGTAAAACGTCACGTAAACTGTAAACATACAAAGGAAAAGATCTACAAATTCGAAAACTGTGATTATGAAACTACTCATCCCTCTTGTTTGAAAAGTCACATCAACAGTCAGCACACAAAGGAGAAGATATTTAAATGTCTCTATTGTAATTATGAAAGTACCCGCAGTGCCGATTTAAAACATCACATCAACTCTATACATACAAAAGAGAGGATATATAAATGTGAACACTGTGATCATGTAAGTACTCGTCTCTCAAATTTGAAAAGTCACATAAACACTAAACATACGAAGGAGAAGATATACAAATGCGAACACTGTGTTTTTGAAAGCACTTATCTCAAAAGTGTAAAAAGTCATGTCAACACTAAGCATACGAGAGAGAAGATGTATACATGTAAATATTGTGAATATCAAACTACTCTGCTCTCAAACTTGAAGTGTCACACCAACTCTAAACACACAAAAGAGAAGATACACAAATGTCAATCAATATGTCGTATATAAGAGCACGAGAGTCACAGATTTGAAAAACATAGAGATCATATAGAACTAAATGTTCTCTATGATCTAACATAGAAAGTACTTATGTCTATATGTATAAACTGTATAATGTGTAGCAAAAAGTTTCTAATATTATTTACATAACAAAATATCTTGATTCCCGTACGCTTCATTTATATGTGGAGTTTGTATTTTATTAAATGTGAACCCCTTTGGTAATTGAAATGTTCACTAAAAATGTTTTCAATAATAAAAAATGATCCAGATTGGGATAGTCAGATTGAAATTAAACATGAAAATGTTGTTCCAGAATACACTGATATAAAGGAAATTAAAGAGGAGTTTGTACATTGTGAGGAATTCAAGATGAAGTAAGTTAACCTGCATCAATAAGCAACCAATCAATATTTTCATGGTCTAGTGACAATTTATAGTAATTTTTCAAGACCAGCTTTTACTATAAAAGAAATTGTTAGTAAACGTCTTTTTTCAGTATAAAACGTCATTGGTTCTCTTCCACCTACAAAAATATTAGGGAGAATCAAATGACATGGCTGACTTACTTAAATGTTCGATTGGATTAAAGAAAACATCACTTAATACTTACATTTTCAGAATTGAGGAGTGCAGTCTAGATGAGGAATTGGAAGATCTGCCACTGGAATGTATAGAAGATTATGAAGATTTAAACGGAGGTGACCATGAAAATTTTGATTGTTCAGATCACAAAGGCTTGAATAGTTCTATTGAAATTCAGGATACAAAGGTCTCATTGGAATCCCAATACAGTGGGTCTAACTGTGATGTTATGACAAACATAGAAAATCATGTGATGCTTGCACATAACAGGGAAAATCACACCAGCAACACCAATAAAATTACTTTGAACTCTGATGTTAGAAGAAACAACAAACAAGTGAAGCTATATAAATGTGAACATTGTGATTTCGAAAGCGATTATACCTCTAGTTCGAAAGATCACATAAACTCGATACACACTAGAGAGAAGATACACAAGTGTCAGTATTGCGATTATGAAAGCCCTCGGAAGTCAACTTTAAAATGTCACATCAACTCTAAGCATACAAGAAAGAAGTTACACAAGTGCCAGTACTGTGATTATGGAAGCCCTCTGTTGGCATCTTTGCAAAGTCATATCAACTCTAAACACACAAGAGAGAGGATACACAAGTGTCAGTACTGCGATTATGAAAGCTGTGCTATGCCAGCTTTGACAAGACACATCAACTCTAAACACACACGAGAGAAGATACATAACTGTCAGTATTGTGATTATGGAAGCCCTCAGTTGACACTTTTAAAAAGTCATATTAACTCTCGACACACGAGAGAGAGGATACACAAGTGTCAGTACTGCGATTATGAAAGTCCGCGGAAGTCAAATTTAACATATCACATCAACTCTATTCATACAAGAAAGAAGATACACAAGTGCCAGTACTGTGATTATGGAAGCCCTCTGTTGGCATATTTGCAAACTCATATTAACTCTAAACACACAAGAGAGAAGATACACAAGTGTCAGTACTGCGATTATGAAAGCTGTGCTATGCCAGCTTTGAAAAGACACATCAACTCTAAACACACACGAGAGAAGATACATAACTGTCAGTATTGTGATTATGGAAGCCCTCAGTTGATACATTTAAAAAGTCATATCAACTCTCAACACACAATAGAAGATACACAAGTGTAAGTACTGCGATTATGAAAACTGTCAGATGTCGAATGTGAAAAGTCATATTAACTCTAAACACACACGAGAGAAGATACTTAACTGTCAGTATTGTGATTATGTAAGCCCTCAGTTGGGAAATTCATAAAGTCACATCAAATACAAACACAAGAGTGAAGAAACATAAGTGCCAGTATTGCAATCATGGAAACCCTAATATGCCAAATTTAAAACGGCACATCAACTCTATACTCAAAAATATAAAACTTTAACATTTTCATATGCACCACCCAAGTCCAATATTCATCACATGAAAATACTGTGAAAGAATGAAAGAGATTGCTAGTGTTCGAACACTTTTTCTGTTTGTAAAAATCATAGATTAAATAGTTTGATATCTTCACAATACCCCCCATTTGTTTGGCCCACTTCATGAAACACCCAGAATTAATTCCTAGGGATAGTTCATTGATATTTCTTCTTTCAATTGTGCTAATGAAATTCCATCTTCATCATAAAAGCTACTTTTTCCAAAACTTAGAAACAGTTGTTGTCTCTTTCATTTTTAGCCTCATACACGAATGGACGTTTTCTTATGAATGTCAGAGGTAAAATTCTGTTTAGTATCTTTTATAGTTCTTGATAATTTCTTGATAAACTTCTTTTTTTTTGGGATTCTATTTTTGCATGTCATGCAAATCTAGTGAAATAGCGGCAGAGAATTGGGTTCCACTTAATAACAATTTTTAATTTAATTTTACAAAGAAGTGCCCACAAATTATATGCTTTGTAGACTTTCTTTCAATACCAACATGGCCGATAGCGATACAGATCATATACATAGACTCCGATAGTGTGACGTCACAAACCCCTTCCATTTCCTAGATTAAAACTCATACGTAATTTCTCTTTGCTTACTTGTACATCAGCATCATAATATAATGCTGTAAAATTATATTGATTCGTATGTAACTCTAAGTAGATATTTATTCAAGAACTTTGATTCCTGTAATCTTAGAGCTGAAAATTTTGTTGAACAGAATAATAATAATACATCTTTATTTCCATAAAATAGTTGTTTCAATCCCTATATTACATTAACAGAATATTACAATAATATAAACAACTAAATTGGAAACCTTAGGGCGAAGTTCAAGCGGACAGCGAACCACCCCTCGATCTACCACTTAAACCCTAAAATAATAAATTCCGGTAATATGCACTAGATGCCTACATTCTAACTTAATCTATTATTTGTCATTATAATATTTTGAAATTACTAGCTTGTTAAAGATAGTACATAGGTACGTAATAAACTATCTCACTTGATTCTCATCGGTTTGTTTCTGAAACTATATTATACATTTTTTTCTTGAAAGATGATATTTTATTTAGTTTTAAATTGTTTGGGACTTCATTATACAACTTATATATTTGATATGAAAAACATTGTTTGAAGCTATTAGACTTATGCAGAGGATGAGTGATTGTAAATTTATGTCTGACATTCAAATTATATATATCCGTCCGAAACCGTATTCTATTATACAAATATGCTGGTCTTCAAAATAGGATAACAGAATGAAAAAGATTGAGGTCATTCAACTTAAACCGATTTTTCATATTTAGCCATTTAGTATCAATTAACTTATGTGAGATTCCATCATACTTTCTTATACCATAAATATAATGTAAGCAATAATTTCGAATTTTTTGTATGCTATTCATAGTGATGACGTCAAAGGATGGACCGTAAACAGGTGAACAAAAACTGAAAGGAGACAAGATCAGACTTTCGCATAGCATTTTTTTGTATTAATAGGTAAAACATTTCTGTGTGGATATAACAACTTCAATCCAGTTGTAGCTACAATCAGCCCCAAACTTTTTACATCTTGAACTATTTGAATTTCTTCATCATTCATTTTAAGTATGATCTCACTTTTGTCTAGATTATTAATCAATGCTGGCTTACCAAAGATGATAACCTTAGATTATAATAATAATAATAATAATAATAATTTTATTTGTTTTATATGGTACATGGGTATCATACTACAGTACTACATAATTAGTAGCATAATACAGGAAAAAAAGAATAACAATTCATTTTAAGTCAAATAAAATTTTTAATGAATCTCAAAAGGAGCTTAAGAGTCCTGTGGTGAGATTAATCTATCCAAACATAATTAAATATTCACCAATTTTATTTTATTGGTAAGTTAATTCAAAAATTTTCAGAAAGCAATTTTTAATTCAGATATGAAATTTAAGTCTCTATAAGTTGTACATGAGTTGAGTGGGAATATAATCAACATAAAGTAAGGAAAAGATTTTTATTACATAATTTATCTAAAAAAACGAGGGGTTTATTAGAGTTTTGATATAATGAATGAGATTTAGCAAACTGTTGGATAGAAAAAAGATCTGTATTAATTTGCTCTACTGCAGTCTTGATCTGATTCATTTGAAAGCTATGATAGACTTGTGTATCATTGACATATAAGTGACATTTACAATATTTAATGCAATCTGGCAGGAGCGAAGTATACATTGTGAACAATAATGGCCCTAAAATTGAGTCCTGAGGAATACCACATAAAATAGTACGTTCATGTGACACTGAGTTACTTACTTTCACACACTATCTTCTGTCAATAAGATAGTCTTTAAGCAACAAAACCGAATCATTATTCAATCCTGGGTAATGCAGAAGTGTAATTTGAAGTTTGTGCGATATAGTATCAAAAGCTTTACTAAAATCTAACAGCACTAAAATGCTAATTTGTCCAGCGTCTGTTGCCCTATGTAGGTCATCCAGTACATTTAGTAAAGCAGTAGTACATGAGTAGTTTTTCCTAAAACCCGATTGAACTGCTGGTAAGATATTATGATCGAAAGATGTAAACTAATTTTTATATGTATAACTTTTTCCATTAACTTAGAGCACATAGGAAGAATACTAATTGGCCTAATATCTTGCATTTCTCTTGGTATTTTAGTTTTCGGTATTGGCATTACAATAGCTTTTTACCACATATAGGGTACTTTATTCATTATTAGGCAGCTTTTAATTATATGGGTATTAAATGGTATAATATACGGGCAACAATACGAGCATAATAATATTAATACCATCCACACCAGTTGCATTTGATTTTATTTTATGGATTATGCCTGTTACTAGTTTTTCAGTTACAAGATGAAATTCAAAGCTCGTCGGGATATATATTAGTGTATGATTTTTGTAGAACATGAGCAGATTGCTTGATTCTCCTAATCAGCTATTTCGTGATTCATTTTAAACTTAAATGAAATATCTATTAAAAGTTCGATTTTCAATAGTTTAATAAAGAATCGTGACTATAGTTTTGCTAACATGGTAGCTTCAAAAAACAAATATTATGAAGTACTAACTTACAACAAAAGAGCTACCTAATAAATAATTTTAATGATAATCTTAGGAGAGATGTTTATTGGAATTTTACCTAATTGGGTTTAACAGCGGTTTTTAGCAAACGGAAAATCTAATTATTCAAATTCAACAAAGAAGAATTATTAAGTATTTGCTGATCGTTCAGTAGGATATCAGACTCCTTAAATTTTTTTAATTTGTAGGGTTTCCGGCAAATTCAATTCATTACTTTTATTCTGAATGTGTAAAATCTTGAAATTATTAAAGTTATCGTTTTCAGAATACTTTGACTTGAATAAAGGTAATTCAAAACAAGTAAGAACATAACATAAGAATCAATCGAATTGCAAGATTCTAGAAAGAAACCTTCGAAAGCCTTGGACATGTTATATTACAATTTATTAACACTTCTCTTGAATATGAAATATTTCAAGATAGTTTCAAAATTAGCACCATTACACCAATACCGAAAATTTCAAATACCATAGATGCAAATAATTTTAGACCCATAAATACATTACCAACTCTTGAGAAAGTGATAGAATTGGCAGCTTATACACAGTTGATAAACTATTTGAATAGTAATAATATCCTTAGTGAGCACCATTCAGGTTTCAGGAAGAGTAATTCCTGTGAAACAGCTCTCCAATATACTTTATCAAATTGAAAAAAACAACTAAATGGAAACAAAGATGTTATTGCAGTTTTTCTAGATCTGAAACGTGCATTTGAAACAATGGATAAGAGACATTTTATTACGTAAACTGAGCTATTAGGGAGTTGCTGGCACTGTTTATAATTGGATGGAAAATTCTCTGAATACTGAAGTCAGGAAACAAAAATTGGCTCAAGTTATTCCAATAAATTAAGTATTGATATTGAAGTACCTCGAGGCACAGTTTTGGGGCTCCTGTTTATTCTTTATATAAACGATATTCATCAAATTGCAGGGAATTACTATATTCTCACTTTTGCCGATGATACATTGGTGTATTGTGCAAATCACAGTTTAGACCAAGTTATATTAGAAATGAACAACACATTAGCCAATATAGATAGATATCTGCAGACGAATAAACTTGAATTAAATATAACTAAAACCAAATCAATGATTGTTACAACTAAATATAAATACAATAATAAACTTGGGAATTCGATTGATATAGTGATTGAGAATACATCTTTGGAGATTGTAGAAGAATTCATGTACCTGAGATTTAGGATAGATAATTTGTCTTCATCGGATAATTTATCTTTATTATTTTCGATAAAATTGGTTAAATTATTGTCTTTTTGTACCCTCCGTGAATATCTAAAATTTAGCGAATTTTATCAAAACTAATGAAAATAACTTATCCGATGAAGACAAATGTGTACAAGATGACATGTTTGGATCTTGCACTATCCTTCAAAAACCGGATCAAACAACGGACATAGTTTCATTAATAATAAATCGAATTCAACCTTTGCGGAACATTTAATTATAGAGAGAACCATAACTTTAACGATAATTTCAATATTTTACACATTCAGAATAAAAGTAATACATTAAATTTGCTGGAATCGCTAGAAATTAATAAATAAAAGGAGTCCGATATTCTATCGAACGATCAACAAATACTTAATAATTCTTGCTTGTTAAATTTGAATAATATATTCCGTTTGTTAAAACCCGCAGTTAAACCCAATTAGGTAAAATTCCAATAACCATCTCTCCTAAGATTATTATATATTAGGTAGCTCTTTTGTAGTAAGTTAGTACTTTGTATATTTGTTTGAAGAAGCTACTGTGTTAGCGAAACTATAGTCACATGTCTTTATTAAACTAGTATAAGGTATAATGAAACCAGGTTTACAAAATAAACATTACATATCAATTCTGCAGAGGTGCCATAGGTACCTGTATGCAGGCTAGTTATAATCTTACAAAAAAATAATAAAAGAAAAATTAATAACACAAATAAATAAAGAACAATACCTATATATAAGAAAAATAATAAGAACATTGATAATTTATAGTGAAACCAAAAATGGCAAATAAAAGAAAATATTAATAATAATTATTGTCGTAATTAATTAACTTAATGTATAGTTTTTTTATATATCTTTGTAGTTCTATCTTGTAATCACTCTTTTTAATTGCTTATTTGTGACTATTTGGCAGATTATTAAAGTTTTTATACCTGATAATTTCGGACTCTTTCTCCTAACTTCCAAAATTGCTTTGGGCAATAATATATCTTTGTTTCTTGTTTTTGATAAATTATTTATGAGTTTTTCTGATAGAACTTTGTAGTAGTGTGCCAGTGCTTCAAGCATATATTTTTTTATCTAGTTCAAATGGTATATTATTATCTTCTCTTTTCAATATTCTGATAATTCTTTCATGAATGTTAAATATGGATTTTTTTTACTGTCATATTAGCCGCTACCCAAGCAATGATATCATATGTGACCACGCTATAATATAAACCATATACAATTGACAGTAAATTCTTTGGATTGAGTATTCTGCTTAATTTATATATCACATGAATAAACTATATCTCACTCGTGTGACATACCGTTGTAGTGATGTTAAGTGCTAGTTTAATATGATCTAACCAATCTTCCAAGTATTCAAGCCGTTTTTGCAATAGTTTTTTCAGGTCTTCCCAAGTATCGGCTGATGCAATAAGTACTATGTCATCTGCCTATGTAATAATTTTACATTTCTCAAGGACATCTATCATGTTGTTTATGTAAATAATAAATAATTGGGGGGCCAAGAATAGTTCCTTGTGGTACTCCTTTTAGTTACAACTATAAGATCACTTTTCGTTTTATTTATTTATTTATTAACTGACCAGTTGTTTTCTATTTTGTAGATAACTTTGAATTAATTTAAGTGTGATACCCCTGATTCCGCGATTTTCTAATATTTTAATCAGTAGTGCATGATTCACTGTGTCAAATGTTTTCGCAAGATCAAGAGAAACAGCTGCTAATGGTCTGCTTTGATCAAGGTCAGAAAATAGCTTTACGATTACTTCGATGATTGCATTGTTAGTGCCCATATTTTTTTAAAAACCGAATTGGTTATTTGATATTATTTTATGTTTTTCTACAAATCTTATTAGTCTGGTGTGAATTAATTTTTCAAAATTTGAAATTAGAGGCATTGGCCTATAATTATCAGGTGGTACTTTATTTAGTTTTGTGTATTGGTGTTATTTCAGCAACTCGAAAATGATTTGGACAGTAACCATGTTCTATAGATAGATTATATACATGCGCAAAAGGATCAATAATATAATCAACAATATGTTTTATCACATTGGCATGTATGCTATCTACTCCACCCGACTTTTCATATTCTTGATTATATTTTTCAATTATTCTCTATTTGTTGGTTCAAGAAAGAGTGACTTGCTGAAATCAATGGGTTTACAATAACAAATATTCAACATTGCACCTGTATTATTTTTAATCATTGTATTTTTTTTATTCTCAATTTCAGTAAAGAATTCATTCAAATGATTTCCTTTTGATCATGTATTTTATCTTTTGTTACTTCATTCACTAAATGGTTTATTTCATTAGATTTTGATTTTTTGTTTTTTTTTTATTCAATTTTTCATTCACAAAAGTCCAAGTTTTCTTACTATTATTTTTCATGTAATCTATTTGCTTTTTCTCATATCTGTCTTTAGTTACTTTGACTAGTTAAGTTAATTTTCTATTATATTCTTCAATGTTGCATTAAAGGATTATTTTTCCATTGCTTGTATAATTTTTCTTTAGCTTTAGAGGATATTACTAAACCGAACTTTCAATAGTTATTCTATGTAAGAGAAGAATTTGTTCTTATTTCGACATAAAAATCTGTTAAGGTGTGGATCAGTGAGACACAGTCATTAGTATGTAAATAATTTGTATTAACAATAGAAACACAGGAGATTAACAATCAAAACATACATTTTCAGATAAACTCTTAATAATGTCAACTGTCTACATCTTATAAAAACTAACAATGCCTTTAGCATCTACTAAGGCCCATTGCCAACTCAACTCATAACAGTTAGGGCGCGTTATTCAATTGCAACTCAACACTCAATTGAAGCACAATTTACAACTATGTAGTTACATAAACAAATAAACAATAAATCATACGTCACATTGGGTAGTATTAATAAAAAGAAGCATAAGCTCAGACTCAAAAATCAAACTTTTATGCTTCAACTGGTATTAATAAATAAAGCGAAGCTTTTGCTCAAACTTGGTTGACTCCTGTTTTGAGCATTTACTCCAATCGGTATTAATAAACAGAAGTATTTGCTTGAGACTGGAGCAACTGGTTCATTTCGTTTGAGTATAGTCAGTTGCAAACTCACTGCCAAAATGAGATTTAAATAATTTACCCAATCGTAGAGTGTATTCACATTCTAAGCAATTAATGGGAGATCTCCAGCAGCAACGAGTGAAAATTCTACTGACGTTCAGCCGACAAGAAGTACGGAATTTTGTTGCATTCCTGACTGGACACGTCCCGTGCAACAAACATCTCTGCACGATGGGTCTGGTAGATCAGCCCACATGCAGGGGTTGCGGCGTGGAAGAAGAGACACCCAATGCGGTTGGTCGTCGGACATACCTCAGAGACGATGAAACTACACACTACACCCAAGGAAATCAGAAATATCCCCTATATCAGGTTACTGAATTTCATAGAATACACCTGACTGATGAAGAGATAGCAATATGTGAGGGCACAATAGGACACTAACTGTTAACTGCAGTGCAGTAGGAGAACCAACCTCACGGAGGAAGGGTTTTAGTCGGTAAGAATCTGCACACCCGAGGCCTGATGTTGGGGATACTTCTCATTTTCTCCGATGTTATATCTTTACAAATAATGATTAATTATGACATGATCGGGACTTATCGCAAATAGCTAAAACCTGATGCTGCGCTTAGATCGTTATCAAAAGCACAATTCTGCAAAGCAAGTTTGCTATATCGGGAATTTCACATTTACTTAATGAGTATATCTCGGCTGCAAATGTCATTGTATCATTTATATCCTTCAAATGATATACAGAATGTCCCACGATGTTTTGACAGTCCAATTTCTCGAAAACTGTTGATATGACATATATGAAATTTGGCAGATATAAACAGTCCAAACTGATGTTTATATTTATTATAAAATGACTTCCTTTTTTCCTGTCATTTCGGGTCACGTGACCCCAACATAATTTTTTTAAATGGGACAACCGGTATAATATTACAATTTTGAATATATCATTCAAAAACAAATTCAACGATACCACACTTGTCATCATTGTAATGTGCAGTAATGATAATAGGGGCAATTAAATGAACATCTGTATAGTTTCAAATAGTAGCTACTAAAAATAAATTATTTCATTAAAAAACGTGACATAGGGATTTAAAAGGTACAAGTAATTAAAAAAATTAAAGAAAATGTTCAAATTGATGACACAATGTTCAAACCTTGTTAAAAGATTTCTTGTAAGTGCTGCTGCAATCATTTTTCAGGAAATGATATTCTCTAACTGGCCCAAAAAAGCGAGGAGATGCTGGTAATTCTGGTAGAGTATTTTGAAGAAAATCTAAGTATCTTTGCCCGTTAATGTTCCTTCATAAAAATAGGCTTAATAAAAATGAGCTTGTACATTGTACAAATAACCAAAATATTCAAGGTGGCGCATTCGAGCAACAAAATTAATTTTTGTCGAAAACGGTTTATCAAATTTTACTCTCCTATTCAATTTTGAGGGGTTGAAGCGCCCCCTATTAGGGGGTTGAAGCGCCCCCTATTAGGGGGTTGCTCGCCCAACCCTAAAATATAAGTCAAAAGATGTCCCCCAAACAAAATCACTCGACATTTTTCGGGAGATTTTTCCACTCACTATGGGATAAGAAATATACGGGGTGGCTCGTCTGAGATGGAACATCCTGTATATGTAAACAAATGTGTCTATTAGAGTAGAAACTCTCCCATAAACGGTGTACTAAAGACTGCAAATCAGTATTAATGGTAATGTGGATTTCTTCCGCTACTTATTCGCAAAATTTAAAAATATGATAGTAGTATTTGTAGCTATGTACTTTATATTTAATTCCATAATTATTCATATAACTAATTTAATTGTTCCGAATTTAATAAATCTCAATCCGGCACACAGAACAACTAACCTGGCAACAGCACATTCCAAACGGCCATATTTGTAATATACAGCGGTCTGAGTCCTTGTCAAAGTATGAAGGTCTGCCGAAGCCTCCCTCCCATCGTTTCTCGCGCTAGGTGACGTCACCTAGCTCCTCCAATCACAGCCTTGCTGTCATCGGCTCGTCGCCGGCACGTAACAACATCATATTATGTCGTCGTCAATAACATTAAATAAGCGAAATAAACGACCAATCAGCTTGCACTCGAATTTTAAAAAGAGTAGAAGGGAGGCTCCGGCAGACCTATATACTTTGACTATGGGTCTGAGTGGCCCGAAATTTTGGCAATGTCTGATCGTGTTTAAAAGTAAGCAATTCTGTCTCCTTAGGATAACAGATCTATGACTATGTATTATAATTTAACCCATAGACCATAGATAATATAACAATTAACCACGGTCGTACAAACAGGTCTGGGGACTCGTATGTTTGACATGGGTCTCTTACGCGTCGCCAAGCTCGTAGTCCCTCGCTCAGCCACTAGCTAGCGCTTGGATCTCGAAGTATGACAACAATCACATTATTAAGTAAAATATTTACTATTCTGATTTGAGAGAGGAATAAAACTGTTACTCTTGTCAAAATGTATTACTCACCTTAAAAATAACTTCCCCTTTTTCGTTATAAGTGACGCACACAAAAGACCTCGTTAAAACGATTTCTATGCGGAATCGCAAGCATCCACTTTTTTCGCATTTCCGTATCTTTCGGCACTTTAAAAACAGAAGTTTCTAGCTTTACACTTTTGTACCCCGTTGTACATTTCGGCACAATGCACGGTTTCGTAATTTGTTTCTAAAATCAAACTAAACACAGGTATTCCTTGTGTTTACAAGTCAACTGACAGTTGTCAGAGAACACGGTCGTATACGTGCCAGAGAACATCCCTCGCTACCCGTGACGTCTTTTGATACTACGCGACAGTCGACGCTTAGCGGTCCCACTTCTCACATAGACAACAGCCCCTAGTTTCCAGACCTGTATGTACGACCGTGCAATTAACTACACAAGCCTTTATAGTTGTTTTAGCACAGAAACTAACTAACTTACTCTAGACTCTAACATAGAGATCATATAGATCTCTATGGACTTTAACCCAATCTAACATAGAAAGTACTTATGTTAATGTTCATATATATAAATTGTATAATGTATAGCAAAATGTTACTAATATTATTTACATAACAAAATATCTTGAATCTTGATCCCCGTACACTCCATTTATATGTGGAGTTTGTATTTTATTAAATGTGAACCCCTTTGGTAATTGAAACCATCACTAAACATGTTTTCAATAATAAAGAATGATCTAAATTGGGATAGTCAGATTGAAATTAAACATGAAAATGTTGTTCCTGAATACAATGATATAAATGAAATTGAAAAAGAGTTTGTAGATCGTGAGGAATTCAAGATGAAGTAAGTTAACCTAAACCAATAAGCAACCAATCAATATTTTCACGGTCTAGTGACAATTTATAGTAATTTTTCAAGACCAGTTTTTACTATAAAAGAAATTGTTAGTAAACGTCTTTTTTCAGTATAAAACGACATTGGTTCTTTCCCAGCTACAAAATTATTAGGTAGAATCAAATGACATGGCTGACTTACTTACACTATGTAATTTGGCCTTATTTGTTTGATTGGATTAAAGAAAACATAACTTAATCCTTACATTTTCAGAATCGAGAAGTGCAGTCTAGATGAGGAATTGGAAGATCTGCCACTGAAATGTATAGAAGATTATAAAGATTTAAACGGAGGTGACCATGAAAATTTTGATTGTTCAGATCACAAAGGCTTGAATAGTTCTAGAGAATTTCAGGATACAAAGGTCTCATTGGAATCCCAATGTAGTGGGTCTAACTGTGATGTTGTGACAAACATAGAAAATCATGTGATGGTTGCACATAACAGGGATAATCACACCAGCAACACCAATGAAATTACTTTGAACTCTAATGTTAGAAGAAAACGCAAACAAGTGAAGCTATATAAATGTGAACATTGTGATTTCGAAAGCGATTATACCTCTAGTTTGAAAGATCACATAAACTCGATACACACTAGAGAGAAGATACACAAGTGTCAGTATTGCGATTATAGAAGCCCTTATATGTCATGTTTGAAAAGACACATCAACACTAAACACACACGAGAGAAGATACATAACTGTCAGTATTGTGATCATGTAAGCCCTCTGTTGGCAACTTTACAAAGTCATATTAACTCTAAACACACAAGAGAGAAGATACACAAGTGTCAGTACTGCGATTATGAAAGCTGTGAGATGTCGAGTTTGAAAACTCATATCAACTCTAAACACACACGAGAGAAGATACATAACTGTCAGTATTGTGATTATGGAAGCACTCAGTTGACACATTTAAAAAGTCATATTAACTCTAAACACACAAGAGAGAAGATACACAAGTGTCAGTACTGCGATTATGAAAACTGTCAGATGTCGAATTTGAAAACTCATATCAATTCTAAACACACACGAGAGAAGATACATAACTGTCAGTATTGTGATTTTGGAAGCCCAGCATTCGCAAATTTAAAAATTCACATTAACTCTAAACACACACGAGAGAGGATACTTAACTGTCAGTATTGTGATTATGTAAGCCCTCGGTTGGGAAATTTGCAAAGTCACATCAAATACAAACACACAAGAGAGAAGAAACATAAGTGCCAGTATTGCAATTATCGAAGCCCTAATACATCAAATTTAAAAAGGCACATCAGCTCTATACACAAAAATATAGAACTTTAACATTTTCATATGCACCACCCAAGGCCAATATTCTATCATAAAAGCTACTATTTCCAAAACATAGAAACAGGTGTCGCCTCATACACGAATGGACGTTTTCTTATGAATGTCAGAGGTAAAATTCTGTTTAGTATCTTTTATTGTTCTTGATAATTTCTTGATAAACTTCTTTTTTTTGGGGGATTCTATTTTTGCACGTCATGCAACTCTAGTGAAATAGCTGCAGAGAACTGGGTTCCACTTAATAACATTTTTAAATTTAATATTACAAAGAAGCGCCCACAAATTATATACTTTGTAGACTTTCTGTCAATACCGATATGGCTGATAGTGATTCAGGTCATCTACTGGGTTCCCCATAAAGACTACCAATTTTATATTATTAATAAATTCCCTACGGGATAACTAAATAGGTTGTTCTCTGTGGGATTATCTTCTGTATTCTTTGGGATTTAAGTAAATTATTAATCAAGTAGGCGCCTGACATACCACATGTAATTTTGAGTAATGCAAAACAAAGTAACAGTGATTCATATATCACTCATAAACCTGTAAGTTCTTCGAGATTTTCTTTTAATGAAATCACACCGAATACAGTTAGAGAAGCAATAGCTTCCCTTAAAAATAGTAAATCTATTGATGTGTATGGATTATCAAGTAATTTAATTTAAAAAAACATAAATAATTTAGTTCTTGCCTTAACGAAACTTATCAATTTGTGTATTGAATCTAATATCTTTCCAGAATGTCTAAACAGGGAATGTGATATTCCCTGTTTATTTGCATCATCTCAATTATACACTCTATTGAAATTTCTTTATCTTTATGTGAATAAACATATATTATTATTATATTATTATTATTATCGAAAGTAATACCATTGCACAAGAAGGGTGATGTAGATGACATTTCAAAATACCGCCCTATCTCATTGATTCCTGTTATTTCAAAAATTTTTGAAAAAATACTTTGCCATCAATTAACGACTTATTTTGAGAGCTATAATTTATTTAGTGATTGTCAGTTTGGTTTCCGTAAGGGCCGCAGTACCGCTGATGGTTTGATAAAATTTGTTAACTATACTTTACAATGTTTTGAAAATGGTGACTATTCTTTCTCACTTTTTCTTGATCTTTCCAAGGCCTTTGATTGCGTGTCACACACGATTTTGCTTAACAAACTCAAAAATTACGGATGCGACGAGGGCAGTTGTATCTTATTATCATCATATCTATCAAATAGACTTCAAATGGTTTACGTTAACAATAATTGGTCTGGCACAAATACTGTCAATATTGGTGTACCACAGGGATCCATTATGGATTCTATTAACAATCTATCAAATTATCTGGATATATCTAACAACATTTTATTTGCCGATGATTCAACTGCCTCAGTTGCAAATACTGATCTGACAATGGCAAGGGAGATGTGTGAGTCAAGGGAAGATAGGGCTTTGGAATGGTGTGCAGAAAATCATTTAGCTATGAATAGGGGTAAAACGAATAAACTTATTTTAACCTTATGAAACAACAATTTTGAAACTAGTGTAAGTAGTATTAAATTTATAGGAGTATTTATAAGTAAAAACTTACTTTGGGGCACTCACATTGACTACGTTGCCAGTAAGCTTTGTAAAAATAACTTTGTGTTAAGAAATTTAGCATTCAGTATTTCACAATCAGTTTTGAAAATAACCTATTTTTCATTATGTGAGTCACTTCTCAGGTAGGGCGTCATAGTATGGGGACACTGTGCAGATAGATTGAATTCGACATTATGATCCTGTCTGAAACTTGGCACATCGACAACTTAAACGAATTTCACATTCCAGGGTATCAAATTTACTACAACATGTCTAAAATGAACCAAAATGATGGCACCGTCATATATGCAAGAGAATCATTAAATGCTGTAAGTTCAATAGAAGATATGAATAGTACAAAATTTTACGTATCATCATTGAAAAAAACCATAATAAAATCGGTATATCGGCCATATAAAAACTACCCTGCACCAATAAAATATATTATTAATCACAATAAACTATCAAAAAAACTAACAATTGAAACCTGGAGAGATGTACTTAATAATAGGGACGTTAACGCTTCTACAGAACTGTTTATAAATCAAATAAATAATTTTATCGCCAAAGCTTCATACGCGAGACCTATTCAAAGAAATCAACCCAAAGCCTTGCAACCATGGATTTCCCAAGGCCTCATAATATCAACTAAAAGTAGAAATAAGTTGTATAAAACAGCAATGACCACTAATGCATTAGAGGACATTGAGCGTTACAAAAATTATCGCAACTACTTATCAAAATTAATAAAAAAGGCCAAAACTACCTATTATAAAAATCTTTTAGATTCCTCAAAAAATATTAGAGATACATGGAAAATTATAAATAGTATTACACATCATAATAAAAGTACTAAGAATGTAGTAAATATGGTTGTGAGCCAAAACGGTACTGAATTAACAAATGATAGCGACATCTCAAAAAGATTCAACGAATACTTTGCAAATATTGGCCAAGAGTTAGCTGACAAAATAACAATAACAACTATTCCTAGATCTAATCCAAGAACTTGAAATAATTAAACATATAAACTCTCTAAAAAATACAAATAGTACTGGATCTGACGGCATAACCTATAATTTCATAAAAAGGTACCACAAATTTATTCTAAAACCTCTTCAACATATAACGAACTTGATTTTCTTAAGCGGTGAATATCCAACAATTTTTAAAACAGCTATCATTATACCAATTCATAAAGCAAATTCAGAATCAAATTTCTAATTACAGACCAATTTCCCTCATAAGCAATTTATCAAAAATTGTTGAAAAGTGCATCAAAGACCGATTTTGTAATTTCCTCATCAAGTGTAATATCATATCAGAATCACAATACGGCTTTGTGAAGGGTCGCTGCACTGAAAATGCTATCGATGAATTGACACATGCAATAGTTACACCAATAAACTCCAATCAAAATCTAGCTCTTTGCAAAGCATTTGTCACGGTATCCCACAGCATATTACTTGATAAACTTCACAAAATAGGCATCCGAGGTTCTGCATACAATTTAATAGAATCCTACTTAAGCAACAGAAAACAATGTGTGAAAATAAATAACACAATCAGTGATGAAGTCAACGTAACACAAGGTGTCCCTCAGGGAACTGTCTTAGGACCCTTGCTGTTTTTAATACATATTAATGATTTATTAAACCTCAAAATAAATGGTAAAGTCATTTGCTATGCTGATGATACCGCTGTGATATTTATCGGTACAAGCTGGGAAGACGTCTTGAACAAAGCGGAATGGAGTATCAACAGAATCAAAAATTGGCTACACTGTAACTATTTAACTTTGAATACAACAAAAAGTAATTTCATCACATTCTCTCTCTATAACAATAAAATCCCTAATATAACTGAGATTAAAATACATAATCACAAATGTACACAGCAAATTGATTGCTCATGTGAGGTCATAAGCAATTCAGACCATGTCAAATATTTAGGTATCATGATTGACAAAAATTTAAAAGAAAACGTATTGAGTACTTAACAAAAAAAGTGAGAAAATCTATATACATCTTTTATGTCCTCAGAGACATAGTTCCTATAAAACAACTAAAACTAATATATACCAGTCTAGTCGAGTCTTTACTAAATTACGGAATTGCATTTTGGGGTTCTACATACACAACTAACCTGTCACCATTAACTATAATACAAAAGCACATATTGAAAATAATAAATAATAAACCAAAACGATATTCTACAAAACTGCTATTTAACGAAAATAAACAGCTCAATATAAGGCAATTTTACATTAAATCAATAATCAAATTCATGCATAATAATAATAAATTTAAAATACAATTAACCCACAATCTCTCAACTAAAGCAAATACTTCAGCACACTTGGCGCTACCTAGAATAACTAACAATCTAGCTAGACAACACATCTCGTATATTGGGCCCAAAATTTATAATACTGAATAAAGAAATGAAAACACTACCAAAAGGAGTATTTAACAAAGTTTTACACAATTGGATTATCACCAATAACAACATGCTCATACATAATTTAACCTGAAAAATTAATATTAATCAATTGCAACAGCAGCATTTATTTATTTATTCAACCTACGTCTTGATCCAAATTTCTTAGTGGTTTTACTTAAAATGAATCAACTTCTTTTCTATCTTATTTATTATTGCATAATCTATCCTTTCTTTTTTTTTACTCTTCTTTTTTTTCTTCTTTCGTTCGCGATTATTGTTGTATACCTATGAATGTTATTGAAATGATAGCACACAAGTTAATTCAATTAACTCAAGCTGTCACTCCTCAATATATCACATTTATTAATTGTTTTAACAGCTTCGAAAAATGTATAATCTAATTTAGTGTATAAAACTATACAGCAATAAAGTTGTTGTTGTTGTTGTATTTTCAGATAAGGATAGTTGGAAATCTAAAATAAGTTTGTTTATTCATTCTTGAGTGTCTTCTTTACGCACATAAAAACCAACATTTACGACCCAGAAACAAAAATTTTCATACATACCAAACAAGAAATAGAGACTGTTTCAGAAATGAAAGATGTAGATTGAGTAAAGCTCAAACCGGACCTGTCTATCAGGCGTTTAAATTTTTCAACAAAATACCCACAAAGTGGCAGGCACTTCCTATAAAATGTTTCAAATCTCTTGTTAAAGAATTTTTGATAAAAAATACATTTTATAGTTCGAATGAATTTATTAACTGTGATATGAGTTTTGTAGCTAGTACTATAACATCTAAATGAATCCATAGCTTATAAGACTATATATAATAGTTTTTTCATTAATTTCAAATTGTACGCTTTATGAGCAGTTTTTGTTCTTAACAATTTTTTTTATGTGTTTTATTTTAATATTCAAATTTTGAATGACGACTTATTGTATTCCTTTGTAATTTGACTTGTGTAAAATGCTCTAATAAAAAAAAAAAAAAATTAAATTAATAACTTCGTGGGACGCCATTTTTCTACGAGAAGTTTGTTAGTTTTCATCAATAATTATTCAATTTTTTTGCTTTGATACATTATTTCAACATCCGTTTGAACTTTCATGAATTACTCAGTCCAATAACGTTTTTTTTGTGTAGAAACTTAATATAAGAAGCAATTCGATAGAAGAAGTTAGGCGTGCATTCCGGCGTCAGTTTAATAACAACAGGGGTCACGCGCCAAATCGTAAAACTGATAAGTTATGGGTTCGTCATTGGCGTGAAAATGGTTCTGTACAAAATTTGAAGAAGCCTGGACGTCGAAGAACAGTTCGTACACCAGAAAATATTGAACGAGTTAGAATTGCGTTTACGAGAAGTCCTAAAAGGTCTGCTAATCGACAAACCCTTATCCTAGGAATATCGAAGGGAAACTTAGATCGAATTCTTCAAAGGGATTTAAAATTTCATCCCTATAAATACCAAATGGCACAGCACCTTAGCAATCAGGATAAAGAAGCAAGGTTAGCATTTTGTCAAGAATTTTTGGATTTACATCAAGGAGCAATTCACAGTCTCCTACAACCATTATAAAAAATGTTCTTTTGATATAAGGCAGTTAGTTGTTGTGAATGAAACAACATAATTCATATACATAGGAGTAGGCATGGCGGCACTTGGGGCGGCCAGACAGAGAGCCTTATCAGATGTAGGCAACCAGTGATACACTCGTGCATGCGCGGTATGCCCAGACAGGTATCGGTAAGTACTGACCCTGTATTACCGGCCTGGGTAGACGGTTAGGGTGTGGTCTCGCCTCTAACATCTAGGTGTTACCGGGTAGACGGTTAGGGTGTGGTCTCTGACCGCTAGGGGCCCTTCTGCTATGGTTGTATGATGGATACCGAGTAGTGGTAATCAGCCTGTATATACAAGATCGTTCAAGGTAGACAGCAAGCAATATGTGAGGTTAGGGAGAACTTCAATGTAAAGCAGCATCAAAATATTTTTCTACACACGGGAATCGAACCCGAGAAATGAAATCCAAAGCCAATTCCTTAACCGCTCAGCTATGGAGGAATTGAGAACAAGCGATTTTAATGTTGTAGATATAACCGCAGGGTATCCGGTCTGAGTGATAAGTGCGAGTATATTGCAGTCTATATGATGCAGGTAATTGTTTTACATGACGTTAGTCATGCAGGTATGTCACGAAGCGAGGTATGGAATGTGAGACTTCATAGCGCTAGCCCATAGGGGTTTTGAAATAGTGTTGTTTGTACATGTCGTCAGTCACGTGATTTTTGAAAGAGACCGGGCATTCATCGGAGGTATCATGGGAGGGCTGCTGTTCCTTGAATGCATAGATGGAATGTTATATATAGTATAGAAATGATATCTTCTGCATCTCTCTCAAACGCGATGTTTATAAGGAAATTACTTTCAAAAACGTTTATTCAAGCTGTCTGTACCTTACTTGATTGCTATATTACAAAATGCGATTTCAATCATCTTAAACATATATGGAAATTATTTTTAGTATACAAAATGGAGTTGGGAGACTTCAATGGGGTATGGAATGTGAGGTTATACAGATTGTTTATGTATGACGTTAGTCATGTGAATTTGAATGAAGCTGGCGCGATCTCCAACGAGACAGGTGTGTATGTGAGGTTATACAGAGTGTGCAGGTATAATGATGTCTATCACGCAGGTCTTCAGCGAGGTATCTACCTTGCAGGAGCCTTCAATGAAATGTGGGGTTGTTTGTACATGCCGTTAGTCGCAGGGTTTTGTCTGAGTTATAATGATATCGTACGCGGCGCATTGTCTGCCCCCACAAGTCTTCAATAAGGGGTCATAACATCTAACATGCGATAGTTTACAAAAATGCTGCTTCTCATAATAGCGATATTATGAAGCGTTTGCAGAAATAACTATTAAATCATCTAAGGACTTTTTGCTTGATTAGTACTAGCGAGTACAATATTCGTTATAATATTATAAGTATGCATCATTAGCTTACTTATGCGATAAGATTGTGCTAAATCATGTCCAACAGCAATGTATTCAACTTGGAATTATCGTAATGATGCGCGCGATCCTTCAATGTTAAAGTAGTTTCATAAGTTATCCGAAAGTAATATGAATATATATAAAATGTTTTTCCAAAATTAGTTCCGAAGTAAACATAATTCGCTATAATATTCATTCATGTATGTTTCATAAATTATCCGATATAAATCAAATAAGTTTTGTGGCAGGTTGAACAATATTCACTATCATATTTTGCGGTAGAGCTACAGCTGGTTCGAGAGATAAGAAAGATACGCCGATCACCTTCAAACGCGATGAGAATACTTTATTTTAAATCACACATGTAGTATGTATATATTCGAATCATATTGATTGTAAATCGCATAATATGATCCGAAATCTAGCTGCTGCTGGGTGTAGCCCAATACCTATACAGAATCTAGACGAAGCGGTGTTACGCATCACGATGATTATTCGAACTGTCTGTACAGCTCGATTGCTATATAACAAAATACATTTTTTAATCACCTTAAACATATAGATGTGCTAATATAATTTTTTCAGTATGCAAAAATATACTAATAAAACATTTTTCATCGACACACATTTCTTCATAGGATAGTTAGCTTTTTATAAAATTCAAACAATTTCAATGGGAAACATATATGCGAGGGAGTTTTATAGAGATCGAACTCATTTCCCCAACCACCCAAGAGGTAGAACTATGATGAGGAATAGATGTGGATAATAATCATATGAATATCTTCATATGCGCTAATCTATATGACATTCAAACACATGCTTCATAAAAGTCTGAATATTGAGTAGAGCTATAGTATCTTCATAAGCGATCATTATCAACATTCAGACACTTGTTTAGCACGTGATTCAACAGCCTGTCATCATCGTTCACGAACTATGATGGGCTGATGAGGAATAAAATACCAATAATAATTATATAAATATCGCCATTAGCAATCTGTACATTTTCCTTCACGAGCACAACTTTTACAAACTCCATACGTTCGCGTAAAAGATTATAATGATAAACACATTTTTGTTCATGGGTTTACATACTCATATGAATATCTTCATAAGCCCTAATCTATATGACATTCAAACACATGCTTCATAAAAGTCTGAACATTGAGTAGAGCTATAGTATCTTCATAAGCGATCATTATCAACATTCAGACACTTGTTTAGCACGTGATTCAACAGCCTGTCACCATCGTTCACGAACTATGATGGTTCGATGAGGACTCAAACATTGAACAGATGAATCTTTGAGGTTAAATATCTGCTGTAGAAATTACCCCACTTTTATTACCTTTTTTATTTGAGAATATCGATATTTCACATGTAACTAACCTAAAGCTATTTTGTATGCAACATTGTTATCATTTGCGAGCCTACGAGGGCCTGTGTGTTGGTCGGGGCTAAATGAATATGTTTGACTATTATTACCTGTGGATTTATTTGAGATTCTTCAAGTTTGAGATTGATAACCCACATGAAGAAAGAAGCTTCAACGAATTGATATCAATGAATATTCGCTATTCTGAATGTGACAACTTTATCGGCTTCAACACTCGAGATAAGAGAGAATATTTACCGCTGATGTAGGGAAAATCAATATGATGCATACAAATTGGGGTGGGTGAGAACATCAGACTATAGCTTCATGTGTATCGGAATACATAAGGATTTGACGAGTAAGTGGTGTTTTATTGAATTGAAGATCCGGCGATCATAGTTTACGAACGATGATGACGTCACTGCTTCAAGCCAATGACAGTAGCTGATTCAATCCGGCGACCATCGTTCACGAACGATGATGACGTCACTGCTTCAAGCCAATGACAGTAACTGATTCAATCCGGCGACCATCGTTCACGAACGATGATGACGTCACTGCTTCAAGCCAATGACTAACTGATTCAACCCGGCGACCATAGTTTACGAACGATGATGACGTCACTGCTTCAAGCCAATGACAGTAACTGATTCAATCCGGCGACCATCGTTCACGAACGATGATGACGTCACTGCTTCAAGCCAATGACAGTAACTGATTCAACCCGGCGACCATAGTTTACGAACGATGATGACGTCATCATCGTTCACGAACTATGATGGGCTAAAGAGGAATAAAATGTGAATAATCATAATGTTTGTAATACATTCATGCACATGTTTTATCGCATGATTCAACACATGCTTTAACAGACACGTGTTTCAGTATTCAGACACGTGTTTCAACATTCAGACACGTGTTTCAACATTCAGACACGTGTTTCAACATTCAGACACGTGTTTCAACATTCAGACACGTGTTTCAACATTCAGACACGTGTTTCAACATTCAGACACGTGTTTCAGACACGTGTTTCAGACACGTGTTTCAACATTCAGACACGTGTTTCAGACATGTGTTTCAACATTCGGACACGTGTTTCAGCATTCAGACACGTGTTTCAACATTCAGACACGTGTTTCAGCATTCAGACACGTGTTTCAGACACGTGTTTCAACATTCAGACACGTGTTTCAGCATTCAAACACGTGTTTCAGACATGTGTTTCAACATTCAGACACGTGTTTCAGACACGTGTTCCAGCATTCATACCTATTTAACATATATTTGATACCTGATTTTGAGAGAGGCGTAGAAGTACCTAACCGCGTGATCAGACATACACAATATAACATCATCATCTAGTATATAAACAAATGCTTATTAACATATGTTCCAGTATGATTTCGATTCGCCTTCAGGCATGATGAAGATTGTTAAGCAAAAAGACTCGTTGAGTATTATGAACTTAGGGTCAAGCAATGAGAATGTTGAACAACCACAACGTCATAGCTCTTTGCTGCCTAATACTCTACGAACAATAATCTGTGGTCCAAGTAATTGTGGGAAAACAAATGTGATGTTATCTCTATTGTTAGATGCAAACGGTCTGAAATTTGAAAACGTGTACATATATTCAAAGTCTTTACACCAGCCAAAATACCAGTTACTAAAGGAGACATTGAAGAAAATTGAGGGGCTTGGATATTTTCCTTGTACCGAAAGTGATGAGGTCATAGACCCCACAGAAGCGAGGCCTAATTCAATCATAATATTCGATGACGTGATGTTTGAGAAACAGCAGAAAATTCGTGCTTATTTTTCAAGAGGGAGACACAACTCAATTGATAGTTTCTATCTTTGTCAGTCTTTTGCTAAATGTCCAAAACATGGATTGCGCGACAATGCCAATTGCTTGATTATTTTCAAACAGGATGAGCTCAATTTGAAGCATATATTCACCGATCATGTAAGTACCGACATGTCACTCGAAAAATTCAAAGAGATATGTAGCGTATGTTGGAAAGATAAATATGGATTCCTTATGATAAACAAAGACTGTGATATGAACAAAGGACGTTATCGCAAAGGTTTTGATAGTTATATATACATCTAACATGTATATATACTTTCATTTGAAATAGACAACCCGCTCAGCATGGACGTGGGTGTGAGTAACATGCTTAAAGAAAAACAACAATTGAAGAAAAAAATTTGGGAGTTAGCAAACGTTGTGAGGAAAAAATATATGGCTGTGAAATTGGGTAAAGCTGAAAATGATGAGATTCTAGATAATATGTTCAGGAATGTATCTAAACCTCTGGAGGAAATTGCGAGAAATGCTGAAATAATCAAACAAAATTCGTTGGTTAAACCTAAAAGTATTGTTTCTACAGCAACACAAATGGAGAACATACCAATCCCAAATATTGTAACTGAAGGTGAAGAATTCGTATATAACCCCCAAGATACTGAGGAGGATGTGTTTACACCCGAACCTACTATCGATCAGATGAATTCTGAAGAATTCAGAAAACATAAGAAAGATAATGCAGCGGCTACAGAGGAGTTTCTGCAACAATACCCCACATTAGCACGTTATTACTTGGAAGGATTCCTATTGGATGATGATGTTAAGAGATATGATGATAAAATGGGTTTGCAATATAATTCAACTTTAGACAAATGGTTCATGGGTAATCAACCTATAGAAATTGATAGTGAGAGTAATATAATTATCAAGGGTACTCCGTTCAAAGGTACCACAGGACTGTATAATTTGATATTTTACAAAGATGTTCTACCTGATACTTACACTGTGGAAGATGGGAAAAATTACAGTCAAATGATGGAAATGACTAGTGCCCATAGACGTAATAACGATCCAGCTGATCGAATAAGATACACAGTGAAATACAAACATGTACTGAAACCTTTGATTAATTCCATGAAAAGACCCAGAGCCAAAACATACACTGGAAGTGCATATATCAAAAATGATATGCTTGAATATAAGGAGAAGCCTATGGAATATATTTTTTGGGATGACGTTAACGAAATGGTGGATAGACTGAGACTTCTTGTTGCATCCTCGCATGCCGGTAACCATAATGAGATAATCTCTATAATAGAAGAATTGATAGAGGCAGGGGTAATTGAACAAAAACCAGGTGTAAGACAAATTCATCACAGTTATAAAGATGGTTTCAATGGATAAGTTTGGCAGAGCCTCCTCTTCCATGTGGATATATGATACAAATGTATTTAATAATAATTTCAAACAAGTTCACGGACAAGGATTATTCCTAACGAGCGATGGAAGTTATGATATGGAAAATCGTAGATTGTGTAACGTAAAATCACCGAATGATGATGGAGATGTTGCAAATAAAGTATATGTTGATAAATTAACACACAAACTGAATCTGAAAACGGAAACCAGTCTTAAAGATACCTTCAATGTTAGGGTTGATAATTTGATCAAAGATATCAACAAGGATCTGGATGAACATAACTTAACGAATGATAAGGTTATTCTCAACATTGATAAACATCTGATGGACATTCAGAATAAATATAATGAAATGGGAATCTATATAAAATCAGAGTATAAAACAATCAGTGATAGTGTGAGGGAAAACAGAAATGAATTGGAAGAGATCAATAACACATTTAACAGTATGAACATGCGTCTAAATGACATTACTAGTAAAGTGGAGGCGTTAGAACGACGGATGACATCTGTGGAACCTTCTAAGAAGAGACCTTCATCATCCACAACATCAAAGCAGGCCTCTGTGAAACGTATATCTCCAAATCCTGTGAATATACCCAAAAAATTAATTCTACACTAGATTTCCACATTGATAAGATGAGTAGAGAACAAGTTTTGCATGAGCTTCATGAGCACAGAAAAAAGAACTTTTACCAACGTCGAACATACATAAAAGGACTTCAATATAGGTGGAAGGGGTAGGAATATGCAATACGACTAGGACGATGAATCAAGAGTCAAAATTGAGATATTTGAAACATATATTGTTAAGATTATACTTAAGTCTTTTGTATTGAGATAATTAATTAAAAAAAAAAAAAAATTATTTTGAGATCTTTGGTCTTCCTCCCACCCCTCGTTAAATAACGGTGCAATCTTGAATTCTCATCAGTCTGTATGGAAGCGTGCGTGGGAGAAGTTGTTCTCAATACGCTTATAAACAAGCTCCCGTTTGAACTTCAAATCAATACCAGGGGCAAAATTAGAAGAACGGTTGAGGAGATTCAGGCTATCAATTCATTCGATAAAGCTTGCCGTCTACACGATATTTCATGCAATATAACACTTATAATTGTAGCCAGTTATATTTGGAATTCCTCTCTAACTCTTCAGTTGTGCTCGACTAACATTTATTAGTATATAAATAGATTGTTGGTAAAGTTTTCATCAATCATGACTCAGACGTTCACTATCACGGGTAAGAGCTCCCGCTTATCTGTAGATTTTCACCCACCTATAGAACTAGATCCTCATTCATATTATTCTATAGCACTTGTTGGTTTGCATACGTACAATAGCATCCCGAACATTGAAGAAGGTTTTAATAAATTTTATTATGAAGATGTGAAGGGTGAGGAAAAAGTAGTTACTATACCTACGGGGTCCTACGAGTTGACAGACATCGAAGATTTCATACAAAGTACAGTTTGTGGGATAGGAGTGAAGCAAGGAGAGCGTGACCGGAAATTATCAATAAAATCTAACAACAACACTCTACACACAGAGCTGAAGAGTGATTTTAAAGTGAATTTTATTCCTAAAGATAGTATAAGCGAACTGTTGGGATTCAGCAAAAAGAAATTGACATCTCGTGAACTACACGTATCTGATCGACCTATAAACATAATCAAAGTTCAAACTATACGCGTAGAGTGTAACTTAACCGCGGGAGCATATTATAACAATAAGATAGCTCATACGATATATGAGTTCTCACCTCTTGTACCACCTGGGTTTTCCATTGATATAGAGCCGAAGAATCTTATTTATCTACCGGTCATCAGCAAGACATCCTACGATAACATCACGCTGAATATTTTAG
Organism: Endomychus coccineus; assembly: GCA_958510875.1. Taxonomy (NCBI): domain Eukaryota; kingdom Metazoa; phylum Arthropoda; class Insecta; order Coleoptera; family Endomychidae; genus Endomychus; species Endomychus coccineus. The sequence goes on along the minus strand of OY294070.1, from coordinate 29,550,421 downwards.
ATCAGAATTGGAAACCGGTAAATTTTCGTGGAGAAAAAATTATTATACGATTGGAATTGAAAAAGATCGCTAGGGATTATGGCTTCCAACAATAAATAATAATCCAATACTCACCACCACTCATTATATGAAAGGAATTCAACTGAGAAGGTTGCAGTAGCCATCACTTGAGAACATGGGTTTGGATTTTAGCAATAAAAGACATCTCCATAGTGGTCATCAGTCATTATCTACAACGAGCTCGAGGGAGAAGGTTGCTTCTGCATCACTGTCATTGAAGAAGGAGAAGGTTGCTTCTGCATCACTATCATTGGAAAATATAAATGTTTTGAAGTCCCTTGGTTACAATGTCGGAAAAACTTCAAATATTCAACGAGCCAAACTTCATTGAAGACATCATCCGGGAAGAAACTCATACCTACTATCCACACACAACAATCTTTTGGCAACAGCGATGAAATTGAGATATTAATCAATCAACAAGATGTGTTGGTAGATTTGGCATCGTCTGCTTTATTCATCGAGGCAGAATTCCAGCCAGAAGCAAGTGGTGATGGTGAATGTAAACTAACGAATAATTTCGGAACGTTTCTCTTCGAATATATTAGTTATGAATTGAATGGAAAAGAGATAGACAAAGTACGTGATCCTGGTATTGTCAGCACCATCAGAGCTTATCTAACATATGCCAAACATGAATCTATACCTCTAACTATTTCTGGATGGTCATTTAAGGATGCATTGAGTTCAGTCTACAATAATAAAATCAATTTATGGATACCGTTGAATTTTCTACTAGGCCTATTCATTGACTATAACAAAGTCTTGAGTGGAAAACATAAGCTGCGCTTGATAAGGTCTCGAACCGATAACGATTGCTATACCAATAGCACAGGTACGAAGAGGGCTAAAATAAATGTGAAGACGATAGCATTAAAAGTGCGACATGTGTTTCCAAGTGATCAGGTTAAATTTCAAATGTTGGAGAATTTGAGTGCTGAGAAGCCTATTTTGATTCCATTTCGCAGCTGGGATCTGCATGAAAATCCGTTGATGAAGGAGAGCACTCGTGACATTTGGGCTGTTAAAACATCAATGAATTTGGAACGACCCAGATATGTGATTTTAGCTTTCCAAACTGATCGAAAAAATAATCCTGTTAAGCACAGTGCATATTTCGATAACATAAACTTGCTAAATGTTAAATTATACTTGAATTCAGAGTGTTATCCATATGAAGCAATGAAATTGAATTTCACCGACCAGCAATACGTGGAAGCATACCAGATGTACTATGATTTCCAGAAATCATTTTCAAATAAAATAATAAGCGAACCCATGTTAGATTATATAGCATTCAAGAATAGAGCAATTTTTGTGATTGACTGTTCAAAACAAAACGATGCTATAAAGTCATCAACAGTTGACGTCAAACTAGAGATGGAAAGTTTCCTGAATTTCCCCAAAAACACCAGGGCTTATTGCATCATCATTAACGATCGTATAATGGAGTATTCTCCAATTACAGGATCAGTTCGGAGTTTAGTGTGAAGAACCATGAATCATAATGTTATTATTTTAATTCTAAATGTATTTTTCTAAATAAATGTTATTACTATTATTTTTGGTATTTTATTTCTCTCACTTTCCCGCAAGATATCACAATAATGAACGAGCCGTTTGGTAAAGTACAGTCCCTTGGATCAACCCATCAGGATTGTAATCTAAATTATAAATATCGCTTCAGAGTTAGAAACAAAAAAATTTATGTTACTATCTAATTAATAAATATAAATATACTTTTGTTTTATTACCTGTTTGCATACCTATAATGTTCCTCAAAAGTGATTCAGATTATTATGTTATCTTTTCAATTATTATAATATGTAGTACCTAGTGGTTATAAGACAGTTTGCGGTAAATATTCTCTCTTATCTCGAGTGTTGAAGCCGATAAAGTTGTCACATTCAGAATAGCGAATATTCATTGATATCAATTCGTTGAAGCTTCTTTCTTCATGTGGGTTATCAATCTCAAACTTGAAGAATCTCAAATAAATCCACAGGTAATAATAGTCAAACATATTCATTTAGCCCCGACCAACACACAGGCCCTCGTAGGCTCGCAAATGATAACAATGTTGCATACAAAATAGCTTTAGGTTAGTTACATGGGAAATATCGATATTCTCAAATAAAAAAGGTAATAAAAGTGGGGTAATTTCTACAGCAGATATTTAACCTCAAAGATTCATCTGTTCAATGTTTGAGTCCTCATCGAACCATCATAGTTCGTGAACGATGGTGACAGGCTGTTGAATCACGTGCTAAACAAGTGTCTGAATGTTGATAATGATCGCTTATGAAGATACTATAGCTCTACTCAATGTTCAGACTTTTATGAAGCATGTGTTTGAATGTCATATAGATTAGCGCTTATGAAGATATTCATATGATTATGTAAACCCATGAACAAAAATGTGTTTTACGCGAACGTATGGAGTTTGTAAAAGTTGTGCTCGTGAAGGAAAATGTACAGATTGCTAATGGCGATATTTATATAATTATTATTGGTATTTTATTCCTCATCAGCCCATCATAGTTCGTGAACGATGATGACAGGCTGTTGAATAACGTGCTAAACAAGTGTCTGAATGTTGATAATGATCGCTTATGAAGATACTATAGCTCTACTCAATATTCAGACTTTTATGAAGCATGTGTTTGAATGTCATATAGATTAGCGCATATGAAGATATTCATATGATTATTATCCACATCTATTCCTCATCATAGTTCTACCTCTTGGGTGGTTGGGGAAATGAGTTCGATCTCTATAAAACTCCCTCGCATATATGTTTCCCATTGAAATTGTTTGAATTTTATAAAAAGCTAACTATCCTATGAAGAAATGTGTGTCGATGAAAAATGTTTTATTAGTATATTTTTGCATACTGAAAAAATTATATTAGCACATCTATATGTTTAAGGTGATTAAAAAATGTATTTTGTTATATAGCAATCGAGCTGTACAGACAGTTCGAATAATCATCGTGATGCGTAACACCGCTTCGTCTAGATTCTGTATAGGTATTGGGCTACACCCAGCAGCAGCTAGATTTCGGATCATATTATGCGATTTACAATCAATATGATTCGAATATATACATACTACATGTGTGATTTAAAATAAAGTATTCTCATCGCGTTTGAAGGTGATCGGCGTATCTTTCTTATCTCTCGAACCAGCTGTAGCTCTACCGCAAAATATGATAGTGAATATTGTTCAACCTGCCACAAAACTTATTTGATTTATATCGGATAATTTATGAAACATACATGAATGAATATTATAGCGAATTATGTTTACTTCGGAACTAATTTTGGAAAAACATTTTATATATATTCATATTACTTTCGGATAACTTATGAAACTACTTTAACATTGAAGGATCGCGCGCATCATTACGATAATTCCAAGTTGAATACATTGCTGTTGGACATGATTTAGCACAATCTTATCGCATAAGTAAGCTAATGATGCATACTTATAATATTATAACGAATATTGTACTCGCTAGTACTAATCAAGCAAAAAGTCCTTAGATGATTTAATAGTTATTTCTGCAAACGCTTCATAATATCGCTATTATGAGAAGCAGCATTTTTGTAAACTATCGCATGTTAGATGTTATGACCCCTTATTGAAGACTTGTGGGGGCAGACAATGCGCCGCGTACGATATCATTATAACTCAGACAAAACCCTGCGACTAACGGCATGTACAAACAACCCCACATTTCATTGAAGGCTCCTGCAAGGTAGATACCTCGCTGAAGACCTGCGTGATAGACATCATTATACCTGCACACTCTGTATAACCTCACATACACACCTGTCTCGTTGGAGATCGCGCCAGCTTCATTCAAATTCACATGACTAACGTCATACATAAACAATCTGTATAACCTCACATTCCATACCCCATTGAAGTCTCCCAACTCCATTTTGTATACTAAAAATAATTTCCATATATGTTTAAGATGATTGAAATCGCATTTTTAATATAGCAATCAAGTAAGGTACAGACAGCTTGAATAAACGTTTTTGAAAGTAATTTCCTTATAAACATCGCGTTTGAGAGAGATGCAGAAGATATCATTTCTGTACTATATATAACATTCCATCTATGCATTCAAGGAACAGCAGCCCTCCCATGATACCTCCGATGAATGCCCGGTCTCTTTCAAAAATCACGTGACTGACGACATGTACAAACAACACTATTTCAAAACCCCTATGGGCTAGCGCTATGAAGTCTCACATTCCATACCTCGCTTCGTGACATACCTGCATGACTAACGTCATGTAAAACAATTACCTGCATCATATAGACTGCAATATACTCGCACTTATCACTCAGACCGGATACCCTGCGGTTATATCTACAACATTAAAATCGCTTGTTCTCAATTCCTCCATAGCTGAGCGGTTAAGGAATTGGCTTTGGATTTCATTTCTCGGGTTCGATTCCCGTGTGTAGAAAAATATTTTGATGCTGCTTTACATTGAAGTTCTCCCTAACCTCACATATTGCTTGCTGTCTACCTTGAACGATCTTGTATATACAGGCTGATTACCACTACTCGGTATCCATCATACAACCATAGCAGAAGGGCCCCTAGCGGTCAGAGACCACACCCTAACCGTCTACCCGGTAACACCTAGATGTTAGAGGCGAGACCACACCCTAACCGTCTACCCAGGCCGGTAATACAGGGTCAGTACTTACCGATACCTGTCTGGGCATACCGCGCATGCACGAGTGTATCACTGGTTGCCTACATCTGATAAGGCTCTCTGTCTGGCCGCCCCAAGTGCCGCCATGCCTACTCATAGGTGGTAAAAAAAGTTGACATGTAAAAATTTTTGAAATAGGATCTACAGGATTCTCTAAGCTGAATACCAGACAAAATACGTATTGCATACTTTTGAAGAATAAATACCCTATTAGAGGAAGAACAGGAACCCCAATTTATAATATTGTATCTCATTACAGAATGAAAATTGCATGATGGACGGTTAACAGAATGTTCTGACTGCAGGTACCTACCAAAGTTCTTAAAGAGTAACAGCATTTTCTTAGTCTTAGTCACAAAGAGAATCAACGTGTTCATCCCAGAGGAGGTGACTGCCCAAACGTTACCCCCAACATCTGTGTAGTGTGTAAACATTTGTATTGGTCGATATATTCTATGTTGATATTTGATCTAACTGATCGAAAATGGACTTTCGTCTTATCTTTATTTAAATTCAATTTATTTTTACTTGACCACAATGAAATACTATCTAGTAATATGCTAGCTTTATGTTTCGCACCATCTATATTTTCAGATGTTATTGCGAAGTTGCTGTCGTTAGCATAACTGGCCATTTTGATATCAATATCTATAGACTTGATGAAGAAGAAGAGATCATTTGAATAGATAATAAATAAAATCGGTCCTACGATTTAGCCTTGAGGTACTCCTTTATACAATTCTTGCTTTTCGCTTATAGCACCGTTGGGTAATTTAACGTATTGTGAATGTCCATTTAGATACGATCTGAAAATGGTTAGCTTTACCACGAATACCATATCTATAGATTTTATAGAGAAGAATTTCATGGTCAACAGAATCGAAAGCTTTACTGAAATCAACGAATATTCCCAAAGCAATCAGCTTTTTATAAATAGCAACAGTTATGTCTAATGGAAAATCACAGAGAACTGTATCAACTGATTTGTTCTTTGTAAATCCATGTTGCGCAGGATATATAATTTTATATTTAGATAAAAATATATTTAATTGTCCATAGATAGCGTATTCGTAGATTTTAGAAAAGCTAGATAAAATGCTGATTGAACGGTAACTGGATGCGTCTGTCGGATCACCTTTTTTTAAGAATGGCACGACCATTGCAAGTTTTAGCTTTGAAGAAAATGTTGCGTTGTTGAGTGTACAATTTATAAGGAACATCGTTTTGCTAGATAGTTTCTACAGTTCTTCAGAATATTCGAGGATATATTGTCAATGCCACATGCGTTAGAACATTTTAAGTTGTTGATAATATTAATTATGTCCGAATCATAAATATTTGAGAGAAAAAAGGAATTTGTTATTGTAGGAACATTTTTTCCATAACATTAAAGTCAACATCGTCTTTTGTTGTGTCAATACTTATAAAGTAAGTATTGAGAATATTGACTGATTCAATATCGGACAGTTGCCTATCATTTTCTACTAATTTTACATCTTTTTTATTGACAGTTTTGTTCTTCAATTTGTTGATTAAATCCCAGACTGCCTTTGACTTATTTTGTGCATTTTTTTACTTGGTTGTCATAAAATGACAACCACAAATGTTTAGTGTCACGCAATTTCTTCAAATAAATCTTATTTGACTCTTTTTGTTTTAGACGAAATTCTGGATATCTGTTGGATAATTCATTATATAAAGTCAGTCTATCTTCAAGTTCTATTAGTTCCTCATTTATCCAATGACCGTCAAAAATCCTGTCAGAATTCCCAACCCGAACCCGTATCAAAGGAAGACGTTGCTCAAAATAGTAAAGAAATATATTTAAGAAGTTATTAAACGCTGTTTTTACACAGGTACATGCAAGTTTCTTTTGTGTACGTATTTAGGTTTTTGTTTTGCTGTTTGGTCAGGCATTACAATCTCACAGTATTGTACAAAGTGGTCAAATAATGCTAGTCGTAAAATTTTTGGGTTAATAATCGAAATTTTATCATTTATAAAAACATTATCAAGGCAAGATTCACGGCTTAGTGCAATCTTGGTTGGTTCATTAAAAACAATTCTGAATCCAAAAGAGTCTAGTAGATCTTCAAATGTATGGTTTAAAGCCATGTTTAGCCATGATGGAAATTTATTTAATTACATTTACATAATCATCTTGCATAATATCTATATTATGCAACGCCAATGAAAAAGTCAAATTTTGGACTAACTTCGCTAATCATGAAAAAGTCGTCAATCTCTTCAATGAATGCAGTCAAATTGCTAGGACAGGGCCTTTATAGGCCTATGATTCTATAAGCCATTGCAAGTAAGTTCCAAAATGGATAGGGTTACACCACTTACTGCAAGCTTGATATTTTTGACTTAATTTAAATTAGATTTGATTAACATCACTGTCCCATCATTTTTATTGAAGTCAGCACAATTATGCACACTATATTGGAATTCTGATGAGTCCTTTCTACCCAGAATTTCTATAGAATTATTGAAGCACTTCCTCTGAAAAATCAAAGTTTTCGTAGTCACCTCCATTCAAATCTATATCATCTTTGATACATTCCTGTAGCAGATCATCCAATTCTTCAACTACACTGCACTTCTCAGTTCAGAAAATGTGATGATCAAATATTTTTACTTGTTCAATCCAACAATCAAGGCCAAATTATATTGGATTATTGAGTTGGTCTTGTTATTTGATTGTCCCTAATTTTTTTGGTGTTGGGCGTCCCAATGACGTTAATTAAAAAAACGATCTGGTTTATAGTAAAAAAAACTCTTGAAAAAGGGATTCGTGATTTGTACCACCCTCACAATTGTATAAACCAATGTTTTTAGATATTACTCAACTTGGAGAATCAATTAGCACTAGTCCCGAAGCGAGGAAAAGAAAGATTAAAAGGTTATTGAATTTTTTGTTTCCCTTGTTATTGCCATTTTGATTTTGAAGATTTGACATTCCTTTTCTATATGAATAAGAAAGAAGAGTTAATTTATTCACAAAGTAGCCCTAAAAAATATTGATCACTTGTTTATTAACATAAACTTACTTTATCCCACGGTCGTACATACAGGTCTGGGGACTCGTATGGTTGACACATGATGGAAAGCGTTACGCGAGAACCGTTACGTGAATTCGTAAAAGGTCTGATTGGTCGAGTGTGTCAACTCACGAATATAGGGACTTCTTGTGTCGTTAGTACTGCCGGGCGCCGCGCGGGGCGCTGTTATCGTTAGAGGGTAAAATGGCGGCAACGATTTGAAGGCCTGTAAACATAGACCGGGCAGTGGCCGCCATTTTACCCTCTATTGGGCGATCACGCGCCTGTGGAAAATCACGAAACTAACGGCGTACGATTCGCTCGGTGCGACGGATTACCATAGAGTCGACACACCTTACTTCTTACACCGTGATGTGATCTAAGCGTCAACTGTCGCCTAGTACGTCACGGGTGGGGCATGAGTCGAGGGATGTTCTCTAGCAATCTTTGTATTGTGGGGCTTGAAATTCTTTTTTATTTGTTGGGAAGAAATAACATTAAACATGTTCTATGGTATTCGTTTTTATCTAATAAAAACTACATTTTTTTTGGATACGGGGGTAGTCAAAGTCTGATGGGGCTAGTATGTTTTCTCAGCTCGTTCTGAATATAAAGTGAAGCAGAAATGTCCATAAACACCTTTTTTATCTCACGATGTATGTGATTGTTACAGCCACTGAGAAATATGATATATTTTATTGAAACACCGTTATCATATCTTTATGATTTTTTTGTGTAAACTTTCATCCATCATCATTATCATCATAATAATGTAGACAATTCCAATTGCAATATCATTTCGGAAGACATTGAAACTATTTATTTGTTCGGGAGTTCGAAATTATTGCAACGAATTAGTTGTCTCCCAATAATTCTATGAATAAACTTTTGTACTGTGGCAATGTTGATTCAAAATGATTCAATACAACTGCAGTCCTCATGCAGCTATAAAATTATGTAGCCTAGTCAAGCATTGTTTGTTCCATTTATGTATTTAGAAATATATTTTTATATTATATATTCATAGTCAATAGTTTGAAATGACATTTTTGGGCAAAGTATAGAAAAAAATATATATAGCTTTCATGTGTAGTTGAACGTATTCTGCAATAAAGTAATTAAAGAAACATCATTATTTTATTCTTCAGATTAAACATTCATTTTACGGCAAAAATCAATTAGGAAGTATTTGAGAACCAAGGTGTTGCGACACCATCTACGGAAAAGTAGATGTCCCATTGAATGTTATTCAGAATGCCATTATTTTGCGTAAGTCACCTGCCGGTTGTATTTTCAAATGTGTCCTCGTCGACAGAGTGCTAGTTACGGAAAAAATGGCTGGCAGCGTTCAACCAACCCCTAGGGACCAACCTAACCAAGTTTAATTATTCAACCTGATGAGACTATGAGTGGCACCCTGGTTACTTCTGTTAAAGGAAGGAATGAAAAAAAATTACATTTCTTTTCCATTAACAGATTAAAATAAACTTTTTCGGCTTGTGGTGGCGTCCTAAGATTTGTTAATAAAAAGGAAATAGGATACGTTTCAGCATTGGTAGAATAAAAACCCACTTCGCGGTTTGTTTCTTGTATACCACATTCTTTACCTGAGAATAAGAATAGAAAATTAATAATAATAATAGAGAATTATTCAGCAGCAAATTCTAACATGGCTACTTTGGGTTCAAAATTATTTTACATTTTGGTCGAAATTTCACAATAACGTAATATTAAATTACATTATTCGCATTTTAATACATTGTTATTTTCATCGGCACCCCGAAAGGGGGTTCCAATTCTGTAGCCGAAAATCTTCCTATTGTTCACTAAATAATGTATTTGTTATTATTTTATATGCTTGTTTCTTTTCCTTATTGTTCTATTACAAGTCAGTTTTGCCTATTTCTTTCCCATTAACAGATAAAAATATAGTCGACGGTGGAAGCCGTTACTTTATGGTAATTTATCATTTTGATTATATGAAAAAAAACTACTTTGTTTTTATACCACTTTTATAATAAAAGTTTTTCTTTCATATAATCAAGATAAAAATATACTTTTTCGGCTTGTGGTGGCGTCCTATGAGTTGTTAATAAAAGGGTAATAGGGTACTTTCAGCATTGGTAGAATAAAAACATAACTCGTCTTAGCTGAGCTAGCCTAGGAAGATTAAGGGGTTTCTATAAATTCAAACTATTGTTTGCTTAATTATAGTAATTAACAATGACGTTCCAAGTGCGTGAATACTCACCTTGCTGCACCTTCCTTATTCTACGTATACGAGCGCGCCGTGTGCCAACCTTAAAATATATAGATATATGTACTAAGTCAACATCTGGAATAGGTCGTTTGGGTCAGTCCACGGTCGTGTATATACGACCGTGGTGGCAACGGATCGAGTAAATGCCACAGAGTAGAAGAAATATGCTTTGTGCTTTAACTGTAGGCTGTGCCACGGTCGTATAGACAGGTCTGGAAACTCGAGGCTGTTTCCTATCTGAGCAGTGAGTCGCTTACGCGTCCAAGTGCGCGTACTACCAAAAGTCGTCACGTAGGGATGTACGACCGTGGGCGTCACGTGGGGATGTACGACCATGGGCGTCACGTAAGAGTATCATCTTGATCTCTATGAAGAGTATTCTGTGATATTTGACAGTTAACTTGTAAACAGAAGGAATACCTGCGTTTTCAGCAAAAATGAAACCGTGCATTGTGCCGAAATGCAAAACGGGGTACAAAAGTGTAAAGCAAGAAACTTCTGTTTTTAAAGTGCCGAAAGATGCAAAAATTCGAAAAAAGGATTCCGGATAGAAATCGTTTTAACGAGGTCTTTTATGTGTGCGAGCATGTATAACGAAAAAAGGGAAGTTGTTTTTAAACTAAGTAATACATTTTGACAAGAGTAACAGTTCTATTCCTCTCTCAAATCAGCGATTCCGGAAAGAAATCGTTTTACCCATAGATAACTCTACTACCGTACTACCTAGTAGTTATCTATGGTTTTACATCCCTCGTGATCAAAGCGCTAGCTAGTGGCTGAGCGAGGGACTACGACCGTGGGGACCCGTAAGCGACTCAACTCAACCATAGAGTTTCCGGACCTGTGTATACGACCGTAGGCTGTACTATTTACATCTAAGAGTTCTATATATTCAAAAACAGAACATAGAGTAGACTACTAAGCCTTTCACTGGAAAGTTGACGGACATACTGCGCTCTCACTCGCACGATGCGCACGCGTATTATTATTATTCTTGTATTCTTATACTCTTGTGATAGAAGGGGAGACCATGCGAGTGAGGGCGAGAAGGACAGAATGTCCGACTAGTTACCAGTGCTTTCCTATGCTTAACACACTACTTGTCTATTCTATATATAGAACTCTTTGATTTACATAGACTTATTATCCTAAGGAGACAAAACAACTCATTTATAAAACTCCATTTGACTTGTCGCAATGATTACATGGAGTATGACGGACCTCTTTGTCGACGAGTCATAATTACTCCTTATTGGCAAAGCTGTAATTATGATTGAAAACTTGGTACCACTTGTAAGGCAACACCGCTCCGAAATAGCTACCAGAAATACGGAAGCTTTCAAATTGCGAAGTACAGAACAAAGTCCCCATTCATAAAAGGTGCGCGGCGTTGTCGCCTTCTGAACAAATAATTCAATGGAATGGAATTTTAATATTCTAGAATTCGATTGTACATTCCAGGTTACCATAAATTATGGAATCTTTTTCAGAGAAAACAACATTTCAACAGTATTGCTTCTAATATAACCAATAACTAATGCTATGGACGTATTCGTAGCACGGTCGTATACACCGACCGTGATTCATAGTTATTAAGGAAATCTCAATCTGCCACACAGAACAACTAATCCAGTAACAGCACATCCCATACGGTCATATTTGTAATATACAGCGGTCTGAGTGGCCCGAAATTTTGCCAATGTCTGATCGTGTTTAAATGTAAGCAATTCTGTCCCCTTAAGATAATAGATCTATGACAATTTTTTAAAATTTAACCCTTAGACCATAGATAATATAACAATTAACTACACAAGCCTTTATAGTTGTTTTAGCACAGAAACAATCTAACTCATTCTATTCTCTAACATAGAGATCATATAGATATCTATTCTCTATGGACTCTAATAACCCAATCTAACATAGAAAGTACTTATGTTCATGTTGCATGTTCATATGTATAAATTGTATAATGTGTGGCAAAATGTTACTAATATTATTTACATAACAAAATATCTTGATTCCCGTACGCTCCATTTATATGTGGAGTTTGTATTTTATTAAATGTGAAACCATCACTAAACATGTTTTCAATAATAAAGAATGATCCAGATTGGGATAGTCAGATTGAAATTAAACATGAAAATGTTGTTCCTGAATACACTGATATAAAGGAAATTAAAGAGGAGTTTGTACAGTGTGAGGAATTCAAGATAAAGTAAGTTAACCTACATCAATAAGCAACCAATCAATATTTTCAGGGTCTAGTGACAATTTATAGTAACTTTTCAAGACCAGTTTTTAGTTTAAAAGAAATTGTTAGTAAACGTCTTTTTTTAGTATAAAACGTCATTGGTTCTCTTCCACCTACAAAAACATTAGGGAGAATCAAATGACATGGCTGACTTACTTACACTATGTAATTTGGCCTTAATTGTTCGATTGGATTAAAGAAAACATCACTTAATCCTTACATTTTCAGACTCGAGAACTGCAATCTAGATGAGGAATTGGAAGATCTGCCACTGGAATGTATAGAAGATTATAAAGATTTAAACGGAGGTGACCATGAAAATTTTGATTGTTCAGATCACAAAGGCTTGAATAGTTCTGTAGAAATTCAGGGTACAAAGGTCTCATTGGAATCGCAATATAGTGGGTCTAACTGTGATGTGACAAACATAGAAAATCATGTGATGGTTACACATAACAGGGAAAATCACACCAGCAACACCAATAAAATAACTTTGAACTCTGATGTTAGAAGAAAACACAAACAAGTGAAGCTATATAAATGTGAACATTGTGATTTCGAAACTGATTATACCACTAGTTTGAAAGATCACATAAACTCAATACACACTAGAGAGAAGATACACAAGTGTCAGTACTGCGATTATGAAAACTGTCAGATGTCAAATTTGAAAACTCATATCAATTCTAAACACACACGAGAGAAGATACACAAGTGTCAGTATTGCGATTATGGAAGCCTTAATATGTCAGGTTTGAAACAACACATCAACACTAAACACACACGAGAAAAGATACACAAGTGCCAGTACTGTGATTATGGAAGCCCTAATATGTCAGCTTTGAAAAGACACATCAACACTAAACACACACGAGAAAAGATACACAAGTGCCAGTACTGTGATTATGGAAGCCCAAATATGTCAGCTTTGAAATGTCACATCAACTGTAAACACACACGAGAGAAGATACATAACTGTCAGTATTGTGATTATGGAAGCCTTCATATGTCAGCTTTGAAAAGACACATCAACACTAAACACACACGAGAGAAGATACACAAGTGCCAGTACTGTGATTATGGAAGCCCTTTGTTGGCAAATGTAAAAAGACACATCAACACTAAACACACAAGAGAGAGGATACACAAGTGTCAGTATTGCGATTATGGAAGCCCTAATATGTCAGCTTTGAAATGTCACATCAACTCTAAACACACACGAGAGAAGATACTTAACTGTAAGTATTGTGATTATGGAAGCCCAGTGTTCGCAAATTTAAAAATTCATATTAACTCTAAACACACACGAGAGAAGATACTTAACTGTCAGTATTGTGATTATGTAAGCCCTCGGATGGAACATTTAAAAAGTCACATCAAATACAAACACACAAGAGAGAAGAAACATAAGTGCCAGTATTGCAATTATGGATGCCCACATATGTCAAATTTAAAACGGCACATCAACTCTATACACAAAAATATAGAACTTTAACATTTTCATATGCACCACCCAAGGCCAATATTCTACATGTGAAAATACTGTGACAGAATGAAAGAGATTGCTAATGTTTGAACACTTTTTCTGTGTAAAAATCATAGATTAAATAGTTTGATATGTTCACAGTACCGTCCATTTGTTTGGCCCACTTCATGAAATACCCAGAATTAATTCCTAGGGGTAGTTCATTGATATTTCTTCTTGCAATTATGCTATTGGAATTCCATCTTCAAAAGCTACTTTTTAAAACAGGTGTCATGTCTTTCATTTTTAGCCTCATACACGAATGGACTTTTTCTTATGAGTGTCAGAGGTTTTTATTGGCCCAACTAGCTCAATTTAAGTAATAATTAATCTCAGGGCTCGTAGTGAAACGTGCCCTATGATTCTAGACTTGTGAATTGCCTGAGCTCCAATTGCTTAGTAATAACTACAAAAATAAATGAATTCACAGTCAAGAATACAGGCACTACGAGATGGTTGTATAGTTGATGGAAATTCAGAAAAATGATACAAGTTTAACTTAACAATTTGGTTTATTCCAAACGGAATTTGGTAATAAATTAAAAAAAGTACAATTTTGATATTACATAAAATAAAATTGAATTTAAATACACAAAATAAATGAACATCAATTTTAGTTAAGAGATTGAAATCGAATATTTAATTGAAAAAAATTATCGAATGCTGAGAATTAAAATGAACCTCAAAATGGGTTCTATAAAATTAGTGGAATACAACTTCAATTGAATAACACAATCAGAGAAATGAAAATATGGTCATTCAAACTAAAAAATATTACCCTCCTTGAAACTTGATGGATCTGGATGTCGGTCCGGCCAGGAGATTCACAAAACCGTCTCGAGAAGAAGAAGAGAGGCACCTCAGTTGTTCTTACCCTGTAATTTAAAAAAAACGAACACGACCTGGCCTAAGTTCAAAGGACGAGTAACAGTCAATTGGAATAACCATGCGATTCCACAACTGATTATGTTATCTTCCCAAATTGTAAAAACACTATTACAAAATTGAAATCTTGAAGAGGTATCAATTTAGACAACAATCTAAATTAATCTGAAAGAATTAAATTATTACAATTTATACTTAAATTAGGAAACAATTAGAAAGTGACTATAAGAACATTAATTAAAATGTGACTGTAAGAATAATAATTAAAATGTGACTGTAAGAATAAATATTAAAATGTTGGAATTTGTCAATTAGCACAAATCTGAATTAATTGAATTAAATTGCATGTGAGAATTGATGTTATAATTTATAATACAACCCACACGAGCGTACCAGACCTGATAATTATGTATCCAATAAGCAGTAATTGAATACCTACTTTATGATAATCCCAAACAATATTTACAGCACGTTTAAGTCAAAAGACAGCTCTGTATACTCTTGTACCAGATCTACAAAATGGCGGTTCAAAAATAAATCACTCAAAATACCATGTGCTATTGTGGGATTAAACACAAAGGGAACAAAGAAATATTATTTCTATAATCTGACCACGTCCCGCTAGATTGTCTACATACAAAAATTACTACAATTAATGCAGTGATGGAAACGATTATCTCTGAATTATGCTAAATACAAATTGATTGGGTGGAACCCTAGATAAGTCGAGCAACACTTCCACTGAAATATAATCACAATCAGACACCGAACATCCAGTAGTCCAATTACAAAACCAAATCAAATTATATGGTGCCTGATGTGAATTATAATTCAATAGCAAAAATTAAGAAAATGGATGCAAAACCAAAGATTGATAGAATCTCGACTTACCTAGTTTGAGGTTCACACGACAATGACCCATTTCGACTTCCGTTCTGAAATCTACCCCTCCACGCGATACTTAGCGACATCACACATAAGGAATGCTAGTTTCAACTGTCGATGTTTTATTGACCGGGCAGATGTCTCTGAGAAATCATATGACCAGTTTCCTAACCGAAAGAAATCTTAAACTGTTCATTACAGTATTCTTTAATTCACGTAACGGCGAACCGTTACAAACTCTAGTGAAATAGCTGCGGAGAACTGGGTTCCACTTAATAACATTTTAAATTTAATTTTACAAAGAAGCACCCACAAATTATATACTTTGTAGACTTTCTGTCAATACCGACATGGCTGATACCGATTCAGGTCATATACATAGACTCCGATAGTGTGACGTCACAAACCCCTTCCATTTCCTAGATTCAAACTCATGTAAGTTCTCTTTGCTTACTTGTACATAAGCATCATAATATAATGCTGTAAAATCATATTGATTCGTATATAATTCTAGGTAGATATTTATTCAAGAACTTTGATTTCTGTAATCTTAGAGCTGAAAATTTTGTTGAATAGAATCAGCTATTACGTGATTTTGTTCATTTGATTTTAATTTATGGATTATGCCTGTTACTAGCTTTTCAGTTACAAGATGAAATTCAAAGCTCGCCGGCATATATATTAGTGTATGATTTTTGTAGAACATGAGCAGATTGCTTGATTCTCCTAATCGGCTATTACGTGATGAAAATTCATTCTAAACTTAAATGAAATATTTACTAAAAGTTCAATTTTCAATAGTTTAATAAAGAATCGTGACTATAGTTTTGCTAACATGGTAGCTTCATAAAACAAATATTATGAAGTACTAACTTACAACAAAAGAGCTACCTAATATATAATTTTAATGGTAATCTTAGGAGAGATGTTTATTGGAACTTTACCTAATTGGGTTTAACAGCGGTTTTTAGCAAACGGAAAATCTAATTATTCAAATTCAACAAAGAAGTATTATTAAGAATTTGTTGATCGTTCAGTAGGATATCAGACTCCTTAAATTTTTTAATTTGTAGGGATTCCGGTAAATTCAATTCATTACTTTTATTCTGAATGTGTAAAATCTTGAAATTATTAAAGTTATCGTTTTCAGAATACTTTGAACAGAAAATTGACTTGAATAAAGGTAATTCAAAACAAATAAGAACATAACATAAGAATCAATCGAATTGCAAGATTCTAGAAAGAAACCTTCGAAAGCCTTGGACATGTTATATTACATTTTATAAACACTTCTCTTGAATATGGAATATTTCAAGATAGTTTCAAAATTAGCACCATTACACTAATACCGAAAATCTCAAATACCATAGATGCAAATAATTTTAGACCCATAAATACATTACCAACTCTTGAGAAAGTGATAGAATTGGCAGCTTATACACAGTTGATAAACTATTTGAATAGTAATAATATCCTTAGTGAGCACCGATCAGGTTTCAGGAAGAGTAATTCCTGTGAAACAGCTCTCCAATATACTTTATCAAATTGGAAAAAACAACTAAATGAAAACAAAGATATCATTGCAGTTTTTCTAGATCTGAAACGTGCATTTGAAACAATGGATAAGAGACATTTTATTACGTAAACTGAGCTATTATGGAGTTGCTGGCACTGTTTATAATTGGATGGAAAATTCTCTGAATAACTGAAGTCAGGAGACAAAAATTGGCTCAAGTTATTCCAATAAATTAAGTATTGATATTGAAGTTCCTCAAGGCACAGTTTTAGGGCTCCTGTTTATTCTTTATATAAACGATATTCATCAAATTGCAGGGAATTATTATATTCACACATTTGCCGATGATACATTAGCCAAAATAGACAGATATCTGCAGACGAATAAACTTGAATTAAATATAACTAAAACCAAATCAATGATTGTTACAACTAAATATAAATGCAATAATATACTTGTGAATTCGATTGATGAAGTGATTGAGAATACATCTTTGGAGATTGTAGAAGAATTCAAGTACCTGAGATTTAGATAATTTGTCTTCATCGGATAATTTATCTTTATTATTTTCGTTAAAATTGGTTAAATTATTGTCTTTTTGTACCCCCCGTGAATATCTAAAATTAAGCGAATTTTAGCAAAACTAATGAAGATAACTTATCCGATGAAGACAAATGTATACAAGATGACATGTTTGGATCTTGCACTATCCTTCAAAAAACGGATCAAAGAACGGACATAGTTTCATTAATAATAAATCGAATTCAACCTTTGCGGAACATTTAATTATAGAGAACCATAACTTTAACGATAATTTCAATATTTTACACATTCAGAATAAAAGTAATACATTGAATTTGCCGGAATCGCTAGAAATTAATAAATACCGTCCGATATCGTATCGAACGATCAACAAATACTTAATAATTCTTCCTTGTTAAATTTGAATAATATTTTCCGTTTGTTAAAACCCGCTGTTAAACCCAATTAGGTAAAATTCCAATAACCATCTCTCCTAAGATTATCATTATATATTAGGTAGCTCTTTTGTAGTAAGTTAGTACTTTGTATATTTGTTTGAAGAAGCTGCTGTGTTAACGAAACTATAGTCACATGTCTTTATTAAACTAGTATAAAGTATAATGAAACCAGGTTTACAAAATAAACATTTACATATCAATACTTCAGAGGTGCCATAGGTACCTGTATGCAGGCTAGTTATAATCTTACAAAAAAATAATAGAAGAAAAAATGAATAACAAATAAATACATAAAGAACAATAGCTATATATAAGAAAAATAATAAGAACATTGCTAATTTATAGTGAAACCAAAAATGGCAAATAAAAGAAAATATTAATAATAATTATTGTCGTAATTAATTAACTTAATGTATAGTTTTTTTTATATATCTTTGTAGTTCTATCTTGTAATCACTCTTTTTAATTGCTTTGTGACTATTTGGCAGATTATTAAAGCTTTTATACCTGATAATTTCGGACTCTTCCTCCTAACGTCCAAAATTGCTTTGGGCAATAATATATCTTTGTTTCTTGTTTTTGATAAATTATTTATGAGTTTTTCTGATAGAACTTTGTAGTAGTATGCCAGTGCTTCAAGCATATATTTTTTTATCTGGTTCAAGTGGTATAGCCATATTATTATCTTCTCATTTCAATATTCTGATAATTCTTTCATGAATGTTAAATATTGATTTCTTTTACTGTCATATTAGCCGCTACCCAAGCAATGATACCATATGTGACCACGATATAATATAAACCATATACAATTGACAGTAAATTCTTTGGATTGAGTATTCTGCTTAATTTATATATCACATGAATGAAATATCTCACTCGTGTGACATACCGTTTCAGTGATGTTAAGTGCTAGTTTATTATGATCTAACCAATCTTTCAAGTATTCAAGCCGTTTTTGCAATAGTTTTTTCAGGTCTTCCCAAGTATCGGCTGATGCAATAAGTACTGTGTCATCTGCCTATGTAATAATTTTACATTTCTCAAGGACATCTATTATGTTGTTTATGTGAATAATAAATAATTGGGGGGCCAAGAATAGTTCCTTGTGGTACTCCTTTTAGTTACAACTATAAGATCACTTTTCGTTTTATTTATCCTGACCAGTTGTTTTCTATTTTGTAGATAACTTTGAATTAATTCAAGTGTGATACCCCTGATTCCGCGATTTTCTAATATTTTAATCAGTAGTGTAAATGTTTTGTATTTATTTTGTACATCTGGTAGATCTGGTAAATAAACATTAAACTAACTAACTCACTCTAGTCTCTAACATAGAGATCAAATAGAAATCTATTCTCTATGGACTCTAACCCAATCTAATATAGAAAGTACTTATGTTCTATGTTCATACGTATAAATTGTATAATGTGTAGCAAAATGTTACTGTTACTAATATTATTTACATAACAAAATATCTTGATTCCCGTACACTCCATTTATATGTGGAGTTTGTATTTTATTAAATGTGAACCCCTTTCGTAATTGAAACCATCAATAAACATGTTTTCAATAATAAAGAATGATCCAGATTGGGATAGTCAGATTGAAATTAAACATGAAAATGTTGTTCCTGAATACACTGATATAAAGGAAATTAAAGAGGAGTTTGTACAGTGTGAGGAATTCACGATAAAGTAAGTTAACCTACATCAATAAGCAACCAATCAATATTTTCACGGTCTAGTCACAATTTATAGTAATTTTTCAAGAACAGTTTTTACTATAAAATAAATTGTTAGTAAACGTCTTTTTTCAGTATAAAACGTCATTGGTTCTCTCCCACTTACAAAAATATTAGGGAGAATCAAATGACGTGGCTGACTTACTTACACAATGTAATTTGGCTTTAATTGTTCGATTGGATTAAAGAAAACATCACTTAATCCTTACATTTTCAGAATCGAGAAGTGCAGTCTCTATGAGGAATTGGAAGATCTGCCACTGGAATGTATAGAAGATTATAAAGATTTAAACGGAGGTGACCATGAAAATTTTGATTGTTCAGATCACAAAGGCTTGAATAGTTCTATAGAAATTCAGGGTACAAAGGTCTCATTGGAATCCCAATATAGTGGGTCTAACTGTGATGTTGTGACAAACATAGAAAATCATGTGATGCTTGCACATAACAGGGAAAATCACACCAGCAACACCAATAAAATTACTTTGAACTCTGATGTTAGAAGAAAATGCAAACAAGTGAAGCTATATAAATGTGAACATTGTGATTTCGAAAGCAATTATACCTCTAGTTTGAAAGATCACATAAACTCAATACACACTAGAGAGAAGATACACAAGTGTCAGCACTGCGATTATGAAAGCCCTCGGAAGTCGTCTTTAAAATATCACATCAACTCTAAACACACACGAGAGAAGATACATAACTGTCAGTATTGTGATTATGTAAGCCCTCTGTTGTCAACTTTACAAAGTCATATTAACTCTCTACACACAAGAGAGAAGGTACACAAGTGTCAGTACTGTGATTATGAAAACTGTAAGATGTCAAATTTGAAAACTCATATCAACTCTAAGCACACACGAGAGAAGATACATAACTGTCAGTATTGTGATTATGTAAGCCATCTGTTGTCAACTTTACAAAGTCATATTAACTTTCTACACACAAGAGAGAAGGTACACAAGTGTCAGTACTGTGATTATGAAAACTGTCAGATGTCGAATTTGAAAAGACACATCAACTCTAAGCACACACGAGCGAAGATACTTAACTGTCAGTATTGTGATTATGTAAGCCCTCGGTTGGGAAATTTAAAAAGTCACATCGAATACAAACACACAAGAGTGAAGAAACATAAGTGCCAGTATTGCAATTATGGAAGCCCTAATATGTCAAATTTAAAACAGCACATCAACTCACACATCAACACCAAACACACACGAGAGAAGATACACAAGTGCCAGTACTGTGATTATGGAAGCCCTTTGTTGGCAAATGTAAAAAGGCATATCAATTCTAAACACACAAGAGAGAGGATACACAAGTGTCAGTATTGTGATTATGTAAGCCCTCGGTTGGGAAATTTAAAAAGTCACATCAAATACAAACACACAAGAGAGAAGAAACATAAGAGTGCCAGTATTGCAATTATGGAAGCCCTGATATGTCAAATTTAAAACGGCACATCAACTCACACATCAACACCAAACACACACGAGAGAAGATACACAAGTGCCAGTACTGTGATTATGGAAGCCCTTTGTTGGCAAATGTAAAAAGGCATATCAATTCTAAACACACAAGAGAGAGGATACACAAGTGTCAGTATTGTGATTATGTAAGCCCTCGGTTGGGAAATTTAAAAAGTCACATCAAATACAAACACACAAGAGAGAAGAAACATAAGAGTGCCAGTATTGCAATTATGGAAGCCCTGATATGTCAAATTTAAAACGGCACATCAACTCACACATCAACACCAAACACACACGAGAGAAGATACACAAGTGCCAGTACTGTGATTATGGAAGCCCTTTGTTGGCAAATGTAAAAAGGCATATCAATTCTAAACACACAAGAGAGAGGATACACAAGTGTCAGTATTGTGATTATGTAAGCCCTCGGTTGGGAAATTTAAAAAGTCACATCAAATACAAACACACAAGAGAGAAGAAACATAAGAGTGCCAGTATTGCAATTATGGAAGCCCTGATATGTCAAATTTAAAACGGCACATCAACTCACACATCAACACCAAACACACACGAGAGAAGATACACAAGTGCCAGTACTGTGATTATGGAAGCCCTTTGTTGGCAAATGTAAAAAGGCATATCAATTCTAAACACACAAGAGAGAGGATACACAAGTGTCAGTATTGTGATTATGTAAGCCCTCGGTTGGGAAATTTAAAAAGTCACATCAAATACAAACACACAAGAGAGAAGAAACATAAGAGTGCCAGTATTGCAATTATGGAAGCCCTGATATGTCAAATTTAAAACGGCACATCAACTCACACATCAACACCAAACACACACGAGAGAAGATACACAAGTGCCAGTACTGTGATTATGGAAGCCCTTTGTTGGCAAATGTAAAAAGGCATATCAATTGTAAACACACAAGAGAGAGGATACACAAGTGTCAGTATTGTGATTATGTAAGCCCTCGGTTGGGAAATTTAAAAAGTCACATCAAATACAAACACACAAGAGAGAAGAAACATAAGAGTGCCAGTATTGCAATTATGGAAGCCCTGATATGTCAAATTTAAAACGGCACATCAACTCTAAACACAAAAATATAAAACTTTAACATTTTCATATGTACCACCCAAGGCCAATATTCTTCATGTGAAAATACTGTGAGAGAATGAAAGAGATTGCTAGTGTTTGAACACTTTTTCTGTCTGTAAAAATCATTGATTAAATAGTTTGATATCTTCACAATACCGCCCATTTGTTTGGCCCACTTCATGAAACACCCAGAATTAATTCCTAGGGGTAGTTCATTGATATTTCTTCTTTCAATTGTGCTAATGAAATTCTATCTTCATCATAAAAGCTACTTTTTCCAAAACTTTGAAACAGGTGTCATCTCTTTCATTTTTAGCCTCATACACGAATGGACGTTTTCTTATGAATGTCAGAGGTAAGTAAAATTTTGTTTAGTATCTTTTATTGTTCTTGATAATTCCTTGATAAACTTCTTTTTTTTGAGGATTCTATTTTTGCATGTCATGCAACTCTAGTGAAATAGCTGCAGAGAACTGGGTTCCACTTAATAACAATTTTTAATTTAATTTTACAAAGAAGCGCCCACAAATTATATGCTCTGCTCTGTCAATACCGACATGGCTGATAGCGATACAGGTCATATACATAGACTCCGAAAGTGTGACGTCACAAACCCCTTCCATTTCCTAGATTCAAACTCATATGTAATTTCTTTTTGTTTACTTGTACATAAGAATCATAATATAATGCTGTAAAATTATATTGATTCGTATGTAACTCTAAGTAGATATTTATTTCAAGAACTTTGATTCCTGTAATCTTAGAGCTGAAAATTTGGTTGAACAGAATAATAATAATACATCTTTATTTCCACAAAATAGTTGTTACAATCCCTATATTACATTAACAGAATATTACAATAATATGAACAACTAAATTGGAAATCTTAGGGCAAAGTTCAAGCAGATGGAGAACCACCCCTCGATCTACCACTTGAACCCTAAAATAATAAATTCCGGTAAAATGCACTAGATGCCTACATTCTAACTTAATCTAGTATTTGTCATTATAATATTTTGAAATTACTAGCTTGTTAAAGATAATGCATAGGTACCTAATAAACTATCTCACTTGATTCTCATCGGTTTGTTTCTGAAACTATATTATACACTTTTTTCTTGAAAGATGATATTTTATTTAGTTTTAAATTGTTTGGGACTTCATTATACAACTTATATATTTGATATGAAACACATTGTTTGAAGCTATTAGACTTATGCAGAGGAGGAGTGATTGTAAATTTATGTCTGACATTCAAATTATATATATCCGTCCGAAACCGTATTTTATTATACAAATATGCTGGTCTTCAAAATAGGATAACAGAATCTGGAATCGCTATGTTTGACATTAGTCTCCTACATGTCGCCAAACCCGTAGTCCCTCGCTCAGCACCAGCTGGGGCATGGATCGAAGTATCTTGTCAGGCTTAAGCGCCATATCGTTCAAATTTCAAGCCCCACAATACAAAGATTGATTGATAATAACCGCACATTTTAAGTAGAATAATTTTTCTCGTAACGCAATATTTACTATTCTGATTTGAGAGAGGAATAGAACTGTTACTCTTGTCAAAATGTATTACTCACCTTAAAAATAGCTTCCCCTTTTTCGTTATACATGACGCACTCATAAAATTGGGACGGTCCTCTGGGTGGTCTGTAAGGCTGTTTATGACACTTTTTTTATAACAAGCTGGTGCAACGGAATTGAAGTGAAGATAACGATAACAATTCCGTTGCACCAGCTTGTTATAAAAAAAGTGTCATAAACAGCCTTACAGACCGCGCGGTTTAATTGTCCCACCCAGAGGACCGTCCCAAAAATTTAAAAATTGTTCGTAATACACTGGAAATGAATGGCTACCCAAAAACATTCTTCAATCCTATCATTAAAGAGAGAATAAAGAAAATCTATAATGGTTCGTCATATAATAAAAATAACATAAAAGGTAATACAGACAATTATATAACTTTACCATACATTCCGGAGACTTCAGAGAAAATTAAGAAATGTTTGACAAAGTACGATATAAATGTTGCGCATAAGCCTACTAACTGTGTTGGGAAATATTTCTCAAATCTAAAACCTGTAATACCTAAAGATAAACAAACCCACACAGTATATAAATTAAATTGTTTAGATTGTGATGGGACTTATACTGGAATCTCTAAACAAAATCTACAAAAAAGAAAGTATAGCACAAGAAACAAAAACTTAGAAAATTCCACCGTCCTTGCTAAACATTGCTTTGATTATAACCATCAATTCAATTACAAAAATGTTAATATTTTAACTAAGGAAACCAATTATTATAAAAGAACTATTTGGAGATGATTCACATACCTAAAACGTGACTCCAAATCTGTAAATTATAGGACTTACGTTCAGACACCAAGTCATATTAGGAGCAGACATTCAAAATGCATAATTTTCAGGAAACGGGAAAGTTTACTATGAGGAAAGTGATAGGTTTTCGTGAGATGACCTCCAATATTAACTTGATGCCAAAAATCGTATTTTGTTATTCAACCCAAAAATTTGAAAAACGAATGAGCCTAAATACTCTTTGATTGTCCATACCGGACAAAACTCATTTTGTTAGGGAACTCAAGGGACCTAATGCTGTTTGATAGTAAAAGAAGCAATTTCATAAACTTATTTTTTTTCAGGTATGTAATCAAACAAAAATAAAAATTTCATTAACAGTACTTATTCAGAAGAAGAATGAACTCAAAACCTTGAACCTACAATTTCTTCTCAGCATCATCTTCTTGACATTGACACAGTTCTCGCTGCTCAGAATCACCTTCATATCCATCATCCACATCTTCCTCTCCAGGAATATCTTCAACATTTTTAGGTAAAATTGGAGCAAGCCATGACAATTCTGGATCATTCCTCCAATTCTCAGTAGCCAATTCCATTAATAATTTATTGAGGCTCTTTATTTTCTTCCTTTTTATTTCCCTACTGAGCGGTACTTACGACAGCACGATACTTTCAAATTTCTTTCCTTTCTTCAACAGAGTTTCGTGTTTCTTCGAATAATCATCATTTCTATAAAACTGCTCAGTTTTTATTCCTACACCTCCATTTCTCATTCTTTTGATAAAGATTCTCTTTGCTTCGCTGATTCCTGAAACTTTTTTCAAACATGTCAAAACTTTTTTGAAATCGTAAATAGCTGCCCATTCTACTCATAATTTACGTACTTCTCCTATTTTAGAATAAAGCTCTCAGTATTTATCTGGCGATTTTATCATACTTTGTGCTCATCGATTTTTCGGTCCTGCCAAATACGCGATCAGCAGGTAAGTACGAATGTCCACGAACTGGAATTCTAATGGATACTCCATCTGAGTGTAGTCGTAGTTCCTTTACATGGTCCGGAAATTCCATTTTTGAAAAAGAATCAAACAACGCAGAGCCTACTTCGATGGATCCACGACCGGCATGAGTCTCTAGCCAGGAATAGAAAGTAGGTGTTCCGCTCGAAATGTCAGTGATGCAGAAAGAATATAAAGATACTTGTGCGTAAAAAGCATCTCCTATTGGCACTTTAGGTTGTACCTGCACTTGCTGTAGGTCAAAGCAAAAAGAAAGACTGTCTTCTGATTCTTCTTTCATCATTTTGTAAAATTGCTTGCTCCTCAATCTATGAACTCTCAGATTGGTCATTATCTTCGTTTTTTCCATTGGCTCGTTACACAAACTTAATTAACTGTCTTTGATGACGTACGCAAAAGCCACAAACATCGGAGGCTGGAGAACCAAAACCTATGTTAAATTTGTCATTGAATATGCGACTAAAAGATTTGTAATTGACTTGGTAGTTTGGTTCTACAGAATTGTTGAATTGTTGTACGACTTCCTGCGACTAGCAATGTTATACTCGGAAGGTAAGTAAATTCTTCGGGATTTACCGTTCTGTGCCCTTTAAAATTTTGATAAACTCCATAACTTTCAATTTTTTGAAGTAGTTTTATGTGAGTGGTGGTCACCACCCCGGTTTTCTAATATACCAACACCAGTTTTCATTTTTTTTCAATACTTTGGACACGCCGCTGGCTTACTCCAAATACCTTAAGAAACATTTTCTGACAAACGTCTTGCTTTCCCGAACTAGTCCATATTTTATGATTAATAGTCATACTATGATGCTTCTCGTTCTGTAATTTCCTGCTTCTTTTTCTTTTGGGTGTGGACACTTGGAGAAGATGAGAAATTTTGGTGTCTTGTTTCACTTCATCTGGTTGTTTGTAGAATTTCGCTCGACAAACACGTAGTTGTTGAAGCGAATTATTATTGCATGATTCATGATTGCAGGGATATGTAAACATATCCAAATTGGAGTCAAAATCAGAATATCTGAAGAAATTAAAAGTTCAAAACATAACCTCTAAGTAGTTATTAATAATTTACCTTATTTGTTTCTTTCGCTCTCACTGGGATTTTTCCCTCTTTTACGACTTCCGCGTTCACTATCACCTACTAATAAAGATTCTTGACCCAGTATGAATTGTATATAAAAATTCTCGGGAAATAGGTCACATTAACACTTTGTTTTAAATTTTCGTCTTAACGTACGTTTCGATCTCACGACCATCATCAGAAGACTTATTATGTCAAAAAGGGTTTATTAAAACTAATTATAGCACAAGCGTCCATATCGCACCAATTTCAATCAAAAAAGCCCACGCCGTCGAAACGAACAGAACCACGAATAATCGAAATTGTATCATTAATATTAAAGTATAAAATTTTTGTAACAAAAATCCACTATTCAGTAATGTTCTAATAATATACAAGCGCATGTTGGTATAGTCTCATAACAACTCAACAATTCCGTTGCACCAGCTTGTTATAAAAAAAGTGTCATAAACAGCTTTCGAGAAAAATCAACTTTTATGTTGAAAAACATGGTCAATTCTTACTAATTAAACAAAATTTATTCAAACGTTAGAACAAGTAACAAAACCAAAGGATGACCATGTTTTTCAACATAAAGGTTGATTTTTCTCGAAAACGGTCAACTTTAGAGCGTATGACCAAGAGTACCTTTTTTGTGTAGAAAACATTGGCGGTTCGAATGGTTGTCTCAAAACTGTACTTTTTCCAGCGGCGTAGAAGTTGGGGAGAAAAACACCAACTACCCCTCCAAAATCTTCACCAATTATGACTAAAAAAAAATTTTTATCACACAGAACATAGCTTACTATGAGTAGAAAATGCTTGCAAAAGTTGTTTTCTGTACGATAAACGGTTCCGGAGATATTCGCAAAAAACGAAATTTCATCAATTTCAACTAAGCGTCTCTGCATATATGTTATTAGGAATTTTTTGCTCAAAATCAAATTTTCTATCGTCTATTAAATTTTCCCGGTTAAAATCTGAGACACCCTGTATTTAATTTTTTGCCTTGCCTCTAAGATTCATTTAGAACTTAATATTATCAGTTATTCATGGCACACATGGTCTGCTTAGTTTGTTCATGTCAGGAGCATGAATATTAAAGGGTGCTGTAAAATAATTATTTCAAAAACCAATTTTATTGTCAACAATGTACATATAATACATATTTTCAAATGATGAAGAAATCAAGTCATTTGTTAAATTTTCTATGTCAAGTTCTTAAAACTTATATTTTCAAAAGTTCTCAGTTCAAATTTATGTCTACTTATTTACTTTCAATGCAGCATACATTAGGTCATGATCAAAAAAATCTGCTTCCACACCAGATTCTACTTCGAGATACCAATTAATGCTAATAAAATGGTCAAGTAATGGTAATTTTTCAGCAGTTTGTTAAATAACTAAGAATGGCTATGATAAGACACCTAAGTACTGCAATACATGCATGTGCCCAGAGTATACTATTAGTAAGATGAATTATATAAATTTTGCCATTCCTCTTCTATTAGACAAACAGCAAATTATTCTCAAAATAGACCTTAAAAATATTGATCAGTTCTTGATCAACTGGCAATCTTCATATTCAGGAACGATACTTTCACAGAAAATAATAACCTATTCTTTGCTATTGATTCCTAGCATAGGTACAGACCACGGCGTACATACAGGTCTGAAACTCATGTTTGACCTGGGTGTCTTACGCGTCGTCAAACTCGTAGTCCCTCGCTCAGCCACCAGCTAGCGCTTGGATCACGAAGTGGTAAAACGATTTCTTTCCGCAGGTATTCCTTGTTTACAAGCCAACTGACACTAGTCAGAAAATACTCTTACGTGGCGCTTTTTGGTACTACGCGACAGTCGACGCTTAGCGGTCCCACTACTCACATAGGAAACAACCTCGAGTTTCCAGACCTGTATGTACGACCGTGGTACAGACACTTTCTGTTAATACCGACATGGCTGATAGAGATTCAGGTCATATACATAGATTTCGATAGTGAGACGTCACAAACCCCTTCCATTTCCTAGATTAAAACTCATACGTAATTTCTCTTTGATTACTTGTACATAAACATCATAATATAATGCTGTAAGATTATATTGATTCGTATGTAACTCTAAGTAGATATTTATTCAAGAACTTTGATTCCTGTAATATTAGAGCTGAAAATTTTGTTGAATAGAATAAGCTATCACGTGATGAAAATTCATTCTAAACTTAAATGAAATATCTATTAGATGTTCGATTTTCAATAGTTTACAAAGAATCGTAACTATAGTTTTGCTAACATGGTAGCTTCATAAAACAAATATTATGAAGTACTAACTTACAACAAAAGAACTACCTAATATATAGAATAGAATAGTTTTATTTACAAACAACCAATGGAATTACAAAAGTGTACATTGTAGTTGGCAAATGTGTCACGATAGAATACAAAATTTAATTTACTATCACAAAAGGAATTCATCAGCATGATAGGAGTTTTTCTTGAATAAATATTTATTCAATGTTTTTTAAATTGATAAAATTTCTTTAGATCTGTTATATACTGTGGAAGACTATTATATTATTTACAACCATTATAAAAAATGTTCTTTTGATATAAGGCAGTTTTATGCTGATCAGGAATCAAATTAGACTTATTGCGTGTGTCATAATTATGAACTACACAGTTCTTAGTAAATAATGTTTGATTGTTATGAATGAAACAACATAATTCATATACATAGGTGGTAGAAAAAGTTAATATGTTAAATTTTTTGAAATAGGATCTACAGGATTCTCTAAGCTGAATACCAGACAAAATACGTATTGCATACTTTTGCAGTATAAATACCCTATTAGAGGAAGAACAGGAACCCCAATTTATAATATTATATCTCATTACAGAATGAAAGTTAACATGATAGACGGTTAACAGAATGTTCTAACTGCAGGTACCTACCAAAGATCTTAAAGAGTAACAGCATTTTCTTAGTGTTTAGAGAATCAACGTGTTCATCCCAGAGGAGGTGGCTCCCCAACATCTTGTGTAGTGTATAAACATTTGTATTGGTCAATATATTCTATGTTGATATTTGATCTAACTGATCGAAAATGGACTATTTTATCTTTATTAATATTCAATTTATTTTTACTTGACCACAATGAAATATTATCTAGTAATATGCTAGCTTTATGTTTCGCACCATCTATATTTTCAGATGTTATTGCGAAGTTGCTGTCGTCAGCATAACTGGCCATTTTGATATCAATATCTATACACTTAATGGAGAAGAAGAGATCATTTGAATAGATAATAAATAAAATCGGTCCTAAGATTGAGCCTTGAGGTACTCCTTTACATAATTTTTGCTTTTCGCTTATAGCACCATTGGGTAATGGTTAGCTTTACCACGAATACCATATCTATACATTCTATAGAGAAGAATTTCATGGTCAACACGATCGAAAGCTTCACTGAAATCAATGAATATTTCCAAAGCAATCAGATTTTTATCAATAGCAACAGTTATGTCTAATAGAAAATCACAGAGAGCTGTATCAACTGATTTGTTCTTTGTAAATCCATGTTGCGCAGGATTTATAATTTTATATTTAGATAAAAATATATTTAATTGTCCATAGATAGCGTATTCGTAGATTTTAGAAAAGCTAATAGAACAGTAATTGGATGCGTCTGTCGGATCACCTTTTTTAAAGAATGGCACGACCATTGCAAGTTTCAGCTTTGAAGAAAATATTGCGTTGTTGAGTGTACAATTTATAAGGAACATCAAAGGTTTTGCTAGATAGTTTCTACAGTTCTTCAGAATATTCGAGTATTTATTGTCAATGCCACACGTGTTAGAAGAATTTGAGTTGTTGATAATATTAATTATGTCCGATTCAGAAACATTTGAGATAAAAAGGAATTTGTTATTGTAGGAACATTTTTTCCATAACATTAAAGTCAACATCGTCTTTTGTTGTGTCGATACTTATAAAGTAAGTATTGATTCAATATCGGATAGTTGCCTATCATTTTCTACTAATTTTACATCTTTTTTATTGACAGTTGACATAGAGATCAAATAGATATCTACTATCTATGGACTCTAACCCAATCTAATATAGAAAGTAGTTATGTTCATGTTGCATGTTCATATGTATAAATTGTATAATGTATAGCAAACTGTTACTAATATTATTTACATAACAAAATATCTTGATTCCCGTACACTCCATTTATATGTGGAGTTTGTATTTTATTAAATGTGAACCCCTTTGGTAATTGAAACCATCACTAAACATGTTTTCAATAATAAAGAATGATCCAGATTGGGATAGTCAGATTGAAATTAAACATGAAAATGTTGTTCCTGAATACACTGATATAAAGGAAATTAAAGAGGAGTTTCTACAGTGTGAGGAATTCAAGATAAAGTAAGTTAACCTACATCAATAAGCAACCAATCAATATTTTCACGGTCTAGTGACAATTTATAGTAATTTTTCACGACCAGTTTTTAATATAAAAGAAATTGTTAGTAAACGTCTTTTTTCAGTATAAAACGTCATTGGTTCTCTCCCACCTACAAAAATATTAGGGAGAATCAAATGACATGGCTGACTTACTTACACAATGTAATTTGGCCTCAATTGTTCGATTGGATTAAAGAAAACATCACTTAATCCTTACATTTTCAGAATCGAGAAGTGCAGTCTAGATGAGGAATTGGAAGATCTGCCAATGAAATGTATAGAAGATTATAAAGATTTAAACGGAGGTGACCATGAAAATTTTGATTGTTCAGATCACAAAGGCTTGAATAGTTCTATAGAAATTCAGGGTACAAAGGTCTCATTGGAATCCCAATATAGTGGGTCTAACTGTGATGTTGTGACAAACATAGAAAATCATGTGATGCTTGCACATAACAGGGAAAATCACACCAGCAACACCAATAAAATTACTTTGAACTCTGATGTTAGAAGAAAATGCAAACAAGTGAAGCTATATAAATGTGAACATTGTGATTTTGAAAGCGATTATACCTCTAGTTTGAAAGATCACATAAACTCAATACACACTAGAGAGAAGATACACAAGTGTCAGTATTGCGATTATGAAAGCCCTCGGAAGTCAACTTTAAAATGTCACATCAACTCTAAGCATACAAGAAAGAAGTTACACAAGTGCCAGTATTGTGATTATGGAAGCACTCTGTTGGGAACTTTACAAAATCATATTAACTCTCTACACACAAGAGAGAAGGTACACAAGTGCCAGTACTGTGATTATGAAAACTGTAAGATGTCGAATTTGAAAACTCATATCAACTCTAAGCACACACGAGAGAAGATACTTAACTGTCAGTATTGTGATTATAGAAGCCCTGTGCTGGCAACTTTACAAGATCATATTAACTCTCTACACACAAGAGAGAAGATACACAATTGTCAGTATTGTGATTATGGAAGCCCTCGTATATCACATTTGAAAAGACACATCAACTCTAAGCACACACGAGAGAAGATACTTAACTGTCAGTATTGTGATTATGTAAGCCCTCGGTTGGGAAATTTAAAAAGTCACATCATATACAAACACACTAGAGTGAAGAAACACAAGTGTCAGTATTGCGATTATGGAAGCCCTAATATGTCAGCTTTGAAATGTCACATCAACTGTAAACACACACGAGAGAAGATACATAACTGTCAGTATTGTGATTATGGAAGCCCTCTGTTGGCAACTAAAAGTCATATTAACTCTCAACACACAAAAGAGAAGATACACAAGTGTCACTATTGCGATTATGGAAGCCTTAATATGTCAGGTTTGAAACGACACATCAACACTAAACACATACGAGAGAAGATACACAAGTGCCAGTACTGTGATTATGG